>OX031015.1:11560453-12106610 GCA_943736025.1 Tenthredo mesomela | reverse complement strand
TCGATTTTTTGAACCGGTCTAAGTATAGATATAGATTTTCTGATGAATAAGCCATGTGCCATGCTAATCAATACGTGAATATTTCTATCTGATGAAACAATTGATCGCTATACTCATGTGATCGGATATTTGCATGGTTGTATATATGTATACCTATATAATGTTAGATGTATGTATATGTATGGACTGAACAAATGTTCGGTGATTGTCAAATCACAATGGATACATCATCAGCAGAAAGCATGATAACGATTGGGTTACCAAATCGATTACCGGCAGTCCGCATGTATTCAATCAGACGTAGAAGAAACGAGTTCAGAGGAGTTTCAAATTGACTTGGTTTAAGAAGAAACTCAAGAAACTTTCCGGCTTTCAATCAGACAGAAATGATTAGTTTCGTAAACAGCTGGTTCGAGTTCTCGTTGTATAAACTTGTGTTTACGAATTTCAAAGTATTTTCATTCAGTTATTTCTCATCGTCAGTTGTTATGTACATAAGTTAGAGAATTAAACAAAGGCTGAGTCTATATAGGTATATAGGTACATCTTTGATCATACTCACACTACTCTATCGTTACAAAACGGTTAATTATTAATTATCATTTCATTGAACAATATTTATTTGATAGGAAAAATAGAGAAGGGTGAATTTCAGCCATGAACACGTTTCACACTATTCTGGTCCTAGAAATACTTAATCTTAATCTTCGTAACATTTAACATCCGCGGATCCGCAGATCACGTACTATAAACCAAAAGTGGACGGTACTCGACCGCGAATCGTTATCAAGGAGACAATGCGGATAATAAATTTATCTGTGACGTCAAATGGACCTCAAACTCCTGGATCGCTTTCAATTCGGACAATCTCTCTAGTAGTACCTATGACGCAAGTTAGCCGATCAAATTCAGTATCAATGATGAGTTGGGTCACCCCTTCATCATTGATTCTATAGTTTAAACTCGAATGCGAATATATATATATATATATATACTGCAGTGATCTGATAGAACACATAGAGTTACCAATCAGCCAGCCAATCCGAACGTTTCTTTACTTGTTGAATATACCCACTATTATATAACCGCTGTTAGTCAGTTGGACAGGTTCTAAATGGATTTAAAATTCAATCGATAAGACTCGGAGAAGACATATTGGTTGTATGTTATACCAGTGCTATATGATGGTAAATGTAACGTTCACCTTTTGAACTTTATATATATCAGAGTTAACTCAGATCCGCAGTAATTTTAAATTTCAAATCTCTTTTCCTCCTCGTTTACTTTACAAATATTGAATATATAACGTGGTTTTTATTATCTATGCAAATATCGGCATCATATATATACCCATATATTTTTTCGAATAAATTTTTCACCTTATAAAAAGTTACGAATTTATATGGAGATTTTTTTTCAGAAGGCGCTGATAAGCCTCTGGATATGGAATACTGTCACGAATTTCTTTATAATACGAAGATATTATTAATGCACTTGATAACGCAGGATATTATACGTAGCCAAGGTTCACAGGTCTACTATATTGACCCATATTCTCGGCAATATAATGAGATTTTTTTTTTTTTTTAAATCTTTTTTCTTATTATTATAAACCTGTACAAGGATTTCAACAAGGAATATAGCTTCTTCTGCGATAGAACTCTGCATAACGAATGTGTTTAGACTTTTTTGAAAACGCTTTATATATAATTTTACTCATTTTTCACAAATCGCTTATTAAACGGTACTAGAATTCGGTTGAATTAAAAATGTATTAGCTAAAAGTTTATAAGGAATGTAAAATGCGGATTTCGGTAAAATATAAAATTTCAGAATCGAATAAGGAATTTCGATGATATTGGCCTGTCAGTAATTTCGTAAACGAACAGAATTTAGAGAAGCTTTAAAGCACGTGGCCCGCGGAGAATAATTTGTCAAAAAAGTTTTGCCCAAAGAATTTATTATAGCTTTCCCAGAGTTTGTCGGACTAGGCGAGGCGAGGCGAGGCGAGGCGAGGCTGTTGGAGCTTGCAGCGAGAAGCGTCGACCTTGTCAAGGCTGAAACTTATTTTAAAGCTTTGATAAAACCGGGAAAGTTCCTCTGCATTATAGGTATGAAAGTATGTATTTATGATAAATAGAGGATTTTAAACAAACTTGCGACAAAGCCTGATTGTTATAAATGGTCTCGACACCACAGCGAAGTAATTGTCCAAATGGTATGGCGAAGAATGAACTGAACCGCGATACTTAAGTTAAGACTAAATATTCCCCGCGCCAAAGGACAAGGAAATATGAAATAAGGCTTCCCGGGGGTTAACTTGAGTTAAATCGCGCAACTTGCGGTTCAATAATTTATAAAATTCATTCATGGGTCGGATTAATGTGGACTCGAAAGGAGAAATAAATCTTCTCCTTGTCCGTCGGGGGATTCAGAGATTAACTTGATCTTAATTTTATCAAGTTACTTGGGCTTCTCTTCCACCCGCACGATGATTTCTCTTCGTCTAAAAATATAACAACAGCCTTATTTCTTTATTTGACCGAGTACATCATGCGACATGCACAATAGTTGTACTTTTATAATTAATCATTTCTAATTTGAGTTTTATTACTGATAGTTAATCTTAAATCACGGTTGAGGGAGGAACTTTTTTTTCTCTCATATTTATTCACTACACTAACCAGCAGCATGCAAGGGGAGAAAATAATCTATGTAAAGTTCAAAGGCATCGAAATATAGACCAATATTGCCATTCTTCATGCGCAAAAGTCAAAGAGACTAAAGACTAAAGAAAGAGAAGGGTAAAAATTTTTATTATCCAAGAATGAAATATCTGCGATGTGAGATTGAAAAGTGCATTCTTATAGTCTTTTTAGAATACCTCTGAGCTTCTGACCTAATAACACAAAATATGAATGAAATCAATTAACGATTATGCGTACAAATATGATTGTCGAAAGCTCTCCTACCAATCTGGCAAAATCTCAATCCGTTAAAACAATTATACTGGAAGGAAAAAACATCAAAGTTAAAAGTGACCATTGTCGTTTCGTAAGAATGAGACGACAAATTCAAAGTCTCTGCAGGAATGCAGGGGGTGCATATTCGTGCGTGCGTGTCCATTAGCATGATTTCCACGTAGATGGTGAATTTCCGAGCACGTAGATATAAACAATGCGACAAGATTCCACATAGAGCTTCATGCTCTTCAATATACTACCAGATTTTTTTTTTTTCATATTCGGGAAAATCAAGCGAAAATATTGATGCAGAAAATTAATGCAAATAAGGTGAGCTTTATATTAAGTTGTTCGTGTGCATCTACAACAAACGTTTAATCAACTCTAATACAGTGTTTTTAGATAATTAACTCGGAACCTTGTCACAACACACTTCAATAAATTCTGTGATTTAATTATCTAATGTCGACCTGTTTCAATTTGTTAATTCAACTTTGTCACAAGGCAAAGGGAAGCTGACCAGAGTTCATGCATTTTATATGTCATTTCTAATTTGCTTCACCCCTTCCGCCAGAAATTTTACGTCGCAGTTTTCTGACCATTCCTGATGTATGAATCTACATGAATATACACGGTATATAATATATATATACCGAGAAGTTTCGTGGACGCGGAACGCTAGGGGTACCAATCCGAAATTTTTGCTATTCCATAGGCGTAGGTCATACAGTAAACTGCAGCAGCAGTTTGGTAACTTACTAGATGTTTCTAGTAAGATCACTAGAAAACACTGGAAATCTAGTCACTAGATTTCTAGTCCAGAAATCTAGTGACCAATGATCACTAGATTTCTAGTGATCTCTAGTGATTTTACTAGAAACATCTAGTAAGTTACCAAACTGCTGCTGCAGTTTACTGTATGACCTACGCCTATGGAGTAGCAAAAATTTCGGGTTGATACCCCTAGCGTTCCGCGTCCACGAAACTTCTCGGTATATATATATTATAAATATAAATATTAGACTGTGTCAAAAAAAAAAACGACATCTTCTTTTTGTTCGGGCCCTTTCGAAAATAGTTAGTGCTTAAGGGGACCGGTACGGCGACTTTTCGAGAAATGATCATAGTCCGAAATCAATTTATTTCATAACCAAAGTTCATTTCACATCGAAATATTTTACTTTTTCAAAATCATGTGTCGTAAGGATTTCAGAGCACCGTTGGACCGATTTAGGTCATCTTGGATTCATTTTCTTCAGAAAACAAATCCTCATCATATGAATGTAGAAATTGTGGAAATTTTTCGTTTTGGCCAAGTTATTAAAGAAATGAGTGATAATAATTTTTGCAAATTTTGTAAATTGATCATAACTTATGACATAATTTTTTATTTTAAAATTCCTACATTCACATGATGAGGATTTTTTTTCTGAAGAAAATGAATCCAAGATGACCTGAGTCGGTCCAACGGTGCTCTAAAATCCTTACGACACATGATTTTGAAAAAGAAAAATATTTTCATGTGAAATGAACTTTGATTATGAAATAAATTGATTTCGGACTATGATCATTTCTCGAAAAGTCGCTGTACTGGTCCCCTTAATAGATCGGTTCAAAAAAATCGACTATTCTTTTTCTCTCAATTTTCGCATTGAAATACTTTCGGGGGGCTGAAAAAAGATGCCTGTTAAAAGCGGAGCTCTTAATATTAAGATTTAGAGGTCGCTCATCGCGGATTTCTATTTTCCATTTGAATAGCAAGGGAATTTCTTTTTTTTTTTTTTTTAATAATTTTGTAGCTCACAAACCAATGAACAAATCCAAATGACTCAAACACATTCTCATAGGAAATTGAACACTCTACAAAAAGCTTTTCTTATCATTTTTTGATAAATTGACTCCTTCCAAAGTTATTCAAGCTCAAATTTCAATTTATAGTTGAGTAAACTATTTTTTTTTGTAATTTTTTTCCACAATGATAGATACATTTTTTGGAGTGTTCAATCCCCTATCAAAATATGTAAGAGTCATTTGGATTTGTTCATTGGTTTGTAAGCTACGAAATTCTGAAGAAAAAAAAAAAAAATTCCTATGCTATTCAAATGGAAAATAGAAATCCGCGATGAGCGACCTCTAAATCTTAATATTAAGAGCTCCGCTTTTAACAGGCATCTTTTTTCAACCCCCCGAAAGTATTTCAATGCGAAAATTGAAAAAAAAAGAATAGTCGATTTTTTTAAACCGGTCTAGTGCTTAATATAAAGAAAATTGTCCCCAAAGCTTAGCTATGTAGCTCGAACACAGAATTAGCGCATTTGAAAATAAGATTTCCCGCATGTATTTCAAATGGCAAAATTTGTTTATCTTAGTTTTATTTTTATAATTCTCTTTATTCAACTGATAAGAATAAAGTAAATATACGGTTTTAAAGGGAAAAAAATTTCTGAGAAAATGCATGAAAAATAAAATTTTAATTAATTTGTCGAAAAGTAAGTAGTAATCAAATATACATATGACTTTTAAACCACTGTAACTCGTTAACAGTTCAATCGAGCAACTTGGACCAAATGACTATTTTTGTAGATCATAAAATTCTCTACAAAACCGTATATCTACTATATTCTTATCAGTTGAATAAAGAGAGTTATAAAAATAAAACTAGGATAAACAAATTTTTCCATTTGAAATACATGGGAAATCTTATTTTCAAATGCGCTAATTCTGTGTTTAAGCTACATAGCTGAGCTTTGGGGACAATTTTCTTCATATTAAGCAGTAACTATTTTCGAAAGGGCCCGAACAAAAAGAAGATGTCGTTTTTTTTGACACAGTCTAATAAATATATATATATACTTGGATATACCAACGACTCGAAGCTTTGGTCTGATCCCCTTCCATTTTCACCCTCTTTTTATTCCCTCCTCATTCTCCTCTTGGGACTTCCGATCAGTGGGAACTGGGAGGAAGGAGGGAACCCCTAACCGGTAGAGGGTGAGTCGAGAATGCAGCAGGCTTGGCATACCGTACAAGCCTAGGCCATATTAAACCCATCTAGCGGGTGGTCTGTTGGTAATCGAAGTTATAGAGTGTAATATAATAGATTATAGTCGGTGGATAGAAAATCGTTTATCTTTTTATTCCCGCACTCACTATGTAACAAGTTCGTTTTTATCACGATAACAATTCCGATATACGAGGAAAAGATTTTTCTTTTCTTTTCCACAAAGTTTAATCTAATATATGTCCACATAATCTACGATTTCCATCAAATAAAATGGCGAAAAATACTAAGATTTATATTGAATTTTATTATTATTAAAAATTGTGTGGAATATATTAAAGGTATTTCGTCCACGTACACGCCTTTTATTACCTCACGGTTCTTTTCATTTGAATATTTTCGTGGAGTCACGTACTCGTCAGACGTTAGCTCTAAAGTGGATCTATTAAAAATACATGCTAACCATAATCGTAACTTCACTAGTTTCAAAAACAGGGGTTGTAGGTATGAATTTTCGAGCCCCGATGGTAAGATTAAAATTTCATTCCAATCTTTAGAGGTTCACGGAATATTATGATCGTTGTGAGAAAAACATAAAATAAATTTCA
This sequence comes from Tenthredo mesomela, assembly GCA_943736025.1. Lineage (NCBI taxonomy): Eukaryota > Metazoa > Arthropoda > Insecta > Hymenoptera > Tenthredinidae > Tenthredo > Tenthredo mesomela. The sequence goes on along the minus strand of OX031015.1, from coordinate 12,100,038 downwards.
GGCAACTTTTTTGAAGCGGCTTAAAGCTGATTCACTCTTTTTTTTTTTTTTTTCTTCATTTTTTTTTCATTCTCCAATGTAATTAATTTGATAATCTTTATCCTATTGCAGTGACAGAGTCAGAACGAAAAAATTCGCGGTATGTATTAATAAATTTCTCTCGACCATCACTCGTTGATCACGTGATGCCTGTCAAGGTATAAAAACCATTAATCATTTTTCAATCACACGTCATATACTCTTTTTTTTTTTTCTTTTTTTTTTTTTTTTTTTTCTATCCCCCCAACACGTCAACCCGCAGAGTATTGGAATGTGAAATATAAAGTACTTCATTCAAGTTCGTATAATAACAGCAATGCGGAAAAGTATTGTATTGATTCAGTAGATGATTAAAAACGTGAATATATGTATACTTTGGTTTTTCTCTTAAGGCCCATCCCTAGTCGCCCACCTCCTTTTGGTCGAAATGTGTCACATTTCGATTATTATCTGAGCCCAGGCGTCAAAAACGCAAAAAAGGCCAACTTAGCGCAAATTCTATTTCAATTCCGAACACATACGTCCAAAAAAATGTTCGTTTAGTGCGAAAATAGAGTCTACAGATGGTTTTTACATTGTTCGCCGAGGAAATCGAATTCGAATAATTTTGTAACAATGTAAAAACCATCCGTAGACCCTATTTTCGCACGAAACGAACATTTTTTTGGGCGTATGTGTTCGGAATTGAAATAGAATTTGCGCTAAGTTGGCCTTTTTTGCGTTTTTGACGCCTGGGCTCGGATAATAATCGAAATTTGACACATTTCGACCAAAAGGAGGTGGGCGACTAGGGATGAGCCTTAAAGTACTTATATAGAAGCGAAGAAGAAAAAAAAAACATTTCAATCAATGTATCAGCATACCTCATACATTCATAAGCATATAACTATCCTGCATAATCAAATTCAAATCAACGTTAGAAAAAAAACGTAATCATTTTGGAAATTATCACTGTTTCAAAGTTAATTTATTACTGCGGTTATTTAAAACCGCATATAGGTTTATGAGTGTAGTTGATATACCTAGAGCTCGGTGCCGAGAGGCATAATACATAGTTTTTAACAAAAATGTACGAAGCCTATAAGCACAAAGTGAGAGGGTTGAAAAGGGGGAATTTGAAGACGGAAGTGTTTTTCCAACACGTGAAGCAATATCGAGTAACGAAATTTTTGAAGTGTGGTAAACCGAATACGTGCGAACGTCTTTCCAGTTGCGAATGTTCATTGCTCTCGGTCGCATTGCGCCATGTGGCACATAGCCAAGAATTTTTCTCCTAGATACAGTGTCTTTTTTTTTTTTTTTTTTCTTTTTCTTCTTTTTTTTTCTTTGGGTTTCTATATATTTTACTTGTATTATTTATTTTTTTAGTTTACCCAGTGGCTCGTTCTACCCAATCTCTCTCTTTCGCTATCTCTCTTCATCTCTCTTCCTGTTCTGTTTGTATTTTAATCGACCCCCCAAGCTTCGCAATTCTTTACGTATATTTCGGCTACCTCCCGATGTAATCAACCTAAATCTACAGTTTTGTCAAGATTGTTGAGCTATGACAGGTCAGAGACTATCTCAGAATTGAAAAAAATATGTTGAAAACCCAAATCGATTCCATTTTCAATTTCGAATATACACGTGCGTAATTGCCTATACAATTGCAGTTTAGATTCTAGGCTCCCACACGTCGCAGGTTCAATTAATTTATGTCAAAGATTTTGAACGATGTAAAAAATTTTGCTTGCCTTGTCAGATACAAGGCCTCGTGGTGCTAGCAAAGCCCGTAATTCCAGTTCACCATATTTTCGTATCAATCGAAGTGAATAATTTGAATCGATGCAAGCCTCAGTCTTCGGCGATTTTTTTTTTTTTTTTTTTTTTTCTCCTAATCACAACGAAAATTTCACCCATGCTTAGAAATTGAATAAATACAAATCCAGCTCTATGTCAGAAGCGACAGTGAAAACAATGGATTTCCAGATAACGATAGATATCACCTTGACACACTAATGCAATAGCAAGGATGGCCAGTCAGGAGTGACCTAGTTGAGATCGAGTATCCTTCTACCCCACACCATATGTTCAAAATAACATTTCCAAGAAGCCCTAGCTACGTGCAAGGATTACCCTTGGTAGAATGCTTAGAATACTGTTATTAAATTTCAGTCAACATGCTTAGAATAATTACTTAAACTTTGTGGAATCTTGACCCATACGCTGATCAAAGGATTACACTACAGCAATGTTGTAGGTGACAATCTTGCGCTATTGTCTTCGATCTCTATACCGCATTCTCGGTAACTCGATTTGATAATAACCCGAAATTTGTTCTATCGACGCAGGTTTGATTGATTTTTGAAATTTTTGCTTCAATGGTAGGAATATATTCCCGATACATATTCAATTTATGTATTCGGACGTAGTTTTAAGTAATCATATCATGCACGAATTCATAATTAAATCGTTTGAGAATACCCAAGTATGCGTATTAAACCGGTTCAAAAAAATCGACTATTCTTTTTTTTTCAATTTTCGCATTGAAATACTTTCAGGGGGGGGGGGGGGGGGGGCTGAAAAAAGATGCCTGTCAAAAGCGGAGCTCTTAATATTAAGATTTAGAGGTCGCTCATCGCGGATTTCTATTTTCCATTTGAATAGCATAGGAAATTTTTATTTTTTTTTCTTATAATTTTGCAGCTCACAAACCAATGAACAAATCCAAATGACTCATACATATTTTCATAGGAAATTAAACACTCTACAAGAAGCTTCTCTTATCATTTTTTGATAAATTGACTCCTTCCAAAGTTATTCAAGCTCAAAGTTCAATTTATAGTTGAGTTAACTATTTTTTTTTTTTTGTGATTTTTTTTCCGCAATGATAGATACATTTTTTAGAGTGTTCAATTCCCTATCAAAATATGTAAGAGTCATTTGAATTCGTTCATTGGTTTGTGAGCTACGAAATTCTGAAGAAAAAAAAATAAAATTCCTATGCTATTTAAATGGAAAATAGAAATCCGCGATGAGCGACCTCTAAATCTTAATATTAAGAGCTCCGCTTTTAACAGGCATCTTTTTTCACCCCCCTGAAAGTATTTCAATGCGAAAATTGAAAAAAAAAAAAGGATGGTCGATTTTTTTGAACCGGTCTAATGCGTATGTACCTTAAATTATATGAAATATAACTTTATACGTCGATAATGAAAATTGAATATTTTTCACCGATATAAATTGCACCGGTTGATACGGCGTTGTGCCCTTTTACAAAAAAGAAGATGGTGAAAAGAGGTGGCGAGGAAAGCGGAGGGATATAGCCTGAGGCTTGAGTCTTATACGCCACTAATTGCGACCATTGTGTCTGAGAGTCAAAAACCAGCCCACGCTAACCATCCAGGCCAGTATTCCACCAGCCGCAACCAAGATTTCAATTCCAATTCTTTGTTTTTACCATTTTTATTTCGAGCAACGATCCACCCCCGCGATTCTTACTCGTATATGGTCCCTTTTCTCAATTTGCGTCAAGGATTTCAGGAATACGATCGGCACCCACTCCGCACATTGGATATATTTATATCCTATAGGATATCACCTACATTATTACCTATAAAATCATCTTTATACCGACTAATAAGACATTTATCAAATATATGAAAGAAATGACTTTCCTTCATGAGGATCGGCTCGAAAATGCACGCTAAATTTTCGCTCGAAAAAATCTCAAAGATGAAAAATATCGATACGAAAGTTTAATATCTTTTCTAAAAACGCAATTTCTATCATATTGCAAAATATTTATCCTTGCGTAGGCGTACGCGTGCGCGTTGTTATAATAACAGCTATCAATCGAATTTATTTCGATTTGATCGTTACTAAGAATGTTTTTTTCGGTCAAATAAATATCCAGTTTTATAGAAAAAAAAAACAAAAAACAAAAAAGACAAAAAAGAAAAAATCTATTCTTACAAAAGAATCTTTTGGGCGAAGTCACTGTCACTGAGGTATCTGCATACATATACCAAACTCTCACACGGAGAAATACAGGCCCTGTGCATATAGGTATAGGTATAGATATAGGTATGTATGTCAAAAGCGTAAAATAGGATTAGAATCCTTTCACAGCGAGGTTCTTTACTTCCCGAAGGAGGATTAGCCGTCGTAATTTTGGAGAAGAGCAGATCTCTCCTCGGCCCATCGACGAAACTGTTCGAAAAAGGAGAGCAAAAAGCGAGGGCATAAATTGGCAAAAAAAAAGTTGCAGTCGATCTCAGAACCTGAGGCAAAACCAGGGGTGGTTTGACGTCGTGAAGACGTAAGAGGAGGTACCTAGCGTGTTTGACGCGTTTCTCTCGAGGCTGTCATGTCGTGTATGACATTCTGAACACGACCTTAACATCGTAATCGTTTACGGATCCTGATATTTTATCAAAGTGAATAATTTACCGATTTCATTGTGTGTGTTTCAGGTCAAAAATGGGCTGGACTTTAACTGGTCTATGTATTGGCCTGGTAGTATTTGTAGCCGCAGGAATTGCTTTGGTGCTTTGTAGAAGGTAAGGCGATAGGAAAAACGACGAGTTATATAATATTCTAGGATGATTGCGCGTATGATGTCCAGATGATAAAATATCTCGAAAAAAAATTTTCACCGCTGACCTTGACGATTCTATAACTGGTATTAACGTCAGTATAACGATTACAGATATCGCGTGGGTTGGCAATGGGGCGCCAGAAACGTGTGGAGCATCTGCGAAGAGTGGAGACAAAGGTTATCATGGCTTTGGGCGCCCAGGGAGGAAAAGGTACGAGAAAAAATAAAAATAAAAATATATATCAGTACCTATACCTCGACTCTTGGGTCACGTTCAGAGCAATGTATTAATGTTTTCATGAAATATTAGTGCATATCTGTGTATAAAGTCCTTAGTTAACGAATCGTATACATACATACATACCTGCGTACGTTAATTAAAAATGCTTTTCCATATATCGCATAAATCCTAATTGCGTTCAACCTTTCGCATCGTTACTCTCGACTTATTAATCGGGGAACAAAAAAAAATTTCGAGTTAAATTTATAAGCCTTCGTTTGAAGTTTAGCCAACAACCATAATACGCCGAGATTACACCCTAAGGTAGTAGAATATTTCCATTATTTATAGATATATACCTATAATCTCTCGACTCTCGCACTCCCTTATCGTTATCGTATAACATGCGAAGCTTAATACTCTTACTCCTTATATCTACTTTTCTTACCTTACTGTCAATAACTTTATTGCCTAACTTAAACCAACCCAGTGAACATTTCTCGATATTAATTAACTGGGAAAACACACAAGACCAAACGAATGCAGCTGTGGTTGACTTATCGACCGTTTTCAAGTATCATTAATATTACGCTGATTGTAGGATGCTCGAACCGTATACATACTTCACCTATGAAGTGCATATTAAGTGCTGAGCTTACTGTTTACACGTAAATATTCTAATCCCAATAGTAACCACTATATAGCTTATATGTAACATAGTATTTTCTCGTCACGTCCCAGTTGCTTTTGACTGAGCTCTTTCACCCCTGAATAACCTTTGGCAGTGAAATCATTCCGGATTACCCAACACGCAACCGACAGTAAGAAGGGTACATGATCACGAAAGCGGTACTCTATGTTTCAGGTGGGACTCGTCAAGGCTCAGCATCCCACGGCGCAGACTGTTCCTGGCCTATATCGTCAGGCCGGAAATACATCACACCATATTCTCCACAGTGAGAGTGACTTGAGGCTGGATGCTCAAGGAGCTTTCACCAGGTCATTACTATTACTGTCAAATTTTCTCTGTCATGAACTATATATACCATCATTTCATCATTTTTATCCATATTTTCATTATTTTTTTTTCTAAAATTAATCTCGCTGTTTCATTTTTGGTTCATTTCATATCGCTTAAACGTTCGATTTCGTTTTTTTTTTTTTTTTTTTATTTTTTTTTATTTTTCTTTGGGGAGTAAAAATATTCCTTGATATCTTGAGATATATATATTTTAAACGAGTATGATATCGTTGTAAGTACGTGAATACTATCTCGTTATGATGATCGTTGTCGTCGTTGTCGCCTCGTCAAATATGATTTTCTTCTCGTTTAATCGAATTTATTCGTTATCGGTTTTTGTATTAAATCTGATTCATGTATTTTTATACATAATACATACACAGGCACGTGTACATCACATATAGATATCTTAGCTATATGAATAATTTAAGTAGACATTCGGAGATAAAATCAATATGAAATAATTAAATTTATTACTTACTCGGCATCCACGTTATCCACGAACCGTATAGGTATACGAGGGTAGAAATAGATATGATAGTAACAAAGCATAATATTTCAGTGTGCTTCGCAGGGGAAACACTGCCACAGAGATAATTATGAAAGCGTTCTAATTAACCAAAGATTCGAGATGTTAAAGATGCGCAGTCAGTATAAGTTAACGCTGCGATATTCATTCGAATGAAATTTTACAACCGAACAAGTATCTAAATATTCTAACTTTTGAAAACTAATATTCTGCACCCTTAATTCCTTGCTTATATTTATACAGATTACATGTAACCCACCTATAATATAATCTCAGATTTTATTCGCGTGTTATTCGCTAGAGAATATCGCTCTTTAACGTTAATGAAAGTATGAGTTATTCATGCAGCATCGACGCCGTAGTGTTAAAGTTACAGGAGCTTAGCTTAGGGTAAGTACAACATAAGGGATGTTCAAGTATATCGTCTGAGAGACGAGCGTGAGTATCCGGAAAAAATTTACTGTAGTATTCGGCATTCTGAATACTCCGTTAAAATGAAATAAATTATTTATTTCTCCATCACGAATATGGCATAAAATTCTCGAACAGATATCTATCTGCATAATATAATATTAATTATAAATAACGGCCGAGTATTAAAAAGGCTAATTACTGCGGACCTCTGAACCAAATTTTCGGTATGACCTTCCGATACCGTAATTATGTTGGGGTTAGTAGAAATTAACACAAATTATTCGAGACCATGTGGTGCGAACATTCAGTGACGGTATTTGCTTTAAAGATCGGTTTCATCGCTCGGCTAATAGAAATGAGGGAGTCAAGCTCGATCATAATTTTGAAAATCGAATTGAAATATATTAGGAATAGCTAGCATCCCTTGGCTGAACCATACCCTCGTATTAACCGTGTCGTTATACTGAGGTCAACTTTAATATATTCAAATTGGATGGTATTGTATTTTCCACTGAAAATACACCGTCTTATACTAATATGCAAATAAGCTTTTACGCGAAAATTACGTCACTGCGGTAGGTACACAAACACTATACTACCTATATGAATTCAATATTCGTATTACTTCGGTGCAATGAAATATCATCAACTGATTCCCGAATGAGATGCTAAAAAGAAAAAAAATGAGCAGCTGGATATAGGACAACACTTTTTTGCAGTAGAAATGACAACAATATTGTGGTAACATTTACTCATTAGGACATTGAAATTCACTTGCTCCTATGTACCAAATACTAGAATTGTGGTAATTTCTACTACTAAAAAGTGTTGTCCTATATGTAGTTGCTCAACATAGTAAATTCAGCAATAATTTTTTTTCCGTGCATATTTATCCCTTTTAATATTCAAGATTGCATCACTCGTTCCCAGATTCGAAGCGGTAGATAGAGACTTACACCCTCCGATAGGAGGGACAGCAATACCCCCTCAACCATTGAGACCTGCTCCACAACCCAAGCCGATCGCTCGCCCCAGACCATCGCCTCTTCAAGCACCAAGTGCGAGCGAAAGTCTTCGAATGCAGGATATTGGCCCAGGGCCGTTAACACCTCCGCCACAGGGTTTATCAGCTCACGTTGCTGGACCCCAGCATCGTGGACCAACGGCATTTATATTTCCGAGTGAACCTGCGGCCGCTGTTTACAACCCGTACAAGGTAGCGCAGGAAGCAATGAAGTACGAAGTAATTCAGGGGGTAAAGCACAGCTGTGAAAGCTCTCAGACAAATTCTTACGATTTTGAAGTTGGACAAGGAAGCGGCGGATCTAATACCGAGTACAATGACGCGTACAAAATTCAGAGCAACAATTATGAGGGTTTGAAAATTAGATCTGATCACGAAACGTTCGGGAGTGGGGGTAGCTTTCAACAATACGGACCGGGAAGCGATCAGCGCGTTATGAGGTACCCTACGTTACAGGAGAACGTAGAGATGGAGTCCGAATGTTCAAGAGGCCAGGGCGAATCTTATGGAAATCGTGAAATAAATCAGAGAAATGTTGGCTCAATTTACAATTCACGACACGTCCGTAGCGAGTCGAGATCTTCGCAGGGTAGTTACGGGGGCTCGTCAACGGCGCAGACAATCATGGAATCAATTTATGGCCCCCAAGTAGCCTCGAAAATGCTTCAAAATAGTCAGAATGCAAACGAAATGTCTAACAGTGGTAGTGGGTCGCAAAATCAGGCCCAAAACGCGATGGAAATGACGCCGTTTAGAACTCAACTACAAAATGTACCTGATGGAGGCAGCCATTCTATGGCAAAATCTCAAGGGCTGCAAAATGTGTCGCAGATGATCCAGACCAACCAAGCAGCACTATATTCACTTTATGCCGCACAGAACAGCCAGACGACAGCCCAGGATCATAAAACGATTTCACAGAGTACTTCCAAGGGAAGAGGTTTGGCCAATGTCTCAGCTACTCCGATGTTGTCTGGTCCCTCACACCCCAGTCCAGTGCCACCACCAGCCCCCGCCGATCCTTTGAACGGTGGAAATGCTGTACTAAGAAAAAATGGACCGACAACTGGTGAACGGATTTTCAATGCACTCAGATCGGTCACATCACAGAGTTACATAGACGCATCAGAGTTTTATAAGTAAGTTTTTTAAGAGAAATAATTATGAATTCATCACTCGTCGAATGAAGTTCAGATTTCGTACAAGGAACATTACTCTTTCAGCTCGGTCCTTTCCTCCGCGCAGCAAGTCCAAAGGTTCACATTTCCCCCTACAGAATCAAATGAAGATGGCACATTGAGCCATCGGGCACCAAATGGTGCTCAGGGCTTCTACGTGGAGTCAGATATGCCTGGTTCAACTAAGAGTGGACGAGGCTCGGATTTGTACAGTCCTGAGCTGAATTTAGAAGCTCATAGAACGGCGCAAGAGGTAGTAGGAAAAAATTGATATTAGATTCAATTTTAGCTGTAATCAACACACGTGTGTTTTTCCTATTTCTTCAGGTATATAACAGCTTGCAAGATCCACCAGCTTCCCCGTTACTTTTGAAGGATCTTAGCCAGGAGCCTCACCCTTATCTCACGGACCCCAGCTTTACCAGGACTTCGGAGGTAGGGGATGTACCATGTAGATACGTATATAGTGATATCAAGACGTGAAACTAGGCTTAATCCTTTAATGTCCGTTGTCACGTCCGTGGAAATTTTTTTGGGGAACTAGACTGAGCCCGTTATTACTCTAGCCACCGGAGATTTACACACCTTGAAGGATTGTTTATTTCTTTTTCCTGAGCTGCGAATTGCCTCCGCAGGCTTCTATACTTTATTTTATGGTGGGATGCTGGATGGTATCGCATCGTAAAATGAGAAGATACGTAAAGATACCTGTACTTTGTTCAAAGTTTCATTCGAAAGCAATATTAACAAGTAATTTAATAATCCAACAAAGTTTGTGTAATGCCAGTTTCTTCTCTTTGTTATACAATGAAAATTTATACCTTTAAATATAACGTGGGCAGATAATACTTTGTGTTTTATATAAATGTTTCAGGACATTTTTAACAGCATAGAACAAAGGAGAAAAAGTATGGAAAGGCTCAATGGTTTCCACGATTACACAGAAGTGGAAATATCAGAACCCCCGAGGTGCTGTTTTACATATAATATATCAACAACATTTTGTGAACATTTTTAACTACTGGAATATCATCACCACTTTTTAATTGCTCATTTATCATTTTATACAGACGGCGAAGTAGCCAGGATCTATACGCAGCTTTAGAAGAAGTTCAAATGAAACGAAGATTGTCACAGGTAAATTGAATCCCTCATTATCAAATTAAATTTCATATTTATTTCATCATGAAATAACTTTGCGAGCACTTTGTGCAAATGGTAAAAGGCTCCCGAAGAACACACATGGAAATGGTGTAGAGACGCCTTAATATACATTCATTGATTCCAAATTGCACCCACGTAAAACATTCATTTCACAAAAATTCCAACATAAAAAGTTACAATAATTGGGTTGGTTTTTATCGCGTATGAAAACCAGCTCATCTATGTAGATAAGGTTCCCTTCAAGTAGATGAATGATTTTTTCCCTCATACTAAGCAGGCGGTGTGGGACAAGGGGAGGACACACGTGTCACCTAAAACGTATCTGGCGTAAAATAAAAGAGAACGATTCCATCCAGGTCCCATACGTCAGCAAGACGTTATTCCTTCAATTATACTTTCAAAAATCATAAAAGAAGAAGAAATATACGCCCGATAATAAAATTGGATATTTCAATGTCACTTCGTTCCCTTCATATCTCCCGAATCTTTTCGCCATTTATTCAACCCCAAGATAATGACAAACTCTAATCTAGCCATCCGAAGATGTCTACGCAGGATTTATGGCAGGAGAAATTGGAGAAACTATGCCGGAAGGCAGGCGAAGTTCTCAAGGACCCGAGCCGGAACCACCACCCGATGAAGCAACCCTAAAAAGAGCAGTAAGTTGCGACAGCGTTTGTTCAGACACCAGTGTGGTCCTCGGTGACCTCGAGGAAACTCCAATCGTTGGACATCTCTGCGTGGGTCTAGAATACGAACGATGGGGTGGTCGGGGTGGAGAAGGCGACCTCACGGTCAGCGTCCTGGAAGCTAGAGACCTGCTCACTCCGGATGGACGACCTGCCCAGGACACGTTCGTCAGGTGAACAAGTTTTGTTTGAAAAGAAAAAGAAAGTTTGATGATGAAGGGGAAGGAACAGTGTTCGTACACTATGAAAAATCGTAAATAAAAAAGGACTTGAAAAATTCGTTACAGAGTCTGTCTACTTCCGGACAGACAGACCCACGTACAAACTAGGTTGTACCGTGGTTCACCATCGCCTAGTTACCAGGAAAAGTTTCTTTTCCCTCTGGACGGTGGACCCGTGGGAAGGTCTTTGCTGGTCGAGGTGAGTGTTGAAAATTTTAACCACGTACGAATTTCGAGTAATTTTAATACCGACGTTGTAAGCCCCAGGGGTAACATCCGCCGTAGGATTACCAGGAGCGAGTCGTAACATGCAAATATGGATTAACCCGAATTAGATTCGGTGGGAAGAAAAGTAATTAATTCTTGTGTTTCAGGTGTTTTCGGTTGACATTAGTATGGGCGGTGGTGCCTCGCTCTTAGCAGAAGCTAGCTTGAAATTAGGTCCTGCCCCACGACCCCCTGCCACTACATGGTTACCTCTTATCGGTCCAGCTTTGCCGACACCTCATCTCGGGGAGTTGATGTTTTCCTTAAGCTATCTGCCAACAGCTGAGAGGCTTACTTTAGTCGTAGTTAAGGCAAGGAATCTTCGGGGTGCAAATCCATTACCTGGAGATACTTTCATCAAGGTATGGACCAAATCCAACAGAATCAAATAATTACGAGCTTACTTCGAACGATTTAGGAAACGATTTGTTGATTTAGTAGAAGGGAGCGAAAGCGTGAAAGGACCCCGCACATTTCTTATGGGAACTGGCTTTCCGATGGATTTGGCTGAATTTTTCAGGTTTCGTAGTTCATGCAATGCTGATCAAAAGTTACCATTGCCACAACTTACAAATAGACCGATTTTAAACCTCAACCGCTTACCAAGGTCAAACGGTTCACTTTTGGAAGTGGTGGCAATGGTAACTTTTGATCAGCATCGCAGGAACTACGAAACCTGAAAATCTCAGCCAAATCCATCGGAAAGCCAGTTCCCATAAGAAATGTGCGGGGTCCTTTCACAGACACTCATCACGGTCTTCAACAGCTGTTTTTTTGTTTTTTTTTTCTCTTTCTTTCTCTGGTTCTTGAATAGAAGAAAGAGATATTTTTCGTCCTTTCTTATAAATGTTGATTAAAATCTATATGCTAATTACCAATTTAGGTATATTTGCTGCAACAAGGGAAGAAAATGCACAAGAAAAGAACTTCGATAAAGAAAGGTGAAAAGAGTCCGATTTTCAACGAGGCTATTATCTTCAGTGTACCTGCCCATGCGTTACAGGTAATTTTTATAAGGTCAAATAAAGAACTGTTACAACAGAATTTACCCGTACAATTTATTCAAGTATTTTTTTCAACATTTATTTCTCTTTTGATGAAAAATCTATATTTCTAGAGTATTCAACTGAGACTGACGGTTGCGGAAGCTGGAGAACCCAGGGCTTATTCCGTTGGCCACGTTATCGTCGGTGGCGAAGCTTCCGGTCGAGCTTTGGCACACTGGAGACAAATGTTGACAGCTCTTAGGCGTCCCGTGGCAATGTGGCATCCCCTAAGAAAGTGATTCAGAGAAAATTGAATTTTCTCACAACTGGGTATACAGGCCATGATATACATATAATAAAATAGTAGATCGCTAGACGTTGAAAGAGATGTATACAATTTAGGGGATGAAGAAATATTTATAACGAATTAATTTATATAATATATGATGAAGAAGAAGAAGAAGAAGAAGAAAAAGAAGAAGAAGAAAGACCGACGTAATTGGTCGAAATTATAATGATATTTATTCGTTGAAATTGAAACAACTGAAAAATATAAAAACTCCGAGATTTCGTAGAGTAAAGTGGAAGGCAGATAGTAGTTGGAAAAAATAATAAAAAAAAAAAAAAAAAACAATAAACGCTGGGATAGAAGGATTTATAAGTTGGACTTGAATGATGGCCTGATCAATGATCAGAGATAAATGGAAGATTATATTTGTAAATTGTCCAAACGATTTGAATATGCGGTAATAAGGGAGATTAGAAATTTGTTATCAAGATATAAGAGTTATTCATCAGCTATTGGTGTGTTGGTATTATAATTTGACGTTACAAAGTACGAGTGAATTTCTATATTTAAGATTTCTATATTAACGATTATCGATGTTGATCACATCATAGACTGAAGTCTACACTGCATTGATATCACATCATTCGCACAAATCATTCGATATTAATATATATAAATATAATTTTAGTTATTGTTTAAATATGGTGCGATTCATTACTGTTCATGACTGTTCAAATGATAAACATTTTATCACAGTACGTTACGAACGTAAAATACGTATGTGTCCACACTTACATATTATACATACATATATGAAAGAAAAAAGAAAAAAAAAAAAAACATTCGTGATGAAATAAATGAAATTTTTTAAATTAAATAAAATCAAATTTAAAATCAGCTGGACGGTTATTATACTTATAAGTGATTGATAATTAATGTTAATATTTGAGTCGATCGGTATAGAGTGTATTATATTATAATATTATTTGGAATATGAAATGAAAAGTAAAAAAAGTAAAGAGTTAAAATAATGTTATTTGCAATGCAATGTTAACCTTTGTACAGAGTTTATTAGCGATGTATTTAACGTGCAACGTGTCTTACAATTTGAAATTGAAAAATTCTTTTTAAAACCTTTTGTTGAAAAAAAAAAAAAAAAAGAAAAAAAAGAAAAAAAAAACTATTAATATTGTCGCTTGACTCACTATTAAAAAAAAAAAAAAAAAAAAAAAAAATGATAATCAACTTCCATATTTTTTACACTTACAATATTAGCCGAATTATATTCTTGAATCATGGCTGTCTGTCTGACAGGTCCGTAGATCACTTTTTTCATAATAATAAATTCGGTGATTGCGATTTACGGATCGCGAGAGATAGCCGTTTATATATAGTTGGCCTTCTCAACATTATAGTCTATACCTCTATATAACTTTTGTACCTCTTCGTAAACACTTGAAAAATATTATATACCTATACGTATATCTCATCAATTCCTATATACCTATACTTCCTGTATACATATATAATATACAACGTTATTATATGTACAATATTTGCCATATAAATTTAATCCATATATTTAATCAGGTTTTCTATCGCCAATACTATGGGACTAATAACTATGCTAAATTATTAATAATTCATATTTCATCCCGCGACTATACAAGATAAAATAATAACAGAAATAACAAAAATATTTACTTAAATACGCATAATATTATGTATATGAAAATGAATATGAATATGAATATGAATATAAGAGATAATTACCATTAGCACTGTTGTACGTCAGCACAAAACTGAATCCTTTATTCTTAATACATACGTGTATGTTATAAAATAATGATAAATCAACTACGTTGCAATGTGAAACAGCGTGTACCAAAAAATTATTGTGACAATTTATCAAAGTGTCATTGTGACAACAATCCATATTATATTATATACTATACCCTGTTGCGGCAGCGTTGTTCTAAAAATTTATCACCAAATTTACCTATATAGTTTTGACAGAGGCTAGGTCGGAGCTGAATTAATTGTCAAAAACAAGAATGTATAAGTGACTATTATAGTGAAGTTGCGAATGAAGGAGACAATAATAGAGCTAGACGATTTGCCCTATAATTGTTAATGAAAAATAAATATAAATCATTATTTTGAAATAATAATTTTTTTCATCTTATTTATTTATTACTATAATATAGAATATCAGCTTTTTCAAAGATTTCTCATTTCACAACCATTCCCAAAACTTTATGATAATTTGGTTATTTGGAATATTTTTTTTTTTTTTTTCAATAATCTTCGTATGGTTTATTTATTTATTTATTTTATTTTATTTTTTACACAAATATTATGGGGTGAATTGCTGCACTTAATCATGGTTACATGGTCAGAATGCATGATGAATACGAAAATACTATGAAATTCAAATTGTTTTATATTTTTGTTACGCCTCTCTGTGATATAATAAGGGCACATTCACACCAACCTGTATATGCATTATAATCCATATGTATCTTGTTAATGTGAAACTTTTTGGAAACTGTCCTTGCCCAGCTGCCCTTCCTATTGTATTTTAGAAATCGTTGATATCAAAGCTTGAATTTAGAAATTAGAACAGAAATTTGTGCAACATGTTCATATATGATACGAGATGGTGGTATAAAAAAATAAAATAAAAAAATAAAAAAAAA
This sequence comes from Tenthredo mesomela, assembly GCA_943736025.1. Lineage (NCBI taxonomy): Eukaryota > Metazoa > Arthropoda > Insecta > Hymenoptera > Tenthredinidae > Tenthredo > Tenthredo mesomela. Next base: position 12,084,719 of record OX031015.1, on the reverse strand, counting down.
TATCAAATCAAAATCACATATTTAAGCTATGACGTCGACGTGCCTACTATACCGCATAAAATATATAAAATATACTACAGACATATTATGTATTACAACGTAAGAATATATAACATTATATAATGGATTATCAAAATAACAAGTTAAAACAAACAAAAAATTTAATTATTATATCATGTGTAACGCATATGGACAGAATTAAATATATATACTTATTATACGGTGTATGCATATATATTTATACATATATTATATATAATACATAGCATATATACAGTAGACCGGTTTTTTTTTTTTTTATAACTTTTTTATTTTACCTCCTACAACTTTGGAAAAGTGAGTTTTGGGTGTAAGACGAAGCCTCGTGGAACCGGAGCCCGGTAGCACAATTTTAAGAGGTTGCGCATTCAGTCTAAATTTTTCTCAATTGATCAACACAAGATTCTTGCTAGACAAACACTCTAATCAAAATATCTCGAAAACCATCTGAGTTAGGAAGCTGTTCTTGGTCTCATTTTGTAGATAATTTAATTCTCTGCAAAAAAAATCTGATCTGTTTTCGAGCTAGAAATTAATCTAGTACTCTTTACGGACGCTTAAACTTGAGCTTTATTTGATGAATAAATTTGTCATAATTTTTTTTTCAATTTTTAGATCTATCATAGATCAGACCTTTTTTTGTAGTGAATTCGACTACCTACCAAATGAGACCAAGAACAGCTTCCTAACTCACATGGTTTTCGAGATATTTTGATTAGAGTTTTTGTCTGGCAAGAATCTTGTGTTGATCAATTGAGAAAAATTTGGACTGAATGCGCAACCTCTTAAAATTGCGCTACCGGGCTCCGGTTCCACGAGGCTTCGTCTTACACCCCAAAACTTACTTTTGCAACGGAATTCGAGGTAAGAAAAAAAAAAGTTAAAAAAAAAACCGGTCTAATATACAGTCTATCTACTAGTTGATTATTGTATGTAAAAAAATGTGTCGGATAAATTAGCTCAAATCTTTTACCCCAAGTTTCGTTAGGATAGAAAAATGATAAAAGAAAGTTATTTTATATAACGCAAGCATGTTTTTCTCGCTTTTTGATGCCTTTGTATAGGACCTAAAGTAGTACTTTTAAGTCCTAGGACTTTAAAAGTACCACTTTTAGGTCCTATACAGAGGCATCAGTTAGCGAGAAAAATATGCTTGCGTTATATAAAGTATCGTGTGCACCATGGAGGTGGGCCTTTTAACGCCTCGCACGATGTACTAATCTTATTGAACATTCACATAGCAGATATGACAATAGTCTTCCATTTCGCGGTCAGAAACAGATACGATACCTAGTACTTTCACTTTTTTTGAGTGAGAGATCTGCAAATTTTTCATTTTCATTGTAACAGCAGCAATTGTACGGTTTGGAAATTTCCTTGACTTTCAAGACCAGCGATGATGCAGAAGCTTTTAACAAATTTATTAATAATATCTGTAGAGCATAGAAGTGTGGAAAACACCATACAGCTAACTACAAACCCATCTTTTTTATTGGTGTATGGTGAGCTAATTTACTGGACAAATGTATTTACATACACCGTAATTATATTTGTTAATTATTACACTGAAAAAAAAGTATAAGTCCTATGGGCATACTATATTTTAACGGGCTGGTATCTCTAATATCCAAATACGTATCGCCGTGGTACTAATATAAGTATGTGGATAAGTGTATAGCGTATACCAGTGTCGCTGTGGTAGCGAAAAGTATAGTCATAGGACTAAAACGTCGTTTTAGTGTATACCATATACGAGTATTGCTATAGTACCGAAATTTATCGCTGTAGAACTCATACTTTTTTTTCAGTGTATATGGTTGCGGTTCAATTTACACGGTTAGTTTTACGATTATTACCTATGAATAAAGTATAAAAAAAATATATTTCAATTTAAGGTTTGTGTTATTCTAAACTTTTTCGACAAACCCGTATCCGTATTAAGTTATACAAACTTACTGTCAAATGATATAAAATTTGACCATAGAATTGTAACTTATGGACTTTATTGGTAAAGTTCCCACATTTTTACCTATGCTGTTAATTGTTGATAACAGATAAGTGATAAGACAATTAAATTGAACCACCATATTCAAATGGAATTACAGTAGCTAGATAATTGATGTGAATATAAACTTCAACTATTGTTTCATAGATTTTATAATGACATTATATATATGACATCGCCATTACGGACAGACCATCAAGAAAACGAATAAGCATTTTTTTCGCACCTACGACTAGCAAGGACTCAGGTAGTTTCGGTTTTCAATTCTCACTAAACGTAGTGAGACAAGAACACGTTCTAAACGGATGAATGTTTTCCTATTCTCGCCTAATATGGCAAGTGAGAAAAAATTTTTTACTCTCGATGCATCGCGTCGTTACTTAAAATTATAATCAAATTTACGAAGTTTCGTGATTCTTAGTTCAAGCATATAATTCTGCTCAAATTATCATTCAATCGTGTATTTGTTGTGAGTGAAAAAAGGCTGTGCAAATATTTTAGCCTGGGGCCAATTCAGGTTTGAATTCGTCATTGCCTACAATTTTATCGCGTGGTAACTCTGACACGGGCCACTTTTACTGCATGCTGTTACAAAGTGTCGATTTCACGAGATGTCGGTAATTTTGGTTTAAGACGCAAAATTCTAGTTTCTCGGTAATTTCTGTATCAAATGAGATGAAATATTCCTCAAGATATGTGGTTTGCCACCGCCGAGTGCCTTAGAATTCAAAAAGTGCAATAAATCGAATGCAACTGTAAATGATTCCACGACTTCTCTGATGATAACTGAGTCTGTAGAAAAAATTACAAAATATTGAAAAAAAATCAAATATTTAGGCACTTTATTAAAAAATGAAGTGTTGATCACGAAAGTTTCATTGCGACGAAAAAAAATTCCTGTTTTGTTTGGGACGGATTTCTTGGGACAGTGGGATCTCTGACGTTTTTTTCTATGACCCCCTATCATATCATACGGGAGGTCATCAACTGACAGGAGAATACTTTAAATTGATAAAGTAAAAGCCCTGACACTACAGTACCACACTATAGCAGACATAAATTACGCAGGTGGAACAATTATCCAGATTCGGCCGACTGTCAGTAGACTTTATATTATAGTCGTCATTTTGTCAACAGCCGAAGATTTCGACGCATCATTGGCAAAAAAAAAAAATGAACAAAAAGACGGCATTTTTTGAATGCCCATCAATCGTCAAAAACTGAGCCAAAAGTTGACTCATAGCTATAGTATACTTGATGTCCACGAATGTCCTCGAAAATGTCAAGTTGAAGGCAATTTGTTAAAACGATTAGACCTTGTCTTATAATATTATAATCAGCGCGAAAAGTCAATAAAAAATGATTACCAAAAGCAAATCGCATAGCCAATGCATAGTCCACACAAATGAGACTATCGGTTACTAGAATCGGAACCATCATTCGAAAGCCTATTAGCGGTTGACGTCAACCGTTGCCTGTAACATGACATTTTACAGGATATTCGCACGCCTTCAGTCAGCGCATAACGAACTATTGGCTCATATAATGCCTATTGCCATTTGGCATAAAAAAAGTCTGGTCAATTTTCTACCGATATTGAAGATAGAGTCAACACAGTGCTACTTGGGTTGTTATTCCTGAATTTTATAGTAATATTAATTGGAAAATACAATTAATAAAAATAAGGAGCTAATAATCTTAGGTCGTTGCTCGGTTCATGGCTGAACAGCGAAATTCTCTCTCAAGGCAAACAAGCCCACTCAGACTGTATAAGATATAAATTTACTTTTCCGCAGCACAATTTGATTGCTTTTTTTTTTTTAAGAAAAGAAGAAAAGAACTCTTCAAAAGTGACCAGCATTTGCTGAACAACACAGTGTCAGTGCATTGAATGAAGTTAAAGTTCATAAGAAAACCAATTGAAATACATTCTACAGATAGGTCTGTTTTGGATGTATGTTCCGTCGGTTTAACCAGAAAAGAAGCCTTGTGGTTTTTTTCATTTTTTTATCCTACATGCGTCAAAATAACCCCATATCGAGCGTGTCTTACGGGACAGAAGACGCACATATCTCCCTCGGCAGTCATATGTTGTCGACGCATGCGCAGTCACGCGATTTGGTTACTTATCAACCCTAGGGAGCATAAGTGCGCGTCATAGGCATGATATGAACGCATTACATGAAGCTGTCAGGGAGACAGGCGCGATTTTGATTCGGGTGTAGCTGCCCTCGCTTCGCTCGGGCAGCAAACTTCACCCGAATCAAAATCGCGTATGTCACCCTGACAGCATCATGTACTAATGCGTTCATATTATCATGCCTACGCGCACTTTTGCTTCTTAGGCTTCATACCTAACCAAATCGCGTGAAAGCGCATGCGACGACCACATATTACGGCCGAATGAGATATGTGAGTCTTCTCTCTCGTAAGACATGCTTGAAATGGGGTTAGTTTGATGCATGTATGAGAAAAAGTATCGTAAGTCGTTCGGGAGAGAGGCGCGATTTTGATTCGGGTGAAGCTGCCCTCGCTTCGCTCGTGCAGCAAACTTCACCCTCATCAAAATCGTTCACCTCTCTCCCTAACAGCTTAATGTACTATTTGTGCTCTTTTCGTCTCATGCCAAACACTTTTGGCACTGGTTACTAAGGCTGGCCGTCCACTAATTTCCTCTTGTTTTATGTTTGACGAAGTTCTTTCTGGATCGTCATACTATTTTGGAAATTAGGCTGAAATATAAGTACATACTTTGTATGCTACGTAAGGCGAAAGCAAAATCAAATTCAGAATATAACAACTTTTTCCCGATGCACGGCTCCTGATGAACCTTGAATTACATCTTGAATTAGGCTGTAGCATCTCGCAATATTTCAAAATTTGAATTTCATAAGAATCTTAGGTCCTATCACCGAGATTCTATTCGCCACTCGAAATTTTTCTATGCGATTTTTTCATTGAATCATATCTAGGATCCATCTTAAGTTCTATGACGGAATTCATTTTCTTCGCGCTGAAGACTGAAATGGCGAAAAAAAATCTGGAATCGTACTGTGCTCAAGCTTTTGAATAGAGCACCCGCTGATTAATACTTTCTTCGGCAGTCTCCGGTGGTCTTCGTTTTTATTCCATGTCAGGAATAATTTGATATTTTCCTTAAGTGACTTTGGAACTTCAATGCAACGGAAACCTACATGATATATGTATGTATAACTTGCACGATTTCATCTCAATGTAGACAGATTGATCTCCGTTTTACGCGCGTATTGGAAATTGATTTTCGAGTGAGTCAACATCAGCATTCCACAGCACAAGATTCACTGCAGAAGCTCATATGTGATGCCTATTGAAATCCGTAAGGTAATGAAATCTGCAGTATACATTCTGAGGACATGCAAAATTCTGATCTCAGTACCAACTGAATACTTCTCGGAAATAGTGATCGTGATATCTTGTTGCGGCAGTTAAAGATGTGTTGATTTTTCTTAATTCTGACAGTGAAACTCTTTCGTATAAGGAACTATGCATTCATTCTGTATAAGATACGCAACAGCCTTGGTGCTTATTCTAACGCAGAATTGTGCTTTCGCGAACTGCGTCGAAGATGTAACATGTAAACATACCATCCCCACGAAAGTGTTTACTAGTTTTATTAAAGTACCTTGGATCAACTTGAACAGCTCGTGGGCAGACGAGGTGGCTTCTCACTGCAGAAATGATGTTACGATGCTTTTCGACAGCGCTGATGCTGGAGAAATGTGGGCTCTGCAAAGTAAGGATACTGACTTCTTTTTGAATTTTTTTAAGATCAATTTACAAAACATATTTAAAGAACTGCCGATTTCATTGCTAGTTAAGAACCTCAGAGACGATCTTCTATTGCTCGTGCCGTATACTCAATCAAACAGTTGAATTTAACACACCTTTGTGATCTTCTACTGCTGATAAGTTTAAGCCTTTTTCGAGTCATTACTGGAAAGATTTGTCAATCACTTTGTTATCATCAACCTTGCGTTACACATCTGCGGAAAAATTAGGAAGTAGGAGAGTTGAATATTTAATCACATATTGCATTCCAAGGAGAAAAACGTGAACGTTTCGGAATATCTTTGGTATTCATATATTGTAACGTTCCGGGATGTTGTGAACCTGAAGGTTATGACAACAGACCGGTGCTACGGGTTCGAGAGTTATTTAAATTGCTATAATTTAAAATACTAGATTAAATTTGGACTCCTCAGTACTGGAAGGTGGGGTAAAGGATGGTAATGCCATGCAAAAAGCCACTGAACTCAGATTTTTATTGATTTTATAATATCCTACGCTAATCAACGGACTCGGGTGATCGTATGACCTCCAAAGCCATATCTTCTAAACCGAAGGTTTAGGCTACCTCCATAGAGCCAGGGTGTTTCACCAAGCCTATGGTCCCTGCTATTGCGAATTTAATATTTAGCTGCAGATCCAGGATGCTATATCCAAGACTGCGTATCAGACTCGGAATCACAACAATTGGCCCTCGAACACAAGTCGGTTAGACTAATGCCGTACGCTTCTTTTGTTGATCTTCAAAGCTGTATCTAACTCGGCTTGTGTTGGCTTTCTATCAAACGGAGTTAAGTAATAGAAAAATGTCAGGTAATTCTACTAATAGTAGATTCATTTACTATTACTCAACCCAATAAGTTTTAACATATTATATTACAATAATGCTTATGCTAATTAAGCTATTCTCCTAAATCCCTATCTTCTGGATAAACGTCTGCTTGAGGTATCAATACTGCTTTAGTTAATGATCCCATTATATTGACTTGCTGTTTCCCGACTTGGTGACAATAGACTTTTAAATGTGTTGTACTTGATATTATAGACTTTATCTTTAAATGATTAATAACGAAATGCTTCTTAAGTTATTATCCAGTCAAGACGACTGATCTAATATAACAAGGTGAGTCGCTTGGGTGATATACCACATTTGCGCTGAGAATTTCATAGTGTTAAGAGTCGTGCCGGTGCTTTACCTGGTGACGCTCGGATTTATTAACTATGATGGTGAGTCGCACCGACCTGACTACGCTGTCGAGTTTATATACTGTTGTTAGTCCGCTTGTGACGTCACAAGCGACGACGGCGAGTTTTTCCAGTATTTCGCTAATTAATATAAAGAATCCTGGCAGGCCTAGGGTCTTTCAATTGGACATGTTACAATATTGTAGAGTAGGAGAGAGCAAAATGGGCACCCTGAAAAATTAACGCTTCAAATAGAGGTTTGAATCAATGGATCTTCGAATTTTTAACATAGCCTGACCGATGCCGAGTATTAAACGCCCTTACCTAAGAAGTTCGGATATTGCGGGGAGAATCGGAAGCCTAAAAAATTTTCAACATTTTCGGAAATTAAAAAATGTTCTAAATTTATTTTCGTATTTATTTTAGAATACTTTTTACTTTCTTAATTTTTTTTCAATTTTTATTCTGACTTTTTGTTCATTTTGAACGCCTCTCCCTAAGTTATCAACATATTTAGTTGATTTTGTGTTTCAAGTTTGCTAGAGCGAAGTAAATAATGGAATTTAACACGTTTTTCGATTTTCAAGTACAACAAATTTTTACGGGTACCCATTTTGCTCTCTCTTTCCCTATAACATGTTGGAACGTCAGTTTCAAGACAGTGTTCACTTCCAGTGTTGGACTCGACTTCAAAAATTCCGTCTGGAATACTGATGGGAAACATCAGGGACCTCGGACAGTACGACGAGTGCATCGGAGCGAAAGTTCACGACAACCCAGAAGACTTTCATGGTCAACATTGCATGGTCTCTTTATCAATTCCTTCAGAAATTGTCGAAGACGCTTCGGAAATGCTATACATACAGAAACTATCCATCTACAATCCTACCGCTGAGGTTGACCTCAGCTTGACATTATCAGTGTGTTTGCCTTCGTCCTGCAGCATCCAGGATGTAATTGGCTTTGTCAATGCTTCCATACAGAGCTCGCCTGAATTTTCTGAATTTAAAGTCAATGTCGCCGAGGTGAGGTGTTCAGGCATTCAATCTTTGGATCATCGAACCAAGGGAACAATCCTGACGATGTAAGTCAATGAAATAGAGACTTGATAATTTTCGAAGTTAGGCTGCTCTCTGTTTAAAAACAAAAGGGATCAATTGACGGATTTTTTTTCAGATCTTGCTTCGTAGTAATTGCTTGCGTTCTACTGTCCTGCACTGTTTGCGATTTTGTAGTGAGAGTAAGGTCAAACAATAGATCTTCGGCTTTAAAAACATTAGCAAAATTTTCGGTTTACACCACCGCGACTCAGTTGTTGAGCACCGAAACTACTCCTGGAACTATGCCAGCCATTCATGGAATGCGATTTCTGAGCACATGTTTCGTGCTAATCCAACATAGGGCCCTCTTTACCATGTTGAAACCCCTAGTCAATTTATCGGAATTGAAAGAGGTTGGTGCACAAGCTTACTTTAATCTCAAAGATTACAAATACAATGAAGTACTGATTCAATTATCTTATAATTTTTGTGCAATGGCAAATACTTTTCAATTACAGTTCAAGCAATCAGCGCTGGCAACGCTTGAGTTAGTGTTGCCCTACGCGGTCGACACATTTCTCATCATCAGTAGCTTTCTTGTATCTTGCTCGTTCCTAAAGCAGTTGCGATCAGGGGTGAAAATTAACATACTGCAGCTCTACTTTCACCGATATATCAGGTTTGTTCAAATATTTTGAAATCAATTGGTCGTATGACCGGTACCAACAAGAAAAACTAGATTGCTGTTGCATGAATTCCGTCAATGCCTGCATCAAATTTCACTCGACTTTGTCTAATAGATGTTAGTAACTTTAATATTTTTACCTTTATGAGTAAGAAATGCTACAACTATCATCTCTGGCTTCTTTTTCAGGCTAACACCATGCGTGGGTGTTTTGATACTATTTACGTTATTCATTGTTCCCTACCATGGATTTGGCCCGATGTGGCAAACTGTTGTTGGAGGTGCTATTGATAATTGCCGGCAGAATTGGTGGACCAATCTCCTCTTCATTCAGAATTTTGTGAACCCAGAAGAAATGGTAATTTATTCACAAAATGTATAATTAACCTTTTTAATACACTAATTTTCAGCATATATAATAACAAGCAACGTTGGATTCCAGTGTCTCCCGCATACCTGGTATTCAGCTGTCGAAATGCAATCCTTCTTATTATCTCCGATCATTCTGTATCCACTGTTTCACCGACCAAAACTTGGTCTAACAATGTTGGGCGTACTTTCAATTGCTTCAATGATTATACCAGCTGTCCTAATCTTTGTCAACAAATACTCCTTTCTCTTCAATTCTACCAAAGCGTGAGTATAGGTGTGGTTACCATAGAAGTCTTTATGTTACTAATGTTATTACCTCTCCAGTCTCACCGAAGGCTATGTTGATTTCTTCAAATTATACACGATGACTTACAACCGAGCCTTGCCATATCTCGTAGGAATTCTCTTAGGATATGATGTGGTGAATAAGAAAAGGCGGATTACCAAGGTAATGCGAATTCACAATGCATCTATACCGGTAGAAGGTATCTCCGCACATTTTCTGCCAGAATTTTATCCGTATTCTATCATCTGACAGATGCAAGCTGCTTTCAACTGGGTTCTGGCCTGTGTTCTTATACTGTTCTGTACCTGGAACGTTAATTATATTCAACCCAAGGCGATGGCTTATGATGTCGTCTCGGAAGTGATCTACGTGAGCTTTGGACGCCTAGCATGGACCCTCGCCATGGCTTGGATAATGTATGCATGTACTCAAGGGTACGGGGGTGAGTTACATCATCAAAACTCGGCGAGCTTTTGAGAAATTAGCTAGCTGTCTATATACTACATATGGGGGTTTCCAGACCTGACCCCCCCCGGATTTGGGTAAAACTTTTTTTTTTGCTTCACTCAAGGTCCAAATTGAAACCTCAATTTTTTCAGAATTTTTCGAGCCCCCGTCCGTCCCGGATCCATAGATACATAGTGGAAATTTGCCATTTTCTGAAATCCCAGAATTTTTGAACGATGATATCTTGAAATTGGAGAGTCATATCAATAAAAACAGGGTGGTCAATAGATTTGTCTTAAATTCAACTTTCTGAAAAAAATATTTTGCAATCTCATGATACCGTCCCAGCCGCTAGAAATTCATTTGAAAGCAAAAAATGGATGTTTCGATGGTTCGGGCATTTTTTTTTTTTTCTTTTTCTCATTTTTTTTTTTTTTTTTTTTCTTGTCTGAAATTTTAAGAAGAAAGACAAATTTTTGAAGCTCATCACGAAGGTAAAAACTCTTACGGTTTAGAAGTTATGAAACATCCATTTTTCGCTTTCAAATGAATTTCTAGCAGCCGGGACGGTATCGCGAGATTGCGAGATATTTTTTTTCAGAAAGTTGAATTCAAGACAAATCTATTGACCACCCTGTTTTTATTGATATGACTCTCCAATCCCAAGATATCATCATTCAAAAATTCTGGGATTTCATAAAATGGCAAATTTCCACTATGTATCTATGGATCCGGGACGGACGGGGGCTCGAAAAATTCTGAAAAAATTGAGGTTTCAATTTGGACCTTGAGTGAAGCAAAAAAAAAGTTTTACCCAAATCCGGGGGGGTCAGGTCTGGAAGGTGGTCGAGATGAGCTCGAAACCCCCATATGTAGTATTGTCAACTAGAAGAACAAGTACATTGCTTGCGAAGAATTTGTCAAGTATTTTCTGATTTACAGTAAACGTGCTCCTACGATGAAGCACGAGATATTTACCGCCGTAATGGAAAAGTATTTCTATCTAATCGATGGTCAACTTGGTTCTGATTCAGGCGTCGAAATGAGAATGGTAAGTCCCAATTTTGCTACATGACATGAGTGTATCATCGAGTCGAAGAACTTTAATCGAAGTTTGGTTCTTATAGCAACAGATAAACTTCTGGCAAAGTATATCCAGCGTACTCAACAGCCCAAGCGAAAGGCCAACGAAGACTCCCGCAGAGTGGGCGAAGGTGCAACACCTTGATTATATTTTCTATATCTATAATCTCGCGTGACTCGAATCATAAGACTTTCCTCCCTTACAGACATGGCAGGAATGGAAAAATGATACTCAACGCGAAACTGGTGGAAAATATAATCAGACCGAGGCCGACGAATCTGAAATCAGGGTGCCCACACTCGAGCAAGAATTCTTGACATTTCTAGTTGCAGCGAGTTATGGATTTAGTTTTCCTGCAAACTTTAAAGAGTCGGATAATGAGGTGCCTGCAAGATTTCGTCGTTTGGACTCCCGCAATTTGCTCAATGAACATCTAGTCCGGTCGTCAATATCGGATTTTACTCCAATCACCAAAGGCAGAGTACACCGAAGAAAATGATTAAGTTTCACTAGAATAACAGTCCGATTGATTTACACAGTTCTAACGCAAGCTCGTGTTGCAAGACCATCCATGAATCTCGATCCCTATCAACATCGCTGTCGAAACAGTGGTTAACCGTCTCCTTTATTTTCATTCATAGTTTCACCTAACTCACCATGCTTTTTGCATTTGTTGACGGAATCGTACCCATCAATAAATGTGAATAATTAACCGTAATACGGCTATAATGAAGAAGTGTCAATCAATTAAAGTAGACACTAAGGATCATCACGTTACAAATACTTCAAGGTTAGCATAGCCGCTACGTTTCTGCTACGATCCAGTTCAAGTGAATGCATTGAAAACAAGTACTCCAACACAAATACAGATTTTATAAGTAAATCGTAGTCATTGACTTTCTATTGATTTCATTTGCCCACTATCAGAATTCGTTGGATTTGCAACTGCTCAAAATCATATGTTCGGTTGTTAGTATAAGTGAAAATGCTAAGGCTAAAACGCACTGATGTAATCTTAGGTAATTTCGAAGCCAAACAGGATATTCGTTATCTACGTCTTTTCCGCTTGAATCTAATATGGAATTAAAAGTCTTATAGTCTACATTCCAAGTTATTAAATAAGAATATCTATTTCAATATCGATTCGGCGGATCATCAAAAAATCTTTTCTTTTTCCAGTCTCATCTTTTCTCAGTCGTCAATGTTTATCTGAATATACAAAGTTTTTCAGCCGTGAATACATTCGTTCGAAAACATTCGCATAGCTCATGAGCTCATGCAAACCTTGATTCCAACGCTCATTTGGAAGGAGAAATAAAATGTACGACCAGTTTTCTCCGAAGTCATAGAAGACAGGACCAAATATTCGGAATCCTGCTTCGCTAGCCAAAGAGGTAAAACCAACTGTATAAGTCGGAGGAAAAATGCATTTTCTTAATTTTCGATGATGTGGCGATAACTGGTCGATATGTGCACTAGGGTGTCCGTCATTTCCCAAATTGACTTCTTTCGCTTGGGTATGGTCCAAATCATTAGTTCATAGCCTAAAAACAATTATGGATTTTTCTTTTTTTCAAATTGCCATTATCCCTTGCTTGTATGACGATACTTTTCCCATTTGATTAACATGGGATTTTTGCCCTTTGGAGACCCTAATTTTTTTTTTTCGCTCACCATAGTCTCTACCTCATTAGATATTGTTGATTCTACTACTGTTCTGACCTATTTAGATGAACAAAATTTTACATTGGTGAAAATAAATTTTATGTGTCATAGGCCGTAAAACCGCGATTTTAACCTTGCTTCGCTCGGTTTAAACGTGGTTTTTGGCCTGGACACATAAGATTCTGTATGCCATACGGCCGAAATAGTATATTGTGTAGTGTAGAAATTGTGTATTGTGTTACTGCAACCACACAAGGTCAAAAAGCCCACTTAGCCCTGGTGCACACCATATTTTTTGTAACAGCACGATTTTCGCGTTTTTTCATCATTGTTGATGATTTTTTTGAAAATATTGAAAAATAATTTAGCGGGCGTTTTCACTTTTTATTTGCCCGCTACTCGAGCATAAGCGGGCAAATAAAAACCAAAAACGCCCGCTGCTCGATTTAACGGGCAAATAAAAACTGAAAACGCCCGCTCGTCTGAAAACTGCCACTTTAGGCCCGCTTAATGGGTAAAAAAAAAACGCGAAAATCGTGCATGTGTTACAAAATAGTATATTGTGCAACTAGGGGGGGAAAATGGCTATTTCTAGCGAGGGTGAGACGTTTGCACGAGTCGTAGTAGAGGGCGCCGAAGGTGCCCGAGACGACGACGAGTGCTAAAAACGTCTCACCCGAGGTAGAAATGGCCATCCCCCCCTGGTTGCACACTGTATTTTTCATAATAAGGGCACGAAATAAGCCTTCTTTGATGCGCGTCGATCGGAAAAGGTATATATATAATATATATTAGGGTGTGTCAGATTGACTTTTTTTTTTAAATTTTCATGGTGCTACCTTTTAAGTCACTAGGTCTTATCAAGAAGAAGACATCCCGCATAGTAAAACTTTTTTCCGTCAAGTCTAAGTGGTTCCGAAACTTTTTTTTTGTTTTCCATTCATTTAACACACAAAAAAATCTATTTTCGGGGCAATCCACATAGTTTCGTAGTTATTCAATATTTTTCAAGTCTACAGAAAGATTCTGAAAGCTGAAGTTTTTATCTTCGAAATGGTTAGAATAAAACTTTATTCGAAAAATAATTTTCTATAGGTTTTCTATAGGTTTTCTATATAGTTAACTTAAATGGAAAACTAAAAAAAAGTTTCGGAACCACTTAGCCTTGACATAGGACATTTTCCAGGGGGGAATCTTTCTGTCTTGACGAGAACTATCCGTTCTGAAGGTAGCAAAAAAAATTTTTTTTTGGTGACACACCCTAATATATATATATGGGGTAGTCCAGGAATTTTCGAACGGTCGCGAACCCTTACCTGTTTTGATTTGCGATTGGATTTTTTCCATCGAAGCTCCATACTATGGGATAACTCTGAATTTTTTTTAAATTTTTCTAACTTTCGGTTCGGAAGTTACGATTTTTGGAAAATCGCTATCTACGACAATCACTTGTTTTTCGAACGGTGTCAGCACCCGAGCCAGATGTCACATGAAAAAGTGATCCCTACATAAACTATCCGGTTTGGCATGTACTTTCGACTCAAAATTTTTGTGAATTATTTTTCACCCCAGGAATAGCGAATTATTGGCATGAAAGACTAAAAATCGAAAATTTCCAAATGTGGCCGGTCTCGATACTTTCGAAATACACACACAAAATTCTGCACGCAAATACGAAGATTTTAAGACCTTGAACAAGATGGGCCGACATTGCGTTTCAGAGTTACAGTCATTTCAATTTTGTGAAAAAAAAAAAAAAATTCCATGAATTATTTGAAAAATTAGTACATTATGCTACAAGGGAGGAAAGTGCGTGATTTTTGCCGAGTGCGAGGCGAAAATCACGTACCTCCCCTGTGGCATATATTACTTTTTACCCGACTAGATAAAATGACCATATTGCATCCACTAGTCAAACACAGCAATTTAATCGATCAAACCTAGAATCGGTCAAACTTGAAGTATTTTTCTTCCCGCATAATTTACTTTTTTGCCCGCTAAATTTACTTTTCGTAACACATGCACCAAAAGTGCCTGTTTTTGTGCCTCTGAAGTGTGGCAAGAGTGGCGTATTTTAGTAAGGCATGAGGAAAATATACCTCGCACGCGTCAATCGGCTTCATCTGCTTTTATGATACGCTAGTTACTTTTGCGCACACTTTTTTGACACTCTAGTTACTTTTTTCTACCGTCGCGCCATCTAACGAGGTAGAAGTAAGTCGACGTTGAATCGAAACCTCAGAGGCACAAACAGGCAATTTTGGGCATTCTTTCCAAAAATTATTATGCGACACTCGTCCAAGAAAGCAGACGCTTGACGAAACGCGTGAAGTTGACAGCACTCGCCTTCAGCTCGTGCGGCCAACTTCACAGCCTTCGTCAAAAGTCCGCTTTCTTGCACTTTTATCACAAAGTACTATTTTTGCCCGCTAAACTTTCTTTTTTGCCCGCAAATTTACTTTTAAGTCAAAAATTGCTTTCTTCCCACCCGCGTTTCAGCGATGGACGATGGTCATTTTATCGTAGTCGGGTAAAATAGTATATTACTCACCTAGGGAGGTAAAGTAGGCTAACCCAAACTGCGTGTGAGATTGACCCCCGAGCCGAAGAATTTATAGTCAAGAAATGTAAAACTTAATTTTCAGCCCCCTCAATGACACCCCTAGCTACCTGTCATCTGGGGCGCCCTGCCGCCCCCCCTCCACTTTTCCGTAAGTCCGCCACTGTTTGGAAGTGCCAAAGACTGACAGAAAACATGCCTTCACTTGACCACGTGTGAGTTGAAATCTGAAGTTTCGTCGCAAATCATACATATAGGTGGTATAATACAACACCCAGACAACACGAAATTCAAAGTCGTCTTAAAAACGTCGTATGGACGTCAAATGCGTCGATTTCTGACGTCTTAAAGACGTCTTTAACAATTAAGACGTCCTTAAGACGTCGACGTCTTCAAGACATCAGAAATCGACGCATTTGACGTCCATACGACGTTTTTAAGACGTTAAGACGACTTTGAATTTTGTGTTGTCTGGGCAGTTACGATAAAAATATTGAGTAAAAATAATTCATGAAATGTTTTTTTTTTTTTTCACGAGATTGAAATGGCTGTAACTCTGGAACGCAGTGTCGGCCCATCTTGTTCAAGGTCTTAAAATCTTCGTATTTGCGTGCAGAATTTTGTGTGTGAATTTCAAAAGTATCGAGACCGGCCACATTTGGAAATTTTCGATTTTTAGTCTTACATGCCAATAATTCGCTATTACTGGGGTGAAAAATAATTCAAAAAAATTTTGAGTCGAAAGTACATGCCAAACCGGACAGTTTTTGTAGGGATCACTTTTTCATGTGACATCTGGCTCGGGTGCTGACACCGTTCGAAAAACAAGTGATTGTCGTAAATAGCGATTTTCCAAAAATCGTAACTTACGAACCGAAAGTTAGAAAAATTTTAAAAAAATTCAGAGTTATCCCATAGTATGGAGCTTCGATGGAAAAAATCCAATCGCAAATCAAAAGAGTTAAGGGTTCGCGACCGTTCGAAAATTCCTGGACTACCCCATATATAATATATATATTGTAACTTTTCGGATGATGAGCGTCACCGAAGGTGACGCGAACCGGTTTGTTATTGTGTTTTCTTTACTCGATTTATATTTTTATTGAGACTTCTACTATTAATTGTTAGCCGTGCCTATTACGGACTTGAGCTACCGTGTAGCTGAAGCCGCCTCCCCACAGACCTGAGTACGATAACGCACTAAGGCTGCACTCTACCCTCTTAACTTTTAAATATTAATTTATTGAAGTAAATTTATTCCCAAATAATAGCTGTGCCAAACCTGGGTAGATCGGAGATCCACCAAGGCTGTATCTAGCTTTCTGTTAAGATTTAAACTATAACCTGGAAATGGCGGAGGAAGGGGTTTGGCATCTGATTAAATTGCTTTTTTTTATAATAACCAAAATCTATTTATTCAATTATCAATAACCCTACGGTTGCAACCCTAAACTATATTCACACGTTGCTTATGAATTTACTTACGTTAACACAATATTTTACAATGGTTTTATCTCGCTGCCAGTTGACGGTTGACTTTCGCTTAAATGGTATTCTTTTTCTATTTCTAAAATGATTTATGCGTTGATTTGATTTCTCTATAATTTGAATTCTATTTGTACAAGTATTTTTATATTTGTGACTTTTCTATAGTATGACTCTATTGAATTTTGTAGTTTTGTAAATTATAATCTAAGTGATAAAGTGAATCTAATGGATCACTAGGCGCTATGCCTTTAGTGTCCGAACGATAAGAGCGTAGTGAGTCATTCAGGTGCTATACCATGGAATTGCTCGTGAGCTGAGCAGCGTCACGCCTTTTATACCCGTCGTGACGTCACTCAGCTCGTCGTTGTGCGAAGCTTCGAGACTCTTCTAGTCGCTCCGCACGACCGTTGACAGTTTCAAATGTAACCGCTCAGGCTAGGGTAGCCTGGCACGTTACAATATATATATATATATATATATATATATATATATGGGCGGGAGGAAAAGTACTTTTCTCCCCGCTACAGCGGGAGGAAAAGTACTTTCCCTCCCGCTCTCGTCGTAGTTCGACACAAGCGACTTTCCCCACGCCCGACAAGCATGAAAGAAGGCCCATTTCAAGCACGTATTATGAAAAAGTATTTTCTGACGGATTTCATCATAATCCTCGCCTTCGGCTCGGATTATAAACTCAAATTCGTCGGAATAGTATATTGTGTATCTAGGGGGGGGAAAATGGCCATTTCGAGCGAGGGTGAGACGTTTTTAGCGCGAGTCGTAGTAGAGGGCGCCGAAGGCGCCCGAGACAAAGACGAGTGCTAAAAACGTTCCACCCGAGGTAGAAATGGCCATCCCCCCCTAGATGCACACTGTACTTTTTATAATAAGGGCATGATATAATGGGCCTTCTTTGATGCGCGTCGATCGGATGGGGAATGGCGCGTGTTGAGTCGTGTACCACACACTTATAGATGTTTGAATTGAAAAAAAATTGAAAAAAATTAAAAAAAATAAAAAAAATAAAAAAATGAAAAAAAAAAAAATTAATAATAATTAATAATAATTTATTTATAAAAAAAGAAAGATCCAAGATTTGCCGTTGGAGCGGGAGGGAATGTATATTCCCTCCCGCTGTTGGATATTCGGTACTCACGGTCGAAACACGTGATTTTCCCCCTCTCGACAAGCATGAAAGAAGGCCCATTTCATGCCCGTGTTATGAAAAATACTTAATCGGCCTAGTGACATAATGTACTATTGAAGACTCTGATTTCATTGAATTTTCTAATTTCTAGAAAACTGTATAGATATTTATGCGACCCGTTGTTTGAAAGTTCACTTTTTGAGCATCGAATTTAGGGGAGCAGGACGATTCGGCGCGGCCGTTTCGGCGCCACCGATTCGGCGCGACCGATTCGGCGCTAGCCGTTTTGGCGCGAGCCGTTTCGGCGCGAGCCCTTTCGGCGCGAGCCCTTTCGGCGCGAGTCCTTTCGGCGCTGGGACGTTTCGGCGCCAGCCGTTTCGGCGCGAGTCCTTTCGGCGCCAGCCCTTTTGGCGCGAGTCGTTTCGGCGCAATCCTTCTGGCACGTGGACACTTTGGCGCATCTGCTTTTGCACGGGGACGTTTGTTACGAGTTTTCTGATCGATCAAGGTTAGAATAGGTTAGGACTCCATTGATCTGTCGCGGATCCGAAACCACAACACCATACCCAGTACGAAACGCACAGTCGGTGGTTACCGCACCCCCAAAGGTTAGAATAGGTTAGGACACTAGTATTGCACCCCCAGAGGTTAGAATGGGTTAGGACTCCATTGATCTGTCGCTTATCCGAAACCACAACACCATACCCAGTACGGAACGCGCAGTCGGTGGTTACCGCACCCCTAAAGGTTAGAATAGGTTAGGACACTAGTATTGCACCCCCAGAGGTTAGAATGGGTTAGGACTCCAGTATTGCTTCCACGAAGGTTAGAATAGGTTAGGACTCCATTGATCTGTCGCTTATCCGAAACCACAACACCATACCCAGTACGGAACGCGCAGTCGGTGGTTACCGCACCCCCAAAGGTTAGAATAGGTTAGGACACTAGTATTGCACCCCCAGAGGTTAGAATGGGTTAGGACTCCAGTATTGCTTCCACGAAGGTTAGAATAGGTTAGGACACTAGTATTGCACCCCCAGAGGTTAAAATGGGTTAGGACTCCAGTATTGCTTCCACGAAGGTTAGAATAGGTTAGGACTCCATTGATCTGTCGCTCATCCGAAACCACAACACCATACCCAGTACGGAACGCGCAGTCCGTGGTTACAGCACCTCCAAAGGTTAGAATAGGTTAGGACACTAGTTTTGCACCCTTAAAGGTTAGAATAGGTTAGGACACTAGTATTGCACTCCCAAAGGTTAGAATAGGTTAGGACTCGAGTATTCGATTTAATTGTGTATTCAATTACACATTTTAGTAAAAATAAATTGACCTAAATCATTTTATAGTCGCCATCGTGCCGAAATGGCCCGAACCGAAATGGCCGGCGCCGAAACGTCCCAGCGCCGGAAGAACTCACGCCGAAACGGCCGGCGCCGAAACGTCCCAGCGCCGAAAGGACTCGCGCCGAAACGGCCGGCGCCAAAACGGCCGGCGCCGAAACGTACTGTACCCCGAATTTAGGCCGCAAAGTGACCAATTGCAGATCACTGAAATATAGTGAAATATTGTAGGACAGGAGCCTATAATGAAAATATTATCGTACAATATGAATATGTTTCATTAAAATAAACAGCATACTCGATCGGCTCATATTAGAAATAACCCATACCGAAAAGTGACACTTTTCGGACTTGATACATAAATAGCTATTGTACTTTTGATTACATTTTTTTCGTTCATTTTAAATGGTATGGTAATAACTTTTTGTTGAACACATCTAGTCTCTAAAACTTTTCTATTTTTTCTTTCATTAAATTGAGTTTTCTATTCTCTGTTACATTGAATTTGAATTCGTATAACTTACTTTTTTAGTGGCCGGTTTATGAGATTGAAGTTCGTAACGTTAATGTAATAAAATATTCGACAAGAAATTTTCAAATTCAAGGCTCGAACGTTTCAAATGGATCAAGAACGGTGCATAATGCTTCAAATTGTGTGAAACATGTTTATCTCGCATATTTTACAATTCTACCAACATTTGAATCACGAAATGTTGCATTTCTTCAACGAATATTCTGTTACGTTAACGTTACAAACTTCAACCTCATGCCGGTTTTTCCCTATTTCCCGGTATTTTATCGTTTTCAGTAGAGATACGTTAGATACAGCCTTTTAATCATATAAGCAAAAGTCGCTTTTTCAAATGGATTCTGAGATAGCCGCTTCTTCAACCGGACTCTGAGATAGCCGGTTATTCCGCGCACGTATCGATATATCGTTTTGTTGGCGCCCAACATTATGATACACACAATAGGTATCCAAGTCCAATACGAGTAAAATTATCTTCAATACTTGGTGTATTTAAAATAATAAAAAGACAAGTGGTCGACATTGCATGGTCTTGCGGTCCATGCCTTTCAGATTCGTGGCCAGATGCTGCAGCTCTATGTGAAATGGTTGGGATTTGACAGCACGCATAGTAGAGGGATAAATAAATCGAATACGTAATGTAATTGTGAATAAATAAAATTTACTATCAACATATTTACATTGTTTCATCATTCACCTAATCTTAAGGGGAGGTTTACCCAATCAGTTACTGGCTTGTCTATTTTCTCCGAAACGGGGTAATCAATCGACTTGTCCTTTCGGCAGCCGATGTTTGACGAGTAATGAGTTCGAACTGGTACGTTTGATCGAATGAAATCGGGATTTTTTTTTCGATCGCAAAGTGTTAGCGTGCCATTTATTTCGACTTATATCAGAGCCTACGCATCAAAAATGCAAAATCGGCTTCCTGAGCCCGATTCTGTGAGAAATTCTGAACACAACCATCCCAAAACATCTTTGTTTTCGACAACTATGAAGGAGCAGGTTGTATTCCACGTTTTTGTGGTAATTTTCGCGATTGTCAATTTTGTCAACGCCATGATAAATCACGAATGCATAACGGTACTGTGACGTAATCAGAACATGTTATACGCAGACGCAGGCGGAAGTAGGCCTGCGCTTACTAAGAACAGCGCCATCTATAGCGTAGACCACATTTTAGATTGAAGATATGCCTCCTTCTACTCCATGAACCACAGGCAATCATGTCTTTGATTTTTACAGGCACTCTATATACACTTAAGTGGCATAGGCATCCGTCGCACAAAAATTGTTCACCATTATGGTGAGAGAATTGTCTGCTAACTAAACGTGAAAGATTCTTAATCCAAGCAAGGTGAAATCTCGGTAATTCCATTACATTTTCAATTACCATTACTTTACAAAAATGTTCAACTACATATTACGAATGTCATGATTCATGAATAATCAAATCGGTTATCGTACTACCAAAGTAATTGATGGCTCACAACCCTGAGCCAGACTGGGTCGATTCTACTCAGTCAGTTTCCAAAAACCGATTGTAAGCGAGCTATCCATCCGAATTGGTTCAAAAAGTTACTGTATACATGCTTTGAACAGTCTAGATGATGTGCAAAAAGTTGTTTTATGAAAAAAAAAATTGAGAGATTTAAAAAAAAAATTGAGAGAAAGGTGAAAATTAGGTGTTAGATATTTGAGCCGAAATTATCGACGGTCGATTCTACCCAATGTGACTGTGAAGGGTTAATCCCCAAGGTTTCGATCCGACGAAAAAAAATTCTGTCCCGTTTGACCATCCGCGTTCGTAGGATTTCTTGTGACGGCTGAGGAATCTCTGATGATTTTTCCTATAACCAATTATCATATACGGAAGGTCATCGACCGACAGTACAATACTTCAAATTAATAAAGTAGAAGCCCTGAAACTACACGATAGTAGACAAAAATTACCCTGGTAGCACAATTGTCCAGACTCGGCCGACTGTCATTGGACTTGATATACCTAGTCGTAATTTTGTCAACAGCCGAGAATGTCGACGCATCGTTGGCAAAAAAATAAACAAAAATACGGGTTTTTTGAATGCCCGTCAATCGTCAGAAATTGAGCCCATAGTTGACTTATAGTATACTTGATATCCATGAATGTTCCCAAAAATGTCGAATTGAAGGCAAATTGTTCAAACGATTAGACGACGGAAAGTCAACAGAATTTTGGTCCAAGGCAATGCATGGCCAATGCATAGTCCACACAAAGGTGACTATCGGTTACTAGAATGTCGAATGTACAATCGATCTGTGGTTGACATGCAGTCGCGATTTCTTGGTTCAACTCGCGAAAAGCATTGTTATTAGCCTACTCGCAGATAAACTTTGCATTATTTTGACTGTTTACCATCATTCATCCAGCAACGTTGCTTGTAACATGACATTTCAGAGGATATTCGCGTGCTTTCAGTCAGCGCATAACAAACTATTGACTCGTATTATGCCTATTGCCATTTGGCATAAACAAGTCCAGTCAATTTTCTGCCGACATTAAGGGGAAACTTCGGTGAAATTTTGATAAAAACAATTTTTTCGTTTTTCAAAAGACTAAAAAAAATGTAATCAAAAATTCCCTACATCAGAATTTAGATTATGGTAGTATGTGTATTGGAAAAAAATGTCAATCCTCTGAGTTGAAAGTGTATGCGCAAGCAACCTTTCGCAGAAAATTTACCGTGCACCGCTGCCAAAAACTCCTTGCGTATACACTTTCAACTCACAATCAGAGAATTGAACTTTTTTTCCAATACACATACTACCATCATCTAAATTTTGATACAGGGAATTTTGAATTGGATTTTTTTCAGTAAGCTAAAAAATGAACAAATCGTTTTTATCAAAATTTCACCGAAGTCTCCCCTTTAGTGAAGACAGAGTCATGAGTGTGCTACTTGGTTATACTCCTAAATTTTATAGCAATAATAATTGGAAAATGTATTAAACAAAAATAAGGAACTAATGATATTAGGTCGTTGCTCAGTTCAGGGCTAAACAGCAAAATTCTCTCTTAAGGCAAACAAGCCCAGTCAGACTCCATATAAGATGTAAAGTTACTTTTCTGCAGTGCAATTTCGTTGTTTATTGTATTTTATTTTATTTTATTTAAAGACAAAATAAGTCTCTGAAAGTGACCAAGGTTGCGATTCTGTAACTTTCCGCTAGCTCCGCTAACTCCGCTAACTCAGCGGGGACCGTTGGTTGGCTGAGGAGCATCCAATCAGAGATCGTTTCGGGTCGTCGGTACAGTAGGTACGACCAGCGTATGGTTGCGCCGTACTACCTACTGTACTGCCGACCCGAAACGATCTCTGATTGGACGCTCCTCAGTCAACCAACGGTCTCCGCTGAGTTAGCGGAGTTACCGGAGTTAGCGTAATTAGCGGAGAGTTACAGAATCGCAACCCAGCATTTGCTGAACAACATAGTGTCAGTGCACTTAAGGAAACCAATTGATAGGTTTCCTTAGAGAGATAAAGATAGAGATAGGTTTGTTTTGAATGTATCTTCTGTCGGTTTACACAGAGGAGAAGCCTTGAAGTCTCATCTTCCTCATTTCTTGTGCTCGTTTCGTTTCATGCCAAACACTTTTGGCACTGGTTACTCAGGCTCGCCTTCCACTGATTCCTTCTTGTTTTTTGTTCGACGAAATTCGTTCTGAATCGTCATACTATTCGTTAATTTAAACTGGCATAGTCTTGTTGTAGCGTAAGGCGAAAGCAAAATCAAATTCAAAATATTACAACTTTTTCCCGATGCACGGCTCCTGAAGAACCTTGAATTGAATCTAAAATTAAACTGTGGCATTTCGCGATATTTCCAAATGTGAATTACATAAGAATCTTGAGTCCCATTACCGGGATTTCATTCACGACTGGAAATTTTCCTATGCTTTTCTTTCATATTATTCTGAGTTCTATGTTGAAATTCATTCTTTTCGTGCTGAAGACTGAAAGGCGAAAAAAATCCTTGAGTTGTGCTGTGCTGTGTTCACGCTTTTGAATACAGCACCCAGTAATTAATATTTTCTTCGGCTGTCTTCGGTGGTCTTCGCTTTCGTTCCATGCCAGGATTGATATGATATTTTCCTCAAGTGACTTTGTAATTCCATTGCAACGACAACCTACATAATATGGATGTATAACTTGCATGATATTGATTCCATGTAAACAGATTGATCTCCGTTTCACGCGCATGTCGAAAATTCATTTGCATGAGTCAACATCAGCATTCCGCAAAACAAGATTGCAGAAGCTCACATGTCATGGCTATTAAAATCCGTGAGGTAATAAAATCTGCAGTATAAATTCTAAGGAGATGCGCAATTCTGACCTCAGAACCAACTGAATACTTCTGGGATATGGTGATCGCGATATTTTGTTGCGGCAGTTAAAGATGTGTTGATTTTTTCTTAATTCTGACGAGTGAGACTCTTTCGTATAAGGAACTATGCATTCATTCTGCATAAAATACGCAACAGCCTTGGTGCTTATTCTAACGCAGAATTGTGCTTTCGCGAACTGCGTCGAAGATATAACATGTGAACATACCATCCCCGCAAAAGTGTTTACTAGTTTTATTAAAGTACCTTGGATCAACTTGAACAGCTCGTGGACTGACGAGGTGGCTTCTCACTGTAGAAATGATGTCAGGATGCTTTTCGACAGCGCTGATGCCGGAGAAATGTGGGCTCTGCAAAGTAATGATACTGACTTTTTCTGTTTTTTTTTTTAGATCAATTGACAAAAAATATATAAAGAACTAACGATTTCATTGCTAGTTCAGAATCTCAGGAACGATGTTCTATTTCTCCTTGTGACTGACATTTGTGAGTTTCTACTGCTGATAAGTTCAGGATTTTGTCGAGTCATTATTAGAAAGACTCGTCAATCACTTTCTTATAATCGACCTTGCGTTACACATCTGCGGAAGAATAATGGACCAAGAAAGCTGAATATTTAATCATACTGCATTCCAAGAAGCAAAAACATGATCGTTCGGAATATCTCCTGTATTTATGTATATGGGGCAGTCCACGCCAACTCTACCAGGGTTTGACCCTCTACCCTTTTGATTTGGTTCGTAATTTTTCCTATGATTGTTCCAACTTTCAAAAGCACGCTGAATTTTTTTCAGATTTTTTTTATTCAAATCCGGTCAAATAGGATAATAAAAGCACGCAAGAAAAAAATCACACGGAAGGACATTTTTTAAAAATCTGAAAAAAATCTCAAAAATCCTTCACTTGATTTCAAGAATTTCGGCGTGTGGACCAGAGTGAGCCAGCGCTTGCTTCTACATCCCAGGGGTGCGATTCTGTAACTTTAACGCAAAATTAGCGATAAGTTAACGATTGCGTTAACTATTTCCCCTATTTTTCGCGATGCAACTGTCCGAGAATCAACAACTGAATACCTAAGGAAATCCGGCTCTGTGACGAGGTTCTCGCGATCGAGCGCTATCTTAAGCTAGTACTGTCGGTACATAGCTATAGTCACAGCCTGGTCGGTAATTTTCGTGCTCTACGATGTTCGCCCCGTAGTTGACGTTGTCCAGGTGGTCAAACTTGTGACTGATGTTGCCCAGGTCGTCCGCTTCGTAGTTTTCACTCTTTATTGTCTTCGAGTTGTTGATCTCCGTGCTCCAGGACTTTTGCCCCGTAGTTTACGTTGTAATACCTAAAGAAATCCGGCTCTATGATGAGGTTCTCGCGATCGAGCGCTTCTTAACAAATTCTTATCACCTACCGTAACGAGACTTTCATAGACCTCGCTAACTATACCGATCTCGTGCTATCTAAACGTATTTTCAGTGCCTGCCGTTAACGAGACTCTATAATATGTTCCTTATTTTAATTGACTAAATAAATGCTTTCAAATGTTGAAAAACTGCTTCTTCATTCAAAAAAAAAAAAATAGTATCCCATTCGGCCCCGTAGATGCGGTTCTTAGGTGGCTCTTTTTGCTTCGATCAACATTCAACAAGTACAATCTTACTCAAATAATAACGAACTAAAACATTATCGGTATAAGGGTCAGTCCATGTCAACTCGACCAGCGTTTGACCCTGCTCACATTTTTCTCTCAGTTTAAAATTAATTTATGTAAAAAAAAAAAAAAAAACTACGAAGCGGACGACCTGGGCAACGTAAGTCACCAGTTTGACCACCTGGACAACGTAAGCTACGTGGCAAACGTCTTGGACAACGGAAATCAACAACCCGATGACAAAAAGAGTGAAAACTACGAAGCGGACGACCTGGGCAACATCAGTCACAAGTTTGACCACCTGGACAACGTCAACTACGGGGCGAACATCGTAGGGCACGAAAATTACCGACCAGGCTGTGACTATAGCTATGTACCGACAGTACTACCTTAAGATAGCGCTCGATCGCGAGAACTCGTCACAGAGCCGGATTTCCTTAGGTATATTCAGTTGTTGATTCTCGGACAGTTGCATCGCGAAAAATAGGGGGAATAGTTAACGCAATCGTTAACTTATCGCTAATTTTGCGTTAAAGTTACAGAATCGCACCCCAGGTAGCACACACGCGCTAAATATAAAAAAAAACATAAGAAAAGCATGTTAATGAAAACTTCCGATCGCTTCGCTTCCGCGTAGTGCGCGTTGGCCTTAACAGACTTTGATTAGTCGTCTTTTTGTCAATGTCTTCAGATTGACTGCAAAGCGGACATTCGTCGACTGTTGGTCAACTTTCAGTCGATTAGAAGGCCAAAATAAGCCGAAGCGCGTGTGTGCTACCTGGGCATGTAATTCGCGATTTTCTGGAAAAACAAAAATAAAAAAATTGACGTAATGGTCAGTTCACTGTGGGCAGTTGCATGAACAGTTTTATATGTTACTCCGAATTTTTCGAAGTTTTTACAGATTTTTTTTAGCCATTTCATTCGTTTTCGATGATTAGACTTATAGATTAATTATTAATCAGATTTTTTTAGCAATTTCATTCCTTTTCGATAATTAGACTTATAGATTAATTATCAATTATCGAAAACGAATGAAATGGCTAAAAAAAATCTGGAAAAACTTCGAAAAATTCGGAGTAACATATAAAACTGTTCATGCAACTGCCCACAGTGAACTGACCATTACGTCAATTTTTTTATTTTTGTTTTTCTAGAAAATCGCAAATTACATATAGAAGCAAGCGCCAGCCCACTCTGGTCCACACGCCGAAATTCTTGAAATCAAGTGAAGGATTTTTGAGATTTTTTTCAGATTTTAAAAAAATGTCCTTCCGTGTGATTTTTTTCTTGTGTGCTTTTATTATCCTATTTGACCGGATTTGAATAAAAAAATCTGAAAAAAATTCAGCGTGCTTTTGAAAGATGGAACAATCATAGGAAAAATTACGAACCAAATCGAAAGGGTAGAAGGTCAAAGCCTGGTAGAGTTGGCGTGGACTGCCCCATATGTAAGACATGTTGAAACGTCAGTCTCAAGACAGCGTTCACTTCCAGTGTTGGACTCAACTTCGAAAATTCCGTCTGGAATACTGATGGGAAACATGAGGGACCTTGGGCAGTACGACGAGTGCATTGGAGCGAAAGTTCACGACAACCCAGGAGACTTTCAGGGGCAACATTGCATGGTCTCTTTATCAATTCCTTCAAAATTTGTCAAAGACGCTTCGGAAATGCTACACATACAGAGACTATCCATATGGAATCCTGCCGCTGAAGTTGGCCTCAGCTTGACATTATCGGTGTGTTTGCCTTCGTCCTGCAGCATCCAGGATGTCGCTGGCTTTGTCAATGCTTCCATACAGAGCAGACTGGAATTTTCTGAATTTGAAGTCAGTGTCGCCGAGGTGAGGTGTTCAGGCATTCAATCTGCGGATCATCTGACTATGGGAACAATCCTGACCATGTAAGTCAACGGAATAGAGACTGGGTAGTTTTCTAAATTAGGCAACTCTCTGTTTGAACAAAAAATGGAACCAACTGACGGATTTTTTTCAGATCTTTCTTCGTAGTAATTGCTTGCGTTCTACTGTCCTGCACTGTTTGCGATTTTATAGTAAGAGTAAGATCAGACAATGGATCTTCGGCTCTAAAAACACTAGCAAAGTTCTCAGTTTATACCACCGCGACTAAGGTGTTGAGCACCGAGATTACTCCTGGAACTATGTCAGCCATCCATGGACTTCGATTTTTGAGCACATGTTTCGTAATACTCCAGCATAGGGCCCTCGTTACCATGCTGAACCCCGTAGTCAATTTATCAGAACTCAAAGAGGTTGGTACACAATTGCTTACTTTAATCTCTAAGAGTACACATGCAATGAAGTACTGATTCAACTATCTTATCATTTTTGTGCAATTTGCACATACTTTTCAATTACAGTTCAAGCATTCAGCGCTTGCGACATTTGAGTTGATGTTGCCCTACGCGGTCGACACATTTCTCATCATCAGTAGCTTCCTTGTATCTTGCTCATTCCTGAAGCAGTTGCGGTCAGGGGTGAAAATTAACATACTGCAGTTCTACTTTCACCGATATATCAGGTTTGTTGTAATTGTATCAGTCTTGAAATAAATGAGTCGTATGACCGGTAGTAATAACAAGAGAAACTAGATTGCTGTTGCATGAATTTCGTCAATGCCTGCATCAAATTTCACTCGACTTTGTCTAGATATTGGTTTCGAAAACTTATCATCGCCCTTAATATTTCTCAGTTCGTTAGTAAGAAATGCTACAACCATCATCTGTGGCTTCTTTTTCAGGCTGACACCATGCATGGGTGTTTTGATACTATTTATGCTATTTATTGTTCCCTACAATGGATTTGGTCCGATGTGGCAAACTGTTGTGGGAGCTGCAATTGGTAATTGCCGGCGGAATTGGTGGACCAATCTCCTCTTCATTCAAAATTTTGTGAATCCAGAAGAAATGGTAATTTATTCACGAACTGTACAATTAGCCTTTTTGATACACTAATTTTCAGCATATATAATAAGAAGCAACGTTGGATTACAGTGTCTCCCGCATACCTGGTATTCAGCTGTCGAAATGCAATCCTTCTTATTATCTCCGATTATTCTGTATCCACTGTTTCACCGACCAAACCTTGGTCTAACAATGTTGGGCGTACTTTCAATTGCTTCAATGATTATACCAGCTGTCCTAATCTTCGTCAACAAATACTCCTTTCTCTTCAATTCTACCATAGCGTGAGTATAGGTGTAGATACCATAGAAGTCTTCATGTTACTAATGTCATCACCTCTCCAGTTTCACCGAAAGCTTCGCTCATTTCTTCAAATTGTACACGATGACTTACAACCGAGCCTTGCCATATCTCGTAGGAATTCTCTTAGGATATGATGTGGTGAATAAGAAAAGGCGAATTACCAAGGTAATGCAAATTCACAATGCAGCCACCGGTCGCGGATATCTCCGCACTTTTTCTACCAGAGTTTTATCCGTATTTTATCATCTGACAGATGCAAGCTACTTTTAACTGGGTTCTGGTCTGCGTTCTGATACTATTCTGTACCTGGAACATTAATTATATTCAACCCAAGGCGGTGGTTTATGATGCCATCTCGGAAGTGATCTATGTAAGCTTTGGACGCCTAGCATGGACTCTCGCTATGGCCTGGATAATCTATGCATGTACTCAAGGGTACGGGGGTGAGTTACATTATCAACATTTGGCGAGTTTTTGAGGAATTACGTCAGATAATACCGAGAATAAAAAGGTTATAACATAAATCTGACGTTCAGTATATGTAATATTTCAGGTTTGGTCACACGGTTTCTCTCACTACCAATATTTACACCATTCAGTCGGATGTCATATAGCATTTACTTGGTGCATTGCCTCATACAAATCGCATATAATGCCTCGAGACGTACCGCGGAGTTCTTTTCGCCGTTTAGTGTGGTAAGCTTATTTATTGTTGTGTAGAATTGCAGTTTCTGTAGCTTCATTTGTCTTATTACTATTGGTAAACACTATAACATCCACGAGTTTGAGAATAAGTCACGGTTCTACTTCAGATATATCTAGTCTGGGGTGATTTCGTGATGTCTATTGCAGTAGCGTTCGTCATGAATGTGTGCATTGAAAGTCCCTTGATCATCTTGGAACAAATCGTGAGACCTCGACGACCGACTGCGTCGATGTAAGTATCTATTGCAATTTCCAGGCGTCGTTCTATTCGCTTTGCTTGCTGAGTTTCAAACAGCCGTTAACTGTTAACACCAAATGTATAATAATATTTCGCTAGCCGTCCATACTACATATGTGGTATTGGTAACTATAAGAACAAGTACATAGCATGACAAGAATTGGTCAAGTATTTTCTGATTTACAGTAATCGTGCTTCGACGACGAAATATGACAAATTCGCCGCCGTAATGGGAAAGTATTTCTATCTCATCAATGGCCAGCTTGGTTCTGATTCAGCCGTCGAAATGAGAATGGTAAGTCCCATTTTTGCTACATGACATGTCACATGAGTGTATCGTCAAGTCGAAGAACTCTAATTGAAGTTTGGTTCTTATAGCAACAGATAAACTTCTGGCAAGGTATGTCCAGCGTACTGAACAGCTCAAGCGAAAGGCCGACGATGACTCCCGCAGAGTGGGCGAAGGTGCGGTAGCTTGATTATATTTTACATAACTATATGCCTCGCGTGACTTGAATCATGAGACTTTTCTCCCTTACAGACATGGCAGGAATGGAAAAATGATACTCTACGCGAAACTCGTGAAAAATATATTCAGACCGAGGCTGACCAATCTGAAATCAGGGTGCCCTCACTCGAGCAAGAATTCTTGACATTTCTAGTTGCAGCGAGTTATGGATTTAATTTTCCTGCAAACTCAAAAGAGTCAAGTAATGAAGTGCCTACAAGATTTGGTCAGTTGGACTCCCGTGATTTGCTCGATGAACATCTAGTCCGGTCGTCAATATCGGATTTTACTCCAATCACAAAAGGCAGAGTTCACCGAAGAAAATGATCAAGTTTCACTAGAATAATAGTCTGATTAATTTACACATTCACAGTTCTAACACAAACTCGTGTTGCAAAACTATCCGTGAATCTCGATCTCCATCGATATCGCTGTCGAAACAGTGTTTAGTAGCCGTCTTCTTTATTTTCATTCGAAGTGTTGCGTGCCTACTGCCTATAGACGCAATTTCTAATATCATTATTTTATAAGTATTTTTAATCAATAATTTCTATGGCGACGCTCGGTCAGTCTGAACCCGAAGACAATATAATGTTTATACGCACTGTACAAAGAACCTGACGTCGACCTAAACCCTAAACTAACTTTCTACCAATTTCTCTCTTTCGATGAACACATTTGGCGACCAAATGATCACTCACAAAACTCGAAATCTCCTTTTGTTACAACCCTAGCTTCGTGACTTTCTAACATTTTCACTCTGTTATTTCTACCCACATACCTCTTCCAAGAAACTGCATGTACCTTCTCCTACCCCTAGAACCAACTGTTAACTCCAAAGTTCTTGACCACCCCAAGAATCCACCAATCACAATAATAAACCAATCGTCAAAATCATTCAATTAACACAAGCTCCTGCACCCCTTCACCTTTCCAAAATCTTCCAAATTTTTCCTTCACACCACTTCCAAAAGACAGTACAGATCAACTTGTCAAATCGATGACACCTATCCAACAACTCACGAGTACTCATCGAATCTTCAAACCGACAAATAACTAACTATACTATCATATCGTCTAAAATCTAAGTCGTCAATATTGCACAGTAAAAAAGATTTTGTAAAATTTAACACAACAGTTTGTGTTAAAATTTTTGTGTCAAATATTTAACACTCTCGTGTGTTGATTCAATAGTTACATTATGTCACCAGGCCGATGAAGTATTTTCCGACGAATTTGAGTTTATAATCCGAACCATAGGCGGGGATTATAATGAAATTCGTCAGAAAATACTTTACGGGCCGTATGGCATTTACAATTTTATGTGTCTAGGTCAGAAACCGCGTTTAAACCGAGCGAAGTGAGGTTAGAATCGCCATATTTCGGGCCTAGACACATGAAGAACGAAATAACACAAATTTTGTGTTAAAAAAGTAGTTAACACAAGCTGTTGTGTTAAATTTTACAAAATCTTTTTTACTGTGTGAATACAGAATAAAGTAATGGGTTTGAATTCGAAAAAACATTATTTTGATTTGGAAATATCAACAGAAAAAAAATCAAACGAGGTACATGTACACTGTAAAAAATGTTTGTTGTAAATTTACTAATATTGTATTGGAAGTTTTATGCATATACGGTATTGTAAATTTACTACATATTTGTGAAGGTATTTTAAATACTTGCATCTTAAATTTACTGTACTTTTACAGCGAAGTTACTGAGCAATAGTGTAGTAATTTTAGCAAACCTGAGTATTATAAATCAACTCATGATTTGCAAATTTAAAATGTATCTGTCTATCAATTTTGATGTGCATGTATTTTGAATATGTCACAGTGATCACGCAATTGTACGAGGCATGTATGCATTAAATTTAATGTACTCTCATAGTCAAGTTACTGAACATTGCGACGCCTCAACGTAGAATTATGATATCTCAAATTGTGGTAAAAAATCATGATGTCTCAAATTCTGGCTGAAAACATGATATCTCCAATTCTGGTTGAAGATATTATGTGCTGCAGTCATCAAGTCGGTCAAAAGAAACACATTCGGTAAAAAATGTGGTCTGACTCGGGAGCTGAGAGTGTCAGGGTGAATTGGCGATGCATACTTCTAGTCAACGGGGCATAGATTTACTTGCGAGAGATAGGCAGGCTTTGAAGCATCTATCGGTATAAGGCAGTACTAATCACTGTGGCACTGACGTAAGATTCATAAACGTTTTGGTGATTCTGCTGTCCAGTTTTGTAAAATCGAAAACTTGGTTTTGAAATTGAAATAAATGCTTACCGAATTTACTTTACTAGCCACATTTGTAATTTCAATATACTTGAGCTCAATTTTCTTTAACGTGTCTGTAGTGAATTCAGCAAACTGCTCAGTAAATTTCTAGTAATGTGTAGTGAATTTACAAAACAAATGAGATTACTATACACGTTTAGTGTATTTAGGATGATGTTACGCATTTCTCGTACTGAGTATAGTAAAATTAATTTTTTTGTTGTGAATGTAATAAATATGCATAGTAATTGACTTTCCCACGTGAAATTAGTGATTTTGCAAGATTTTTGTACAGTAAATGTATTGTAAATTCACAATCATTTTTTACAGTGTATTCGTGCCCAAATCCTATGAATTGAAGAATTTCACTGTAAAAAATGTTTATTGTGAATTTACTAAATAGTTTGGAAGTTTTATTCATAGTTAAAGTTGGGATAGATTCCCTAGTGGGAGAGATGGCCGATATTCGACATTTAATAAAATAATAGTCAGATACCGCCACTGAATTTTTTCACTGTTCCTCGTATCTCAAATGACAGAAGACACGCACGAATGCTCGAAAAAAACAGATTATTTTCATGAAAATTGTAGTTTAGTGGTAAGTACTTGGAAAATGTTCATTGTTAGAACTTTGTATATTATTTATGCGGTGGGTCTGACTATTTAACAATAACTGAAAGGTACAATCAATGTTAACTTCAGAACGCCTACTACGACGGAGGTGACTACAAAAAGTGACTACAAAAAGTATTTCCTTTTTCTGGTGACATTTCATCATCACTTGTACTTCCAGACATGCCCGAAAAGTATAAACAAAGGGATACATTGCAGCCGCCAATAAAAAAATAAAAAATAAATAAGGCGATTCTGAAGAAAAATCTTTGGATCCTTTGAATTCCTATGAAGATTACTGTTATAAAACAATGCTTCCAATTATCTTTCACGTAAATTTTCAGTAGAGGCCATCCCCCTCGTAGGGCATCTCACCCACATAGGTGGGGCATCTCACCCATACCCTTGGGGTGAGATGGCCAAAACATTACATTCGTTTATCACAATTTTCATTGGGATTGAGTTGAACAAAAAAATTGTGTTCGTATCCAAATATTACCAAAGCTTTATAAAGTAACTTTGTGCAATAAAAATATTTTTCCATGGAACACGTAATTTAAAAAAAAAAAAAACATTTTCCTTAGGTGGGGCATCTCTCCGGACTTTACTACACGGTTAGTGAATTTAGAAGACATTTCCTGTCAAATTAATTTACAAAATACTTCAAATTGACTAAACGATTGAGCAAATTCAAATACAATTTTGTGTTTCTCCTATGAAAATTCAGTAAAATCAAGCATTTATCTGTAAATTTATAAAACAAGCTTAGCAATTCACTTTGCTACGCCACATTTGTAATTCTGCAAAACTCTTGTGTAGTAAATGTGTTGTAAATTCACAATCATTTTTAATAGTGTTTGTTATCCAGTCGGTTTCGAGATCATTCGGCAAATTTAGATTTATAGAATCTGGAAGTCAATAAAAAAATATTTTGATTCAGAAACATATTGAATACAAAATACAGTAATTGGTTTGAATTCGAAGAAACGTCATTTTGGTTCGGAAATATAAAAAATGAAAAGTAAAAGAAAAAATCAGACAAGACGAAAAAGATGGACTTTTTCGCAGTATACTTTTGATGACCTCACAAACCAATGCAATTTGTTATCTGCATTTCTTTATAAAATGATTTTTAAACAAATATTTTAATGCAGAAACGTATTGAATATAGAATACAGTAATCGGTTTGAACTCGAAAAAACATTATTTTGAGTTGTGAATCTCAAAAATGAAATGAAAAGTAAAAGAAAAAGAGAAAAAAAAGTAAAAATGTACACATATAAAATTGAAAGTCAATTTATTTTCGATTGAAGCGAACGTTCAAATTTAATGGGATATGGCAATTTTTCATTCCGGAAACTACTCGATGGAGAGAGTGCCGGAGAGTTGATGTAATCATGAACAAAGAATAGAGCTGAGAGTTCTTTGATGTAAACATGAACAAAGGATAGAGCTGAGAGTTCTTTATCGTTAAGTGATGATATTCATCCGGTCTAGATGACTGGTATTTACGGGTATTTAGTCTAATAAAGACCAGAGTTGATAGTACAGACGTCCCTTACGGATCGTGTAATTCCCACTTGATCGGGCGATCAACCTGTGCACTCAGTTTGTCATGAGTTTGTCATGAGTTGGTCATGAGTTGGTCATGAGTTGGTCATGAGTTGGTTATGAGTTCAGTTTTGGTTGTTGGCTACTGGGATCGACCGAAACTCAACTCATGATCAACTCATGACCAACTCATGACCAACTCATGACCAACGGAGTGCACAGATTGATCGATCGATCGAATGGGAATCGAACGATCCATAAGGGGTTCCTTCCCCGTGAAATATATTGAATAACCAAAATATTAAAATAGTTAAATCCACTGTGTACAACTTTATTTATCAACCTATTTCCACTAGTATGAAAAAAAAGAACTACTGAAGCAAGCAATAATTCTTTAATTTCAAAATGCGCGCCACTTTTCGTTCAACGTTGCCAAACTTTCACAACCCATCTATATCATTTATTTTTGATCATGGTTGGCAGATATAATTTAGGTAATTTTCGGTTATTTCAATTAAAATATCTCCAAACTTACACACTAGAATACTTTCTTTTATAATTTTTACATATTCTAAAAGAATTGAATAATATAAACGTCAGTTTTCTAGATTTTAATCTATAGCAGTTATGGTTGAATTATATGAAAAATGTGTGTTTTAAACGGGATTGCCCATAGTTTACATGTTAAATATTCAGTTGTTTAAAAATCAAGTATGCAAAAACAACACGTCAAATCTTACTAAAAAAATCAAATTATTTAAATATTTAATATCGATTAATAATTCAAAAAATCAAATTATGTATTTAATATCGATTAATAATTCAGCTCGTGATCTATACTTTGCTACGCGATACACCCTTAAGGAGGGTGGTAAACGCATGCAAACATAGAGATCTTTGAAATCTTTATCATCGAAAGATGGATAAATGAAATGCTCACTGCCAAAATTTCAAGTCGATTAATTACTGTTTTTGAGAAATTAATTTCTGAATTTGCTTCTCATACACGTAGGAGTAATGAGAGCCGATAAGGTTAGTATGAAATATATCTTACCGCGCGGGTGCTGCGGAAGATTTCATACTCATCTTATCGGCTCTCTTTACACGGAGAAAAGAGAATAGTAATATTTACCATTCCAACATAGTAACCAGACTTATTTCTCATAAAATCGTAAATGATACTATGTCAAATAGGATTCATTACTATTTTTCTGGTAATATTTACTATGCTACATGGTAACTAAGCAAATGTAATGTTTGAAAATCTACGTTACCATGTAACATAGTAATGGTTACTACGTTACATTGAGAATATTACTATTCTTTTCTCTCCGTGTACCTCTATATACGTGTGTGGGAAGGTTAAATTCAAAAATTAATTTCTCACAAACGGTGTAGTAAATCAACTTGAAATTTTGTCTGTGAGCATTTTATCTATCTATCTTTCTATGACAAAAATGTCAAAGATTTCTCTATATTTGAATGCCGTCCCCACCCTCTTTTCATTTGCCCTCTATCAGAATTCGTTAGATTCGCAATAGTTCAAAATCACATATGAGTAAATAATTTTTTTTGCATATTCTCTGGGTAAAATAAATGCATGAAACTTTTTTTTATTTCACGCAGTGTGATAATGGACGTTTGATCCACGGTTCGCTTCATGGATGAAATCCCCATTTTCAGACCGTATGAAGTAAAATTTTGCACCATACTCGACGGAAAATTACCGCACTCGCATCGTAATGTACTATTTTCAACTCGAAGGGCTTAGAAGCTACAAGGGGTTGAATTTTCGAAAAAAAAACACCAAAAATCGGAATCGCGCTCTTCTTTAAACGTTAAGATCTCCGGTCCCCTTTGTCGTAGTACAGGCATTGGCAGAAACTCGTTTTGAAGCTCTTGAATCGCACTTTCATGTTATCAATTTTAAATTCATGTAATAAATTGTATACATATATACACGCGTGATGATCACTCGTCGATCGACCGTATGCCTTTTACATTTAGTTCAGAAGTCTCTGCGATCCTTCATGCATAACGTCAGGCATAAAGTCGATCGACGAGTGATCATCACGCGTGTATATGTATACAATATGGCTAAAAATCGTGACCTTTAAACCCTCCGAACTTCTGTAAAATTGATTTCCGCGCATTGTGCCAATGGTAACTATTAATCAGGACCTCAAGAACTACACGTCCTGATTTTTTTTGGAATTTTTCGCCGAAAGCCAGTTTCCATAAGGTTGATGCGGGGTTCTTTGTATTATTAAATGAACGCAAATTTTATGACAGAAGAATTTTATTGGTATAAAATCTAATTCCGCAAACAAATACTTTTCACTTTACACACACTTTGAACACTTTACACACACTTCAAATACTTTACACAAGCTCGAACACTTTACACACACATGCGTGCATAAAAGTTCACTTTACGCACCGAAATTCGGCACTTTACACACGAATTTCACGAACTTTATAAAGACTTTTTGACGAAACGAGTTACAGCACTCGCCTTCGGCTCGTGCCGTAAACCCCTCGTTTTGTCAAAAAAGCCTTTCCTTACTCATACTGAAATGTACTATTATTTCAATATTCCCAGGTATGAATATGACTAGAGTTTCCTAGTTTGAGACTAGCGCCTAGTTGGGAAAATCCGGGCGTTCCAAGTTAGGGGAATCTATCGTGGCTCCAGCTTGGCGCAGGCTGGCCAATCTAGAGTTTAATACCTATAGGCATGCGCGGACAGAGCCTAGTCAGAGAACCTGGCCAGTACCAAGCATACATTCATATGACAGTTAGTTAACTGAAAAATCATTTTTGGAAGCGAAGTCATCATTGATGAAGTTGAAAATTTGGAGTTCGAACGAGTTGTAAGTGAACACATCTTTCAGTTAAATATCCAGTTAAAAATGTTGGAACGAGATGCAGAGTTAAATAATGAGCTCCCAGAGCCAACCTGGCTCGAAGTGGAAATTATGACGACCGTAAAGCCCCTCGGCTTACCTGAAAACGGTCACTTGTCCTTACCGGGAAGTTCGAGGTAGACTGCATACCCAGGCACACTCATTAGTCGAAAGAGCCTAAGCTGTAAATCCACTTAACCCGTTTACCGGCACTAATCCTTTTAACGCTATTTCTTGGATTTTAGTAGGTATGAGTGGGGATATGCAGGTATGAAAAGACCTAGACGGTCTAAAGGTGGAAGCACACAAAAGTCCATGAGCCGTAAGCAGAATGCAGAAGCCATAGCGCATATGCGTTATTGCAAAATTTTAGCGAACAGTGCGCATGCGCTGTTGTCTCGATGGTTGTCCTATATTTTGCAGTCTGCCTAACCTAAAAAATCTGGTAGACCGCTTCTTAGATAGCAAAACAAGCAATATTAATGTAAATCGGTAATCATATAAACTATAGGATGTCAAATATCAATATCAATATGAATGGCTAATATGATTGATTATTTTGTCATCAGAAATATCAAATGGGATTCATTCTTCCACTTGCAATGTGGCACGCTGACGGTAGATCATGCTCCTATGTGCTTTTATGCTTATGGATTTTTGTGTGGGTTGAAAATTCAGACGCCATAAGCAGAATGCAGAGAGCATGCGCATGCGCACTGTTCACTGAACTTTGGCAACTGCGCATGCGCTATGGCTTCTGCGTTCTGCTTATGGCTCATGGACTTTTATGTGCTTCCACCTTTACGCAGTTGTTGCCGTCCCAAATAAACGGCACACCCCTTAGTTCCTTTTATTTCTCCCGAACGCGCCCCTACCATCGCACTTCCAGGTAAGGACGAGTGACCGTTTTCAGGTAGACCGAGGGGATTTACGGTCGCACTAATTGACACTTAGAGCCGGCTGGCTCCGGCGAGCCTGGCGAGGTAGAGGCAACGGTGCGTTCAGGGGAAATAAAAGGAGCTAAGGGGTGTGCGGTCGATATTTCCACTGGACAATTATTCGAGGAAAAACAAAAGTGTTCCAACATTTTACCAACAAAATAAATTCATACTACGAGACTGTCGCATGATTAGTCATATAAATCGAAATCGGCAATAAAAAGCAGCACATTTTCGAAATACCAACAGTCTTGAAGTAATATTCTGATATTTACGAGCTAAACCTCCGAAGTCACTCCATACTGCTGCTCTGAATAGACAACAAATTCAAAAGATAAAAAAGACAAAGATAAAAAAAAACTCATTTTAATTGGGATGGCAAAAGCTGTTTCCTACCGCCCGGGTCTCTCCATACCTGCATAGCCCCACCCATACCTACCAAAATCCGAAAAATAACGTTAAAAGGATTAGTGCCGGCAAACGGGTTAAGTGGATTTACAGTTTTGGCTCTTTGGACTAATGAGTGTGCCCAGCCTTACGGCCTAATGAGTGTGCCGACCCCTGCGACTCACATATACACCGATCGCAATGGTTCAAGTCTCTTTATTTGCTTTCTGGCGCAGAGGTTGTCATGATATGAACCACATTCGTACCTACTACTATATGAGTAATTTTACAATAGTCTGAGTCTTACTAATGTCCATAAGCTTCGCTTTGCTGTGCTAAGGTTCATCTTTAATTTTCCAAATGGTACTTTTTTTTCAGTTATATTCCATTAGGGTGGTCCAAAAAAAACATTTTTTTGTTTTTTTTTAAGTCTTATCATCTCAAAAGTTTCGTTTAGGTATAAAAGAAATTCTTCTACAAGGGCAGCTCGATATCTCAACTCTACGAGACGCTCAACGATTTTCCGTTTTCCTATCCGAATAACACATGAAAAATTTATTTTTTCGTTTTTTCTTCATAAAACTCCGAAAAAAAATGTTATTCCAATTTTCATGCACATATTCTTGTAGGGGATTCAATTCTCTACAAAAAAAAAGGTCTCATACCGTTTTCTTGTGATCTTGACAGGTTAAAAGTTATCAGGCTTTAAACGCCTGCAACTCAATTAAATTCAAACAGATACAATTTCAGAATGATTTTCAAATTTCTTCAAATGTGGAATGATTTCTAACTGTGTAAAATGAAGAGCAAAAACAATATCTGTTACAAGTAGTTGCTGATCATAGAAAAAAATATCCTAATTCTAACAAACATAATTATTTATAATTAAAAGCGTAATATTACTTTAAAAATATTGTAAGTACTAATCCATTAGTAGACTGTGAATTTGTGATTGTATGAACAAATATTTGCGACAGTTAAAGATTATTTTTAGACAGTTAGAAATCATTCCACATTTGAAGAAATTTGAAAATCGTTCTGAAATTATATCTGGTTAAATTTAATTGAGTTGCAGGGGTTTAAAGCCTGATCACTTTTAACCTGTTAAGATCACAAGAAAACCTTATGAGACCTTTTTTGTAGAGAATTGAATTCCCTACAAGAATATATGCATCAAAATTGGAATAACATTTTTTTTCGGAGTTTTATGCAGAAAAAACGAAAAAATAAATTTTTCATTTGTTATTTAGATGGGAAAACGGAAAATCGTTGAGCGTCTCGTAGAGTTGAGATATCGAGCTGCCCTTTTAGGAGAATTTGTTTCATACTTAAACGAAACTTTTGAGATGATAAGGAAAAAACTTTTTTTTTTTTTGACCACCCTAATATTCCATACTTAGTTATACTACGTATTTTTAGTTTTAATTTTACTCTTATCTGCTATTTTTGCTTGTTTTCTTTGTCTCATAATTTATTTTTCCTCGTGATAACTGTAGGTAAAATTCTTTCTGCACTATTTGATTATTCAGACATTAGTTAACCTAAGATTGTATGATATGCTATATATGTCACCTGTTTTGTTTTTGCCCATTGGCCCCGTTGGGGCTACGGCATAATAATGGAAATTACTATCTATCTAAGTATCTATCCATAAATGAGAAGCCCGGTATCATGCCTGATTTCAGCCATCAATACAATTCAATGGTGAAAACTCGACTTGCCACGGGAATGGATCAATTTACACTTGTGATCCGGCCCTTTCTTGATCGTGTATAAGCTCTGTGGTTGGTCAACTTAAGACGTTCCGTAACTCGGAAAATATCGGTCTCTCAATTTCTGATAGATAAATTTTAGTCTTAGATTTTTATAAGGAATACACCGATGATCTGTGGTGCGGTGATTTTGAATCATTCCTTTCTCGTCGTTTCTGAATCAATCTTTATTTTCTGCAGAATTCACAGACTCGATTCTAAAAGCAATTTTGTGAAAAAATTAATTACCTACAAAATCATGTCTTACAGAATTGGAAGAAAAAATTATCTGACTGAATAATATCCAGTTGAAAGGAACAAAAACATTTTCCAATGTTGTTGAAACGGAAATATGTATAACGGACTGATGGACCTTTTAAAATTAAAATCAAGAGCTCGCTCTTCGCGAGCAATTTTTCTTAGCTGAATTTTAAAGGTTTTTCAATCAAAAATAAATATCGATCTAAAATGAATTACCCCCTTCGATTTAGAAAAAAACAATCACATAAATTCGGGAGCCGAAACCCGAATTTTGGGGACCAAGACGAAGACGGGCCTCCACTCCTTCTATTTTTTTTCCCAATTTTTGACATTTATTTGTATGGCGGTTTAATGTAAATAATTACTCCGAATGTCAACAGTTGGCTCATGTATGCTACCGGAGAACTCGTATTTTCAACAATACTATTTTCATCCAATTTTCGAGCAACATTGGTTGAATGTAATATAAATGTTAACATTCGGAATAATTATATTTACAACAAATCTGCATGAAAGTGAATTTCAAAAATTGGTAAAAAAAAAAAAAATAGAAGGAGCTGGAGGTCCGTCTTTATTGTGGTCCTCGAAATTCGGGTTTCGGCTCCCGAATTTATGTAATTTAAAAAAAAAAGATCGAAGGCGTCGAACTTGACGAAAATTGATTTTTCATATTTGAATGTGTATAAAAATGATCGAGCTCACATTGTATATTCTTGTACATATTCTTATGTTGAACTACATTCCAAGAAAAAAAAACGTACTTGTTCATGTCGATATTTTTTTTTCCATACGGAGTTATAAATATAATTGAAGATAAACAAATGCATAATTTCGTTCGTTTTTTGGAAATTTATAACGCGAAAACGGATTGAGATGAAAATTTGAAAATTGGTATACAATACATATTCTTCAGTCATCGACAGCTATCATGTAAAGAAAAATTGGGAAAATCAAAAATATCGAAGGTCAGCGACTAGGTGCAGATCGCATGGAAAGCCCATATGCTACTTTGTAGATAATAATATTGTTACGGAATTGAGTTTTAAGGTAGTCCGTAAATATTAAGTGGGTCTCTGAGATATTAATAAGTAAGTGAATACACGAAATAATGCAAAGGATTGGTATTTTGGAGAATATGAGTTGTATTGAAAATACGTGCGTTCGAGTTAGGGTCTAGAACAAAACTGGTTGTTTATAAAAATTGAATAGCAATTGGTAACTGCGAACAAATGGTATATGTTAACATCTTTTATTTAAGATGACTACTAGACCATATGAACTAGACTTGAGTGATGTATCAACCCCCGTAACAATGTAAAGAAAATATGGTGTGAATTTCATTGAAATCGGTTGAGCAACTCTCGAGATAAAGTCTCCACCAGTTCGAAAAAAGTAGTTTCGA
Source organism: Tenthredo mesomela (assembly GCA_943736025.1). NCBI lineage: Eukaryota > Metazoa > Arthropoda > Insecta > Hymenoptera > Tenthredinidae > Tenthredo > Tenthredo mesomela. The sequence goes on along the minus strand of OX031015.1, from coordinate 12,042,215 downwards.
GAAAAACGCCAAAGAAAAAAATACGCGTCAGCGTCTCATAATCAACATATTTTGTACCTTACCTCGAATCTGCGATTCCTGGTCCGTAGATTGATTCTTCCCAGATGCAGTGATGTCCTCCGACTCTTTTTGAGCTGCTCTTTTGAGTTTTCTTACTTCTTCAGTTTCTTCTTGTGCTCTGTAACGAAGTCTTCTTTTTGGAAGAGGAATACCTAACTCCGTTACAATTCGGCGCTTTCCCGTGTTACTTAACTGGAAACTTACTTGATCGTTGGGCGCCAGACGCTACTCCATCGTTTCTTCAAACACAATCACGATACCATAGACCAAATACCTCAAGCGAAAACATACCAAGAATGCGACTAGCGATAACTCGACTTGCTTAGTTACGATAGCCGCATAGATAGAGGGGTAGGGTACACCAGTTAAAACAATGTTAATTCTTCAAGAATATTTGAGGTAACATCAAACAAATATTTATGACGATATTGAATAAATTAGACAGAATCGGTAACAGAATTGATAACAAAATTAATCAGTTTATTACGGTAGGTTGCCTAATTTGACGGGACAGAATTTACTCATTTCACGATACAGTATGAGTCGCATATAATAGGCATGTGTTAGAGTTTACTCGATATGGAAAACAATTAATTAGGGTCCAAGCTCGGTATCACAGAGCGATGCTTCGTACCCGATGTAAATTTAGATTTCTTAACACAGCCTAGGACCAGTGTATTACTTTTTAAGCAGAACTAGATGACGAGAGTTAGTAACAAACGATACAGGTTCCCTAATAGTTAATTATAGCCACTTGTTGGGCCACACTGTTAACGAGATTTCGAGATCTATCCTGAGATAGGGTCACCGCAGGGTCATTCGAAAGACGCGAATTAGATAAATCAGTAATGACAAATTAGGTTTAGAACAATAGGATAATCTTCAACAAAATTCTGAACGATACGATAACGTTAGTTGTACGATACTAAATTTTACATGACTAAAATGGGTCACGTGACGTATTAGTGACTTAATTGGTTCTCGTCAGTCACCGTAGTTTTAACGACCGTTCGATGTTGGTGCGTAATCCGGGAAAAATCTATCTTGCCTCTGACTTTGCATTCACCCCTCTTTTTGCCGCCATACGTTAGAACTCCGTGGCACTAGATTCACAGAAAATCTCCCAAGGGGCTTACAGCAGGGGTCGGCACACTCATTACGCCGAGGAACCAACACTGTGGATCCACTTAATCCTTCTACCGGCACTAATCCTTTCAACGCCATTTCTCGGATTTTGGCAGGCATGGGCGGGGATATACAGGTATGGAAAGATCCAGACGGTCGGACACAGTTGTTGCCGTCCCAAATGAAATGAGTTTTTCATCTTTTTTTTTTTTTACGTAATATTTATATAGAACTGTTCTCAAAAGTATGTCTTATACAGATTTATACAATTATTATACATATCTATATTTGCTCTCAATATTCGCCTTTCTGCGTTACATTCTTTGTTATTTTTCATTTAGTACTTCATTTACCTCATTTATTTTATCTTAACTCTACCTATTCCTAACTATTCTACTATTCTTATTCTATTTGCTATGTTTATTTTACATCTTTTTACATTTGTCTTTCCCTTCCTATCTTCCGTTATCTTCTTTTTCTATCCCTCTCATTGCTCTCTCTCCCTTTTTTCTATACTGTGTCCCTTCTTTCTTTTAGCACTTTTCCTCACCTTACTCCTTTTCTTTCATCGTTAAGTATCTCTTCCATGTTTCCCACTATTTCCTTCATCTCTGTGCATCTTTCTACTAGTAACTAGGTGTTCTAGCGTCTCTTCTCCTGTTCTGCACATGTTCTGAACATACTCTGTTTTCTTCTGTTTTTCAGAACTTTCTTCTTCTCTCGTTTCCTCTTCTTTCTCTTTTTCCTTTCATATACCTTGGCTTTCCTATCACTATCTTCTCTTTGTATCTTGGTATACTCCTCGATTTCCGTATCTTCTCCATCATTACCTGTTCTGTTCTTGTACTTCGCTGCTCCTCTTTACTGCTCTGTTGTCTATTGTCCCTTCTTCTTCTCTCCTTCGCTCTACCTCTTCTGTTCCCAGTCGGCATCTACATAGGTACCTCTTTCTTTTCTCTCCCCATCTGTCGTCTCTTACTTTTTCTTCTGCCTTCTTTCTTTTCCTCCGGCATTCTCTTAGTGGCTTTCTCTTCTCGTCGTTCCTCATCTCCTTCTTACGTATCTTACTGCTCTCTCTACGGCTCACACTCTTATCTTATCCCTCTTAATTTCTCCCCTTATTATGTGCTCTGATTTATAGAATTAATATTTTTACAATCATAAGTCAAGTTTCAAATTTAACCTGAATATAATGAGTTATTAAATTCTTAAAATCACCCCCGTAGATTAACATGTAAATTGTAAAATTCTGTTCGAAGATTAATGTCTTAAAATAATCAACTGTACTAATGAGTACTAGGTCAATAGCTTAAAATCTAAAACAATAACATAAAATGTAAGATATAACAGAATCTCATTCCTGGCTACCCTTAGAGTGGGACTGAAAATCTTTAACTAATTTTTGTATGTCAGGTGTATATGTGCTTGTACACATTCTCATAACTTGCCCTAAGTGTCCGTCAGTGATTGATGATCTGTAACGAGTTTTAATATTTTTCATTGTCGAAACAGATGTTTCGCATAAGTATGTGGTACCAAAAATTGAGAACATTCGCTTGTATGCTAGAAGTAAAGTGGGATATTCAGCTGTCTCTTCCATTGCAGACCAAATATTCAAATTAGTATTCCGGATCCGATCGTCTGTCTGTAAATTCAGTATTTCTGTCTCTAATGGTCCGACATCAATTTTTGGATCTAGATTGTGTAAAGACCGCAGAACTTGCTCTAAATCAATTTTTTCTATATCTGATATGTAAGTTAATAAATCTTTGAATACTTGCATATCTTTCCAATCTTGAAAACGCGTGTCAAAATTATGTGAAAGTGTCCGTAAGTATTGAACAAAATTTTCTGCTGAAATATCAATTACGTTTTCGTAATTTTTCATACACTTTTGTAAATTTGGAAATGAACCATAAGGGATTTTATTTTTTATGAAATGATTGATCCATGAAGTTAAACGCTTTTTAAAAGTGTTTATAAAGTTTAGAAGTTTCCACGCTGTGTGACTTTTTCCTTTTAATGATGAATTTAACGAATTTAGTTTGTGTGTCAGGTCTACCAAAAAATTTAAATCCATTAACCATTTCGGATCTTCCAATTCTGGGTAACTTTCATTTTTAGAATTTAAAAATTCTTTAATATGCGGTAGAAGTTCCAAAAACTGATGCAATACCTTGCCAAGGCTCAACCATCTAACTTCACTGTGCAAAGATGAATCAGCATATGTTAGTTCGGATTGTTCTTGTAAAAGTTTGAGAAATAATTTGTGTTGCGATGGCTTAGCTTTTATTGAATTGATTATTTTAACAACGATTGTAACAACATGATCCATTTTTACGGCTTTTGCACACAAAGCGACTTCGTGAATAAGACAATGAAATGTTGCAATTGGAGGCAAATCAGGATCTTCTTTGCAAAGAGTCACAAATTCTGTATTTTTTCCTACAATATCAGTAGCTCCATCGGTGGTTATGGCAACTAATTTGTTTAATGAAACTACGTGCTTGGTTAATGATTCTTTAAATAATGTATACACATTACGTTCTCGCGTAATTCCTCTTAATGCGAGAGTGTCGAATAGTTCTTCTTTAACAGTCAAATCGGCAAAAACAAATCTAATATAAACATTTACGTGCGAGGTATCCGTTACGACGGTAGACTCATCGAGTTGTAGAGAAAAAGCAGTAGATCTTTCAATGTCGTCTTTTAGTTGATCTATAATATTTTCATTCATTGTTTCCAATCTACGCACAACAGTTCTCGCAGATAAACTTGTATTATTTATCGCAGTGTCAAGTTTGGCTTTGTCTTCGGTTCCGTTGAAAAATTCTTCTGACAATATATTAAAGGCATTTTTAATCATTTGCCCGTCGCTGAAAGGTTTCCCAGTTTTAATTAACAAATGTGTAACCCTGAATGAAACTGCTGTGCTCGCTGCCACTTCATAATTAGCGAAATTAGCACTGAGACCTTCAAGTTTTCGATCTTTTAATACACTAATTTCATTTTCCCGCGCTTTTGAACCTAGTGGAAATGATTCATCAAAACCTGCATGTGATTTGTCATAATGTCTTTTGAAATTATAGCTTCGATTATTCACAAATACTACATCACAAAGTAGACACTTCGTTCCCGTTGGTGTTTCGATCACAAGAAAGTCCTCTTCCCAGGTAGAATTGAATTTACGCTTTTTAGAAGAAGTCCGTTGACTCAAATCCATGTTTGTTGATGTTTAGAGTTGGTTTTAATTTCAATAAATAATTAGATTGTATGTAAATCTTACTATTGACACCCTCTGGCCACGTCAACTATAACTGACTGTGTTCGTCCTTAACGATATTTTTGTTTATTCAGAGTAGCATAGTATAAAATGACTTCTGATGTTTGGCTCGTGAATATCACTTCAAAACTGTTGGCATTTCGATAGTTTGCTTCCTTTTATCGCCCATTTCGATTCATATGACTAATCATGCGACGGTCTCGTACTAGTATAATAAATTTATTTCGTTCGTAGAATGTTCGAACACTATTGTTCCGTTTTTCCTCGAATAATTGTCGCGTGGACAGAATAACACCTCTTAGTTGTTAGTTGCCTTTTATTTCCCGTTGAACGCACGCACCGCTGCCTCTACCATAGAACTTCCCGTTAAGGACAAGTGACCGTTGTGACCGTGTTCAGGTAGGCCAAGGGGTAAGGGGTTTTACGGTAGTAGTAGTTTCCAATTAGAGCCGGATAGGCCCCGAGAGTCCAGGGCTGCCGACCCGCCTCACTCTACATTCCAAGTTATCAGTTCTAGTAATTCACTCAAAGAACTATACAAGACTAATCTTCGTCCGGCAACAAGAACATTGATTATATTATGATGTAAACTTTTCTGCGTTTAGGATATTTCTATTCAAACGGATGTCAGTAGTATTTCCTTCACATAATCCACATACAAACTCTTTGACGCCATGACAGCTACTGTCTACTACTAACTTCACGACGATACCCCTACCCTGAGTCAATGTTGTCGGCCACGGAGCGTGAAATGGTATCGCCATCTCGCAGGCAACTGAATAAACTACTTTTGTTACAAAAATCTGGTGCGATTTATGGTATGCAACCCGCATACCAGTCTGATACTGCGAATCGCATATAATCAGGCGTCCTGATATTTGCTGTCAAAGGGATATGAAAGGTTAATTTGTACACCTCGAATTTTTGACAGCCCGTTTCTCAGCTAAAACACATCCAATCGATGTGAAATTGATATCAGTGACGCAGAAAAAGTGCACGAAGGGCATGATGCTCTTGGATTTCTAAAAAGCGAAAATAAAATGAAAAGTTTTACATCAAGAGTGCTCTGTAACGAATAATCGTTGTTGCTGAAGTTGTACTTGATAAATATGAAAACACCCGAAACATTTTCGCTTTTTAGAAATCCAAGAGCATCATGCCCTATGTGCACTTTTTCTACGTCACTGATGTCAATTTCACATCGATCGGATGTATTTTAGCTGCGAAACGGGCTGCCAAAAACTCGAGGTGTATAATTCACCTTTCATAGCTTCTTAAAATATTTCGGCTTACTGATTATGATGAAATTTCTTTGAATTATTCAAAATCGAATAATAATTATTCTGAGAAACTAATTGATCGAATTCAACTATATTATACTGATTCGAAAAGAATAATTCGTATTTAAATATATGGGAGGATCAGTAAAAAAAAAGAATAATATAAAATTTCTCTAAACAACAAGTTTCTTCATTTAGCACTTCATTTACTTATAATAATAATAATAATAATAATAATAATTATATGCACACAATCGTCATTTGTCATTATCAAAATATAATAATAGTGGCATTAATAATAATAATAACATATTACATATTACATATTATTACATATACATAATAATAGTATAGTTATTTAAAATCTTCGGATATTATACTCGAATATATACCTATCTTCAAAGTATTCTATACATACTTATAATATATGCCATGATAATTTTCAACTGTCGACATAATTTCGTATACATTGTATTACATAAATTAAATTCACAATTATTAGAATAAAATTTATGAATACATATGTATTACATAAATACGTTTACATGTTTTTCTCTCTCCCTGTCTCTTTCTCTTTCTCTTTCTCTTTCGCTTTCTCTCTCTCTCTGTATTTTTATATAATAACATTGATTTCTATTTACATATAATATTCATTTCTCTATGAACTGAGCACACATTTTTAAGTGATATTTTATCATCTTTATGCATTTTTAATTCAGATCATGTTCATATATTTCATTAACTATAATTAATAAACTAATAATTGGTCCCTAGGAGTCACAGCCAGTAAATGCAACAAACAACAGTCTGAGTTTAAGGCCACTCGACTACAGTAATAGGTAAATTCACTCTTATTTAGGTAGATAATTCACTCAATTTCAATTTCGAATCACACAATTCTCAAACGTTAATTATACCCACCAATTAATAAGCAACATCTTTCCAAAGTCTTGAAACTAATGAGAAAAAACTATATATCTACTTTTTTTTTTTTTCTCATCATTTTACAAAATTGGGCTAAAGCAATCGTGTCTGATTCACTTATATCTCCTCCCCCCCCCCCCCTCCCCCCCCCCCCCCCCCCGACGACGACCTACTCATTGAGGACTAATTTCCACAAAAACGTTGCCCACTACTATTTACCATCTTAATGAATTGACTAATTTCAAGCCCGTGGCACCACTGTATAGATTATAGACTCAGATTAAGATTTAATCAACAAGCAATATGTATAGGTGAATTCCTCTACTACAGTAGTGAAAATAATGAATCATCATCATCATCATCATCTGTTTATTATGGTGATATCGCAAGCTAGCGTGATGGAAATTCAGATGTAAAATACATTTCAAGACTCAAATTCTACTGTAGTAAACTAATCTGAGTTTAAAAAAAAAATAATAATAAAGCTAAGACAACGCTAAGCTTCATTTTCATGTATCGTAGATGTAACTTAAAGCATAAAAAAAAATGTACAACTGATATAAACTGAACTAGTTTACAATTTCTTAATAGCAACTCTGACGAAACTAGATTAATCAAGAAAAATCTCAAATCGGATTGCACAAATACTACTACTTATATTCGCCGACTGAAGTGGTATAGGTACTGTGGCAAGTAGCACGTAATATAACAGCTATATATGTTATACTGTGGTGTAAGGGGCATAATACTTATAAACTAAATGACTAATTATTTTCATTTTAATTCATCATTCAGATTATCTTCGAGGTATCTAGACGTGGCATGCGGATGTCACGCTACTACAGTTGTCAGAGTGTTATTCTTAGTCCTGTAACTTCCTGGTCTGTAACATGGAGATTATTTTTCTTCAATTCTTCATTTGTACTTAATAATATAAATTTATATTATACATATACCTATATACTTGTAAATCGAACATATATATTTTTTTTTTTTTTCTTTTTTCTTTTTATATATATATAAAAGATAATATTTGAAACTAATTGATATGCTAAAAGCTGTGCTAATATATATATCTATACTAATGTACAAAATGAATGGACTAGAAAATTTGAATATATGTATAGATGAAAGATACGCGATGTTAGAGGATGAATATATACTGTTTTTTTTTTTTTTTTTCTTAAATAATGAGATGAAAACAATGGGCGTTATATAAAAGTTTTGAAACCGTACGTATGATTAAAATTTGTAAATATGATAAAAGATATGATATTGTATGTGTTACGAGCGCAATCCAAGCGCAACTTACCTGTAGAAAGATTTAGAGAATCCGATTTTAGAAGGAAAATAAAAAATCATGCAGCTTACCTTGTTAAAATTGCAGGTGTAATATACGTTACGAAAAGCCAGAAAATAGTGCCCCACAAATCAACACATACAAAGTAACATTATATTAATTAAAAGGTTTATCATCTTGTTAGAATATTCCCTCTGAATGAACTATACAATGACTATTGAATATACTATAGAGAATGATATGTGACTAGGTGTTGGGCTCAAGTAGGAATGTACCGCGAGCCATATGAAACAGTTTAAATAAATTAGAAAATGTAGAAAATAAAAAATAAAAAAATACTATAAACAACTAAAGTTACGTACCAAATACATAGAAGAGAGGCGAATGAAAATCACTTCATACGATTTATAATAATATGTTAAATAAATCTTGTTTTCAAGTTAAGAATTTTATCAAATTGAAATGAAAATTAGAAGATAGAATAATGCTTAAGTTGTAAAAAAAAAAAAAAAAAAGGCGATAATAATATTATATAGTATCAAGAGATTTAGAAAAGACTTTTGATTGTTTTAAAGGCTTATGTTATTTAATGGATTTTCATTAGTATTTACGAGACTGATGGTGACGACCCCCTTGGTACGTTGGACCCAGGTAACGATTCTATAGTCGTAAGTGAAATTTGTAATCTCGTTTATATATATATATATATATATATATATATATATGTATATGTTCAAAATACGTGATACCATTACACAAAGAATGATAAAAATAGACTCAAAAACTGCAATAAAGTTACAATTGAATTTCGAAGTAGTAATGTGATGCAGTAAAAATCTAAGGTAATATAATAGCACATGGAATTATATATTACAGCTTAATCAGGTGCAAAAATCAAAGCAAAAATGTGTGTTCACAATGTTTGTCGACACAAAAAAAAAAAAACTCAAAAACGAAGAAAAAAGAAAAAAAAAATAATACAAATTCAATTTAAAACTGCCTTTCTAATACGAGATAAGAAATTTCACAGGGTCCAACCTCGCAGCTAGTATTTTGTTACCTGATTGTAGCATGCTGAGTAGATCGTGACCAACCGGCAACGAGTACCTCACCTCTTCCTGCTATCCTCTGTCTTGTTCGCCTAGTCGATGAAGCCTCTAATACAGCTCTCTGCACCATATCCGGTGCCACGGTAGTCTTCACCGCCCTATAAACTAGCCTGGTGGATTCCAAGCGTTGGGAAAAAAAAACATAACAAATCAATAACGATTGTGGTAATATGGATTGAACGGTGTAAATACGATTCGATGTTAGAAAATTATAAAAATAATGTAAATATGATGATCAGAAGTTGTAAATTACCTGGGTAACATGGCGAGGACTGATGCTATGATCACAGTCAGCCAATAAATGTGTCTTGAAATTGCGATTTGGGTCACCCAATAAGAACCGGGTAGTCCCATGCAGTTAACGCACACAGCATTGTAGATGAGACAGAATCCGAAGAATACACCCAACGATATTATTATAGATCCTACGTGAATTATTGTCTGTAAATAATAATAATAATGATAATAAGATGATTAGAATCTCTCGACTGCCTCGTATACCTCATCGATATCAATTTCTATATGCAGCTAACTTACCCATGACCTGGTTTCTATTGCAACGTAAATAAGCATCGCGATCATACAAGAAGTCATAATTGTTGTTCCAAACTCCCAGATATCAACATCTGAGTCGTGATAGGCCTTTGAAAGAATATTTTTTTATAATTGTATGCCGTTCGATCAATTCAACCTTAATCAAGTATTTGACTCGATTATAATAAACGATACTTACAGCTTCGGTGATAAAAAATATGACTATGCTTTGATAAAGAGCATCAGCCATAGTTATCCAGAAAGAATGAGGCTGATAAGAAAGACCCAAACGTCCTCTTCCATACAATTTTGGTGATCCCATCAATATACCAGCTGGAGCAACTTGGTCGTAAACACCTAGCGTCAGAGGTGGTAGAGATGTGAACAACAAATTGTACAGCATTAAATATATCGGATCCATCATCACAGCTCCTGAGAATCCGCAATAGAGCTGAAAAATCGTTTACAAAATAATTAGAAATGAATTTTTTTATAATAAAATAGTTAATGAACGATCGAAGAAATGATAGTAAAAAATAAATTTTTTACCTGGTACCAAAAGATGAGGAAGACAAAGGTCGCGTTTTTGTAGAAAAAGTATAAAATCATTCTAGATAATCTATCGTAGCACCAATGGCCGTGTAACAAGAGAAGTCTGGTGAGCAACGGGAATCTAGCGATGGAAAAATCTGCAGACATAACAGCCTGTGTGCCTTCGCGACCAGAAACACCAATTCCAACGTCTGCAGTCTGAATCATACTAACATCGTTAGCTCCGTCGCCAATAGCGAGTGTTCTCACCCCAAGTCGCTCCTTTACAACCCGCACGATGTAAGCCTGAAGATAGATACAATTGGTGATTAAATATGTAGTAAAATTTATCCCAAGGATAAAAAACAGCACAACATCCATTAGAGTAAACTTACTTTTTGCAAAGGAGTAGCTCGGCACGCTAAAACACTCGAACAAAGCCTAGTCAGCTCAAGGAATGGTCCAGTGAGACCTGATCTTGGATCCAAAATAAAAGTAAGCGTTTTGCCATCCACAACTAAGGCACGTTGTCTTCTAGAACCAATTCTATGCGCAACTCGATCCGTTGGATCAGCGTCTGTAGCATCTGTAGGATAGTCAACGAGGTGTTCTTGCTCGATGGCTTCCAAATGTCCGTGAATCAATGTTTCGGCAACTGTTTTAGAGCGTGCTTGAAGCCAAAGCAGCTGCATTGATGGAGAAAATAGCCGAGCTGAGTAAGCGATGTTTACCGCTGTTTCTGGCTTATCTCCTGAAATGAAGAAGTTTTAATGTGATTTCTGCGCTGGCGATAAATGAAGGATTTTGATTGAATAAATTCGAATTACCAGTCAAGACCCAAACTACCATTCCGGCGGCTATAAGAGCAGCTATTGCTTCCGGCACGCCGGCTTGAAGCTTGTCTTCAATTCCTGTAGCACCTAATAGAGTGAGATGAGACTCTAGACTAGCATACGAATCTCTTATGCGACGTTCACGATTTTCTACGGCAAGTTCTGCCTCCATGTGTCGTTGTAGCCAAGTTTCATACTCTAGAGAAGTTAGGGTTCGACGAGCCATTGCCAAGGTACGAAGTCCTTGGCGAGCATACGAATGTAAAAGTTGTCTGATTTTGGTAGACACACTAGACGCAGATTCGTCGTCGTTTGAACTAAGCGATCCCATCAGTGTCGAATCGGCTCCTTTTGTGTACAAGACGATCTCTCTGGTAAGTGGATGACGGACTACTATCGACATGCATTTTCTGCTTGAGTCAAACGGCAGAACCTGTATTTCAAAAGAATTTGTATTAGCAAAAGAGAACACACAGTATTTTTTATCTATTTAGGCACCTTTTCAGACATAGAGAATTTATGGGAATCGAGCAATTGGGTGATTATAAACCTTGAGAATTTCAAAGTCCAGTGTCGATTTGTCTGGCAGTGAAATCAGCGCACCATGGGGCGTTCGTTTAACGAGCTTTACATCATAAGCTCGAGCTGCTAAAACCAGAGCTAATTCATCCGGGCTTTCGGCTTCATATATTGACGGGGGTTCTGAACATCCAGCTCCTATACCTGGACTAGGGCTACGATTTTGCGTCGGCGATGCCCTTCGCGTAAGCATGCTTATTGTGAGAGCCGGAATTGACGGCACACCCAAAAGCTTTGGCCTGTAAGAAAAAAATTTGAATATTTTAAGCTCAATTTCTATCAAATATATTAGAATCGAAGACAATCGTAATTTGAAGAAACTGTTTAATCGAAAAACAAAACACCGAAATTCTTTTTCACCGTTTAGACTAGTTTACCTAGAAATTTTTGCATGTGGCACATGATCATCGGTTGTTGTTGCTTCCGCAGATGATTGAATTGATGAAAGATTAGCATCGGGTGGTGGCGGACTGGGTGTTGCACTTCTTGACTCTGTCAGTCTGGCGTATCTGAAAGGTTTATCAAATTAATGAGAAAGTAATAATTGAAACTAACAAGGGTAGGTAGGTACAAAGGTAGTAGACAAAAAGTGGATTTAAGTCAGGTTTAATTCACACCTTTATTATGTCTGAAAAGAGATGTAAAAAAAAAAAAAGATCTCTTTCCTTTGACTGTTTCTCAGCTCGTTTACCTGGTGTGAGTTCCATTTTTCTGTGGCTCTTCGATAACGCCGCTCGAATTCATGAGATCATGATGCGGAGATGTGTTGACAACGACTGTATTGCAGACTGCTAAGAGTATAAGAAACTCTTGTAATCTATGCCTCGATAAACCGATGAGCAAATCTTCTTTCAATCGCAAGCTGGGTAGTAAATTTTCTCCTTCACCTGTATGAACGTAGTCTTGTCCGTTAACAGCGCAGTGTCTAAAGATCATCTTGTTCTCAGTCAGAGTTCCAGTTTTATCAGAAAACACGTATTGCACCTAAAATAACATTTCTAACTTAAAACTACTGTTATCGCTGTGATATATATACAAGTGCAGAAGATTGTTTGAAGTTGAGAAATAGTTTATAATAAGAAATGAAAGAGTTTTTTTTTTCCCCCAAAGTTGTTCATCAATTTAGACTGAATATATATATTCTTAGAGCTAATCAGAGAATATAGACCAATGTTGAAGAAGTATGTTATTATGTGTCTTGATTATTTATCATACCTGACCCAATTCCTCGGTGATGTTTAAAGCTCGACATTCTGCTCTGCGGTCACTTTCTGGATGATACAGTGCTTTATCATGTCCTATGTGATATACTTGAGCAACTTTAGCCATTTCAATTGTGACGTAAAGACTCAACGGTATCATAACTTGTAGTATAATAACAAATGTGAGAAAAGTTAGGAGACCTTCGTAACTGGGATCTTGGGGATCTGGGAGAAAGGGAATTTCAATATCCAGGGAATAGGCGGAGAGCCATAATCGACAGCCGATAGCACCTACTAAGCACAGTACTACCAGGATAAAGACACACCATATCACATCCAAGTTCATTTGCCTTTCCAAACGTGATCTCTGAAACATAAGGGAAGAGATAATGATGTCTTAATGTCTGACGAGTATCAATATGGAGCATGAAGCAGTCCTAATAATTCCAAATGAAGTTATAACTGATTGAATGAACTTAGAAATGGAACTATCTAATAAAAATTGCTGATATGTTAGGAAGAGTTTAATTTGTCAGCTTAAAAGTTGTTTTTGTAAACAGCGTAAACGTGTTTGGATAAACATTGAGCCAGGCAGATTTGAAGTATTTGCAAGGTCATCTGTTTAATCTCATTCAAAGTATGTGTATATGCGTGTGTGTGTGTGTGTGGGCGGAAAAAAATTATTCCAGAAGTTATAAGAGTTCAGAATTGTTATTAAAAAAAAAAAAAAAAAAAAAAAAAAGATCAAAATATAGATCGGTGTTTGCATTGATAAGAAGTATTCTATACAAATCTAAGGATAGAGAGAATAAAAAAAAAAAGTTGAAAAAGTAGAGGGGATATATTATATCTGCGGGAAATAATCAATCTTTCAAACACCAATCATATAACATTTATCAGTTTGCGCTTTTTGAAGAAAAATTTTAAGTAGAGGATAGTAATTGATTTATGTAATTTAATCTATAGGAGATACTTATATACTTATAAGAGGCGTAAACATCAAAGGTATGAAATATAATCAAGATGAAAATTGATGTTAACAATATTGTGTAATAATTAGACTTGTATTTTTGATGTTTTCAAATGAGTTTAATCTATATTAGTAAAAGGTTTAATTCAAATTCAATTAGACACTAAAAATAATCAGAAAATTATATAGAAATTGAATTATTTGTCAATCATCATTACCAGTGTTTCTTATTCACACGGTTGACATTATTCAACGGCCGTTAGAAATTTGATGGAATATTTTTCTTATCGATCGCAGATTATTACCGAGGAATAAAATATCAATAAAAAAAATCTGCGATTGATTGCTTGACAAATATCGAATGTCAGTTGTGTACATAGCGCAAATACGCCAAGATATACATTAGGGTGCTCCTTGATTTGACCATTTTCGAATATTAATGCTCTCATGGGCCAGGAGGTCTTCAAATATATTCAAAAAAATGTACCCGAAATTCCAGATTTTTATCTCAATTCTGACTACCGCCCCCAAAGTCTTTGAATTTTCACATTCGAATAAAACACGATTCGTCAAATTTCGCGGTCAATTTTTTATTCTTCCTATTGCAGTACAGGGTGATTCAGAATTCGTGACGAATCTCTTGAGGGAGTAATCCTTGTCAAAATTGGGATCCAAAATTCCTTGACCATTTTTTCGAAAAATCATTTTTAAACAAATAAGAAACTTTCACTCAGAAATCTCTCTAATATTGAAAAAAAAAAAAAAAAAAAAAAAAACTCATTGGCATCATCTGGGATTCTTTAAAATTGACAATTGATATGGAAAAAAAAAATAACTTTACTAATTCTAGTGCGTTTTTGATATTTTTTTTTTTTTTTATTTTTTATTTTTTTATATTACCTTGTATCGAGGTCCTCCGTTGTTTAACATCGCCTTCGTTTCGTGGCCGGCATAAACCACGATTCCTTCTATAAAATCTGTATTTTTTAACAGACATTCTCGCAGAAGAAGATTTTCGGTTGAAACTGGAACCCGTGCTTCGGCAGGATGGACAACCGCGCCGTGAAACCTTAAATAATTTATTCAAAAAAAAATTGAAGAAAATGAGTAAAAACCACGTGACTTAACGAAATCATGAAAATGAATTAATTCATTTATTCACCTGTAAATTCTTGTACTTGGTTGATCGACCTCTACAACAGATCGAAATTTCGATGGTTGAAAATTATTTTGCAGGTCTAAAAATCCTCTCACAACTTGACGCTGTTTCAAATTAGTTTCACCGTCAAGATTACAGGTATCGAGGTACGCCAAACCCTGAGGATCGCTGCTTCTCAGAAGTAGAAGATCTGCAGGTACCAATTCGTTGTTAGAAAGATGAACTAGATCTCCTACTTTAACGTCCTTCCAAGCTACCTTTTTGTATCGATCAATATCGCTGAAATCATATGAAATAAAAATATTTAAAAATAAAAGATATATAATATTTATAAATGTGATTTTTTTTTTTTCTGCACCGAAATTTTTCGTTCTTTTTTTTTTTACCTATATACATTAGACTGTGTAAAAAAAAAAAAAACGACATATTATTTTTGTTCGGGCCCTTTCGAAAATAGTTAGTGCTTAATATAAAGAGAATTGTCCCCAAAGCTTAGCTATGTAGCTCGAACACAGAATTAGCGCATTTGAAAATAAGATATCCCATGTATTTCAAATGGCAAAATTTGTTTATCTTAGTTTTATTTTTATAATTCTCTTTATTCAACTGATAAGAATAAAGTAAATATACGGTTTTGAAAGGAAAAAAATTTCTGAGAAAATGAATGAAAAAAAAATTTTTTAATTAATTTGTCGAAAAGTAATTACTTTTCGACAAATTAATTAAAAAATTAAAGTCATATGTATATTTGATTACTACTTAAGTAGTAATCAAATATACATATGACTTTTAAACCACTGTAACTCGTTAACGGTTCAATCGAGCAACTTGGGCCAAAGGACTATTTTTGTAGATCATAAAATTCTCTACAAAACCGTATATCTACTTTATTCTTATCAATTGAATAAAGAGAGTTATAAAAATAAAACTAGGATAAACAAATTTTGCCATTTGAAATAGCTGAGCTTTGGGGACAATTTTCTTTATATCAAGCACTAACTATTTTCGAAAGGGCCCGAGCAAAAAGAAGATGTCGTTTGTTTTTTTTTTTTTTAACACAGTCTAATATACATAGAAACTACATATGAATATGATATATATATTTACAGGTGTCTAGAATGATCTATACAAAATATATTGGCCATTCCACCAAATCCTGTACGCAAATCCGGCCTACAAATTTTTGATGTTTTTTTTCTATGATTTTTTCGCATTATTTAGGTGTCAACGAAGAGATTTCTCGAGTATGAAAGATCTCTGACTTTAGTTAATAGGGGTTCTCGTAATTATTAGATTTTGCTTTTAAATTTTCCAATTAAATTATTGAACGGTTCAAAAAATGCCTGAAAACAAAATTAAAAATACGGTTGTCGATCGGAAATTTTCTGAATTTCTCGAAAATGATGATAATTTTTTTTCTAACTTGTAATTTTCAGCGCGAAATTCGAAAAATAAAACTTAAAATGTCAATTTCACCATGTTCCCCATAGTTTTTTGAAAATCAGATCATGTTTTCTAAAAATTCAGAAAATTTCCAATGAACGTCATGTCTGAAAATTTTCCGCTCGTTCACCTCCAAGTCACAAAATAAAGGAGTAACAATGAAGAAGTGCACAAATAATGACAAAGAACACTCAAATTTCATTTAAACCGTAACTGTGACTTGGATGTAAACGAGCGGAAAATTTTTAGACATGATTTTCATCGGAAATTTCCTGAATTTTCAGAAAACGAAATCGGATTTTCAAAAAACTATTTGAAACATGGTAGATTTCTTATTTCGAGTTTTATTTCTCGAATTTCGTGCTGAAAATGACAAGTGAGAAAAAATTGATCATCATTTTCGAAAAATTCAGAAAATTTCCGTTCGACAAACGTGTTTTTAATTTTGTTTTCAG
Organism: Tenthredo mesomela; assembly: GCA_943736025.1. NCBI lineage: Eukaryota > Metazoa > Arthropoda > Insecta > Hymenoptera > Tenthredinidae > Tenthredo > Tenthredo mesomela. The sequence continues at coordinate 12,025,428 of OX031015.1, read as the reverse complement.
GCATTTCTTGAACCGTTCAATTGGATTGGAAAATTTCTAAGCAAAATCTAATAATTACGAGAACCCCTATAATTAACTGAAGTCAGAGATCTTTCATACTCGAGGAATCTCTTCGTTGACACCTAAATAATGCGAAGAGATCATAAAAAAAAAAAAAAAAAAAAATTTGAAAGCCGGATTTGCGTATAGGATTTGGTGGAATGGCCAATATGTATTTTTTTTTTTACCTATATATATAGAAACTACATATGAATATGATATATGTATACAGATGCCTAGAATGATCTATACAAAATATATACACCCCAATATTATCATCTGAGCGGAAAATTTGCTTCAACATATATAAGTGACGTAATGTGGTCCGTGATCCGGTTGTTTTGCTATGCCAATTATAACTTTGCCTCGAATATCGTGTATATAATATATACCTATATATTATGTGCCACGCGCAAAGCTCGATTCCTATACGCAAAGAAAAACTCTTTGCGAGGTAAAGAGCTTGTTTCTACCCGCAAATAAGAAGAAGAAAAAAAAATTTGAAAAAATTATACGAAAATTGGATTAGAAACACACATACCGTCCATTTGTTGTTTTTCCATTCCCTGGACCGATTTTTTTTATTCCTCGCGATACAAATATTGTAATAAGAGAAAAACAAAAAAAAAAAAAAAAAACGGAAAACCTTCTGCAAAAGAAGCGAACTTCGGCTTTTGACTTCGAATCAATATTAACTTTATTGTATTTGTTATTGTGTTTAATGGATTTGGTAGACTTGACACTGAATTATTATAAATGTCGATTCGTTTTTTTCTTTTTTTTTTTTTTTTTTTTTTTTTTCTTTTATGAATTAGAGACACATAGAAGGCTTTTCGTGGCGCAAATCTATTACCCCACATTTGTGATGTATATTTGACTGTTCGACCACGCAACGCTTTCGTTTAACTTGAATCAATAATTTAAGCTGCATCTGGTTCTTTGCCAAATAAACCGAGGGTTATAGAATACTAATTTCGCAATGCTACAAATTCCGTAAGTTCTTCTATTGGTTTGACCTCCTTTTCAAATTATATACATTGACTTTTCACGCGATAAAATTAACGGAATTTCGTTGTTGTCATATATTATGATATTCATGACGATATAACGATGACGATGAAGAGGAAAAGGAAAAAAGAGAAGAAAAAAAAATTCACATTTATTTAGATAAATTTTCAAAAAAACATGCGCAAATAAAATCGTTTGCTTTTAAACGCGTAGTCGAGGCATTTAAAAAAAAAAAAATTAGAGCCTCATTATGCCTAAGATTTTCGAACCTCGCAAGTCTTTGTTTCCTCGCATAATACAGACTTTGTGTTATTTGCAGACAGAGTTGGATTTTTCTTTGAAATTATTTAAAATTCTCTTACTTAAAATGACCGAATAAAATCTACTTGATCGTTTCGTAGTCTAGAATTGAAAAAAAAAAAAAAAAAAGAATTGAACTGAATTTTTTTTTATTTTTCATTTTTTATTCCTATTTATATTTTCTTTATCTTTTCTAACTAATCGCGTAGTCACATTGTGATCAATTAACAACTACATCCGAAGGCCAGGCGGTGACACTGTTCGATTAAGATCAAAACGATTAATTTCATATATGTACCTATATGTACGTACCTGGACAATCTAATGTCTTGTAAATTCACTAATATTAGTATAAAAAGTCGAAACCATTGATCAGTATAATAACATTCACTGATAATTATATATTAGCATAGGTATATTTATTTTTTTCAACACCTATAAGTAAATGTCGCCTGATGTTTTACCTTATAATTACATATTTTAGTTAAGGAATTCTTCTATATGTCACATCCGTTATTTACACATAGTAGATAGCCTATAAGTATATGTTCAAAGAAAATAAAGAAAAAAAATTAAAAAAATGTATCAACTTATTTATCCCCGAATGATTGAAAGATTTCTAACTCATTTTTCGTCTGGGTATATACCGAGTATTTCAGCAGGTATATATGATAATGATAAATCAATGAATATATAGATACAATATAGGTATTGGTGTACATATAGTAATATGATTATAGGTCAAGTTCAAAGAAATGTCAAATACCTTTAGATAATGATTAGTTTGATTTTCTCTTCGTATATAATTTCTTCCTTTTTTTTTTATCTTATATATATAGGTATAATATATGGTGCAGCATTAGTTCTATATACCTAGATCGCGCATTCGAAATAAGTTAAACTAGTTGTAGTCAGATTTTACGAGAAAAGACATCATAATTAGCAACTCGACACGCGATATTATTATTAACATCGTACGACTGCGACATGTACGCGACTTTTTTTTTTTTTTTTTTTTTTCTTTTTTTGTAATCTAGTTTTACACACATCTATACAAAATCAGGCATATTTACTCAAACATAAAGATAAATAGCAATCATCGATCGTACGAGAGAAACTGATACGTACGCAATTTAAATATTATAAACATATTAAATATACTTAATTCTAGAGATTAAAATTTTACTGTATCATTAGTTTCCTTCAATCCTCTAATAATAATCTTGCACAGCATAATTAGAAGAGGAAGAAAAAAAAAGAACAGATTTTTTTTGTACTTTTATGAGAAAAATTTACTATATGAGTAAAAAAAAAAAAAAAAAGAAAAAATCGAAAAATACCATCCGCAATTTATTATATGTAGTGATTCGCATAGCTGCTACAGTGGCGAAAAGTCTGTATATACATATAACTATAATCTTCGGTTGTATAATTAAGGAAGTCTTGTGACTGCAGTAGGTGCCTATGTACATTGTACACGTATCTAGTTGGTAAAACGAAATAAAAAAAAAAATTTGTCAACGTTGCTTTGTGGGATGTTATTTCACGTATTCTATATACGTAAGACAAATCGTATACAGTGCTGAATTCGAGAAGAGAGAATATGGCTTTGGGTTTTTAGTACGTGGTAGGTACGTTAGGAGTATAATATATAAATACATGCATTATATACATACCGTTAATAAATTATTCATCGAATGATATATTTGGGGGTTTCCAGCTCATCTCGACCACCTTCCAGACCTGACCCCCTCGAATTTGAGTGAAACTTTTTTTTTGCTTCACTCAAGGCCCAAATTGAAACCTCAATATTTTTCAGAATTTTTCGAACCCCCGTCCCGGAGGCATAGATAGTGGAAATTTGCCATTTTATGAAATCCCAGAATTTTTGAACGATGATATCTTGGGATTGAAGAGTCATATCAATAAAAACAGGGTGGTCAATAGATTTGTCTTGAATTGAACTTTCTGACAAAAAAATATTTCGCAATTTCGCGATACCGTCCCGGCCGCTAGAAATTCATTTTAAAGCGAAAAATGGATTTTTCGATGATTTGGGCATTTTTGATTTTTTTAATTTTTTTAATTTTTATTTTTTTCTAAAATTCTACGAAGAAAGACAAATTCTTGAGGCCCATAACGAAGATGGAGACTCTTATGATTTAGAAGTTATGATTTTTTCAGTTTTTAAAAGTGTGCGAAACTGAGAATTTCAAGCGACAAATACCCGTCTCATCGGCTTTTTCATTTTTTTTTGTTTCAATTCATGCGGTACAGTTCTTTGAATGATAAGTCAATTCTAGTCGAATGAAACGAAAAAAAAATAAAACAGCCGATGAGACGGGTTTTTGTCGCTTGAAATTCTCAGTTTCGCACACTTTTAAAAACTGAAAAAATCATAACTTCTAAACCATTAGAGTCTCCATCTTCGTTATGGGCCTCCAAAATTTGTCTTTCTTCATAGAATTTTAGAAAAAAAAATCAAAAAAATCAAAAATGCCCAAATCATCGAAAAATCCATTTTTCGGTTTAAAATGAATTTCTAGCGGCCGGGACGGTATCGCAAAATTGCGAAATATTTTTTTTCAGAAAGTTCAATTCAAGACAAATCTATTGACCACCCTGTTTTTATTGATATGACTCTTCAATCCCAAGATATCATCGTTCAAAAATTCTGGGATTTCATAAAATGGCAAATTTCCACTATCTATGCCTCCGGGACGGGGGCTCGAAAAATTCTGAAAAAAATTGAGGTTTCAATTTGGGCCTTGAGTGAAGCAAAAAAAAAAAAGTTTCACTCAAATTCGAGGGGGTCAGGTCTGGAAGGTGGTCGAGATGAGCTGGAAACCCCCATTTATATACTATACGACATAAAATTTTCTAACATCGTTCGATTTACAACTGTAAATTTTTTTTCATACGCGGTGAAAACAAAAAACAAAAAAAAAAAAAAGAAGAAAAGAATTTTACTTTTCCTTCCATCGCAAGATCAGACCACCTCTCGATTACAAAATAAGGTGAAGAAAAACAAAAAAAAAAATTTCATGCATAAAAATTTCACTCCATCTTTCGATATTCTTATATTGTTTATTCAGGATCATTTCCACTGAGATATATATACAGTCGGACCCCGCTTATTTCAACTTCACTTATTTCAAGTTTCACGTATATCAAGTATTTCTGCTTCACTTATATCAAGATTCTGCTTTCTCCAACCCCCCACCATAACACGCATTTCCACGAATCCAAGATAGTACCCTCCCGTTTCGGTGCGCAGTGGGCAGTGCGCCGCAGTGCGACGAAGGAGTGGGGACCCCTCATTTCTTGATATAAGTGAAGCAGCTCGGTCCCGACGACTTGATATAAGCGAGGTCCGACTGTAAATCGCAAAAGAAAAATGAAGACTTCTCATCGCTTCCTGGTGTCACGAGGAAAATGACAACATATATGTGTATAAACAATAATTACTATTAAGTAGGTACTATACACGTATTATAGGTTTACATAATTATCTCTCGCTGCAGGGGTTTCCAACGTTATTTATAAATAATTCAACGGAAGTTCAACGACGAAGCATATAGCAGCAGCAGCACAGCAGTGTTGAGTTCATTATCAAATCCAGGAAGAGACGGATAGAAAAATTTATCATAGAAAGATAATTTATTGTGAATCAAGACTCTATATAATTCTAGTGCACTATGTGCACATAATTCTGAATAAATTTTACGATTTATTTGAAAATTTTATTGGCTATGCCCTATAACGTGGGAAAAACATTTTCATTTTTTCATTGTGTAGTGACTCTATCGTTCGAAACCTATTAATTCATACCATATGTGAATTTATCGGACCAGTCGAACCAAATTTTTAAGTCTTCTAACTGAAGCTCACCTCTATATAGAGCGTGCAATCTCCAGATAGACCGAAAAAAACGGAAGTGCATCATAATTATTTTTTCAAGTAAAAATTCCTTCAGCCCCGGGCTGAAGGAATTTTTACTTGAAAAAATAATTATGATGCACTTCCGTTTTTTTCGGTCTATCTGGAGATTGCACGCTCTATACACGGAGAGAAAAGAATAGTAATATTCACAATGTAACATAGTAACCATTACTATGTTACATGGTAACGTAGATTTTCAAACATTACATTTGCTTAGTTACCATGTAGCATAGTAAATATTACCAGAAAAATAGTAATGAATCCTATTTGACATAGTATCATTTACGATTTTATGAGAAATAAGTCTGGTTACTATGTTGGAATGGTAAATATTACTATTCTCTTCTCTCCGTGTATAGAGGTGAGCTTCAGTTAGAAGACTTAAAAATTTGGTTCGACTGGTCCGATGAATTCACATATGGTATGAATTTTCATTTTTTGTTTCGAATATAATGTAGGGTAAAAGAAGAAAAAAAAAAAAAAAAAAAAAAAAAAAGAACAACTCGATCTGTGATTCAATAAACGAAACTCGTCACCTTGTAAATCTCATTAATTATTTCGTCGAGAGATTCATTCTAAGAATGTATATTGCCGCATGCATGAAAATCTGCAAACGTTGTAGAATGACTATAATATACTATATTAATGAAACAATTGAACAAAGTATACGTGACGAGGCTCGTTTATGAGAATAATAATTCTTGAACAAATATTATATACTGCAGCTAGTTAATGAATTTTTTTTTTTTTTTTTTTTTAATTTTTTTTTTTTTTTTTTTATAGAATTATTTATTCTCCCATATAGTGTTACGTAAGACAATTATTTTACAGTCTCTATATAATATATATATAGTATCTCGGTATCTATAATGCTGGCGTTAGCTATGGTTTGAAACGATAGTTGTTTGGCTATACCAATCAATCGAGTTCAAGGTTTCGTATATAGTTATGCTGCAGACATTCCTTTGCAATCACCGACAGCATCAAATATTCTATAATATATCGTTACCCACTCGTCGTGGTAAGTGAAAAGGAAAAAATAATTGAACAAAGAAAGAAAGAAAGAAAGAAAGAAAGAAAGAAAATAAAAAGCGAACACGATATGAACCGTATAGGTAATCTTGAATAAAAGAGTAACAAGTAAATGAAATAACCGTGTGCAGATCAGTCGCGATAACCGATTACCATATTTTGTATTTCCATTTTTTTTTTTTTTTTTTTCTCTCTATCTTCATTTTCACCAAACAATTATAGGTAAGAGAAAAGAGAGTGAAAAAATAATGAATTAAATTAAATTTGTGAAATTTTGATAATAAAATATTAGTCTATATAAACTAAAAAAAATTTTACCCCAGCAATTTCTCACACGTGGCTTTCAGAGAAATGAAAATTTCGTCTTACAGTAATTGTATGAAATTTGTTAAAAATTAAAGAAAGCCTCATTAGTAGTGACGGTTAGTTGATATCGTTGTGCGAAGAGAAAAAAAAAAAGGAAAAAACACTGAAACCAGTCATTTTTTTTTTTTTTTTTTTTTTTTTCACTGATTCTAGAAATTTATTATAGTCAAATAATTATATAAAGTTATTCAAGCTTAATTTCCTGAAGGATCTTAAATGACGAGTCATTTCAATTTCAAATGCGACATATGCAACCTAGTTTATATAATTAGTGCTCTTGCACTTCAAGAGACGGTTTATGTAACAATTTGATTCCATTGCTTGAATCAGAATCTTTTTTTTTTTTTTTCTCCGCAATCAAGTCATTCAATAAAATTTCTGATGAAAATAACGTAAAGAAAAAAGAAGGGGGGGAGGGGGGGGGGGGGGGGGAATGAATCAGTCTAATTAAATTGACTTAATAAAGAATCGTGTGTAAACATTGAAATGAAATCACTGCGACGAAAGAAAGAGTAATAGCAAAGAAAGAAAGAAAAAAATGACTCACATTATATCGTATCAACAAATATTGGAGATTTTATACTTCGAGGAAATGATTAGTCGAATAATTTTCTAAAATATTTATAATACGTGCGTTCAGTGAGAAACACTGTTGTTTGTGGTCAATGTCAACGTGTCAGTGTCGGATATTCAAGACCACAATATATAGCATATCGATTCTTCATTCTTTTCTACGTCACGGTCAACCCCGAGTACATATAGTTGTAATTACCGTCATGCTACGGAGGCAGTCCTAACTACGTTATATATACTGACATATAGGTATATAAATTATCTGGAGTTTCCATTACAAACATAAAGGTATAAAAATTTATCACAATTTAATTATATAGATTCAATAATATAGTATCACATTATAATCCAAGATTTATTATATACCTACTCAATAGGAACTCACTAATTCAATAAATTATAAAAACTTGTATTGTAGTGATTTTTCAACGGGTTAAGGGGGACCACTAGTGTGACCACCTGAAAAAACGGTGATTTTTGGGAATTTTTTTAAAGAAAACTACTGCATGGAATGTTTTAATGTTTTGAGTATATATTTGTAGATACATACTGAATCTCTCATAAAATTTTTAGATTAAAAAATTAAAAATTCAGGGAGTTATCCGCAATCTCCCAAGGCTAAAAAAAAAAAAGTACCCCCACTGCTGTAGTGATGCAGACCTTCACAGTGCCTGAAATCTAAAAAACCAAAAAGTTTATGAAACTAGAAGGTATTTCCCGTACCATCAACCTCGGGTTTTGAAAAAAATTGAAATTCAACAAAATGGCAGAGTTTTAAAAAAAAAGTTCAAATTTCGCGCGAAAATTTGATGATTTTTGGCCTGCCAAAATTACATTTTTCATTCGATCAGAAAACTGGAGGTTCATGGTACGGAGAAACATCTATAATAGAAGCTGCAATAAGAATCAAATCGATCGGATGATTTGTCTTCGAGTTACAACTGCAGCAAATTTGAAAAATGTAGTTTCGGGAAAAACGCGTTTAAAGTTTAAGTTACTGATTTCATGGTTATAAATGATGGCTGTAGCTCAAAAACTCTTTGAGATGTATACTTGAAATTTTAGAATGTCATTTTGAAAGATATAGACTATCGAAACATCAAATAAATGAAAAATCGATTTTTGAAAAATTTCACACTAGTGGTCCCCCTTAATCACTTCGTCGAATATCGATTGAGTGTATTAATGACATTTGATTCGATGATATTGAATTCAAAAGTTAATGAATAAAAGTGATGAAAAAATAATTTATTTTTTTCGGCATAGGCATTGAAAAGTCACTTTTTGACGCCTGTTTTCGATCCACAAAGTGTCACTTTATACGGTTGGTTTCAGAACTGCCCTATAAAGTCTTTATACGGCAGTCTGGATGCGCAGTTCGAAGTGCGCATTCCACAGCTGCCGTATAAAGTCTTTATACGGTAGATTCGATGCGCGGTTCGAAGTGCGCGGCAGATCGCACCATAACCTCACTCTTCGTCTAGTGAATCTCAACAGGCGTCAAAGTGACTTTTCATGCCTATTTCGAAAAAAATACAGTATGAGGCGCACCCGTAAACCGTTTTTGACTCGAATAATGATTTCAGAACTCGCTTCCGGCTCGCCTTTAGCTCGTCCTGAAATCGTTATTCTCGCCGAAAAACACTTGGTTTACGGGCATGCCACATACTATTATATGGAATATAATCGGGTGCGGGAAAAAATAGTATATTGTGCAACTAGGGGGGAAAGATGGCCATTTCGAGCGAGGGTGAGATGTTTAGCACGAGTCGTAGTAGAGGGCGCCGAGGGCCCCTCCTAATTGCACACTGTATTTTTTTTATAATAAGGGCACGAAATGGGCCTTCTTTAATGCACGTCGATCGGATCCCGCTGTTGGATATTCGGTACTCACGGTCGAACACGTGATTTCCCCCCCTCTCGACAAGCATGAAAGAATTCTCATTTCATGCCCGTGTTGTGAAAAAACTATTAACGAAGGAAAGATTGAGAATTTTTATCTTTTTTTTTTTCAAGTTTTTTCGAGTTTTTTTTTTTCTTTTATTTCTTTTTTATCATTAGTTTGAGAAATGAAATAAAAATAAATGTAAACTGGAATTGGAATTTCCCAGATTTTATACTTAATCCCTGATTTATATTTACTCTTACATATGTATATGCGTACTTAAACAGTGTTAAAGACCTCGTAAGACTTCTGATCAAGATGTAGACGTATGTATGTACATACCTACATAGATATACTATATTATACTATACTACGTACGACATGCCTATAGCTATATAGGTACCTGAGTTAAATATCGCTCAACCCTGTATAGCTGATATTTTCCATGAATGAAATAGCTACTCGACAGGTATACAAAAACGTGGTTATAGTCACTTAGGTAAATGTGAGGAGTGTGTACCATATAATACTATATATAGATATAAATTACAAGCTTATGAAGTACGCTGAACTGTATAATAGTGATTAGTTTTTAATAGAGTATATATATAGGTACCTACGTACATCGTAAGTCTAGTCTATAGAATCTGTGATGATAATAGGTATATCGGTATATATATACCAATTTTGTTAATAATATATATCAACATGAATATTTCATTTTAAACTTCATTCACATAATGTCAAGAATATATAATTATATAGATTTATCCTATTCTGACCCATATACAGTTCTTGGAGAGATTTTTTATTATAGACGTAATTTAAGGATGTATTGATAAAATGAAAAGCAGTTTATAATACATAGATTAAGTTAATTAATCCCACGACTATATACATATATATTTATATAGTCTAGAGTTATCTCGAGTACTCAACTGTTGCAGTAACTAGATGTGCATAAAACGATGAAACTTTAGACCGATTTGCATTCGGAGAATAAATTTATTATCTTTTGCAACGTAAGGGGTTACTTGCATTGGATATATATGCACACTTTTTTATACCCTCTCTTCAATATATATCTATATTTATATAGTGTAAGACGGTTATATATACGAGTGTGTATATAAAATTTCTCTGATCGAAATTGAAATATTTTAAGGATGTTCTGGAGGTACAATCCGCATCAAAACAATAAGACAGGCAAAAAACGAATTTGCTGATTTTGGATGATATTGATGCGAGAGATGATTGAATAATATCGAGGAGCGGATATTCCCACAACCTTAAAAAATGAAAAAACTCTCAATTTAGTGACAGAATTTCGAAAATACCAACAATCATGAAAAGTTGTAAAAACAATTTACAAGTATGTGCTGAAAATGGTGAAAATTGTTCATTTTTGATCCGATTTCAAAATTTCAGGGTTTGTTATACTCAGTGATAAAATCTCTACGAACTCACTGAAAAAAGTTTTGCATGAAACACTCATATTTGAGTAAGAATTCAGTTGTTCACAATCCGATACATTCTGAGATTCATATGATACATATACTGTTACATTTTTTACTTGAATATGAGTGTTTTATGCAAAACTTTTTTCAGTAAGTTCGTAGAGATTTTATCACTGAGTATAACAAACCCTGAAATCTTGAAATCGGATCAAAAATGAACAATTTTCACCATTTTCAGCACATACTTGTAAATTGTTTTTACAACTTTTCATGATTGTTGGTATTTTCGAAATTCTGTCACTAAATTGAAAGTTTTTTCATTTTCTGAGGTTGTGGGAATATCCGCTCCTCGATATTATTCAATCATTTTTTGCATCAATATAATCCAAAATTAGCAAATTCAGTTTTTGTCTGTCTTATTGTTTTGATGCCGATTGTACCTCCAGAACATCCTTAATATATTTGTTGACTAATTACGAGAATTTCCATTATTTTATTTTTTTTTTTTTTTTTTCTCAATTTCTTCTCTATGTTTATTAGATCTGAAGATATTAATTTGTGAATATTTCGGTATATAAATACACGTACATAGGTATTTATACGTATATGTAGTACGTATACACCAATTAATTGACCATTTTCAATCGGTAGAAATATTCGCCGATTGGAATTGAAGGTCAATCTTATCACAGTCGTTTGCTTGCTTCCAATGTTGAACTTGTGCTTGTATAATATATGTATATAACAATTATACGAGAATAATTAAGAGTGAATCAGCGGCTAAAAAATGTCCAGAAAGTATATATAATAAAAAAATTTAAAAAAAAAAATGAAAAAAAAGTAAGAAAAAAAAAATTATACCAAAATGATGAACTCTGTTTAAAACTAATGAAAAAAAAATCTATTAGAAAAAAAAAAAAAAAAAGGCGTCAATGGTCGAGGTTAGCTGGCTAGTATAACTTATATTGACCTAGTACATCTAGCTCATTGGTGTCAATTATATCCTTCGTTTCACTGCCAGCACAGAGACAAACACGTTGGATTAAAATACCGAAATTTCAATAACCATCACGGAGTGGCAAAAAATTTGTTTAATCATTTTCATTAGTTTTTTTTTTTTTTTTTTTTTTTTTTTTTTTTCAGTGAGTTGGTCGAAAAAGAAGAAAACAAAGTTTTTTCATTTCATTATTGAGAGAAGGTATCAGCCGACACACTCAGTGAAATTATAAAGGAATTAAAAGTCGGTGAAATTATTAATGAAAAAAGTTTTTTCATATTTTCTCAACTTTTTGTTGCTCTGATAAATCTCTTATTTCGTAGACGAGGTTTTTTTTTCCTATACCTAATTCTTATCGTTATATTAATTTGTTTAAATTTACGCAGAAACGTTGAGGTTTAGAACATTGAAATTCCGAAAGGTCCGAATGCAGACTTCGAAAGCCCGGAAAAATTCGAAAATTTCGGTTTATGTATTTCTGAGAATATGATGATAAAAAATAGTTCATTATAATCGTGACCCTATTCACGAAAACCAATTTTATCTACTTCAATCGATGACTTAGATGTCATATAAATAATTGATAGAATTTTGAAATTTTTCTTTTTTTTTTTTTTTTGTTTTTTTTTTCTTTTACCCAAAAAGTAAATCTCAAGACGATTAATTTGACCACTTATTGTTTTCGATACGATCAATACGTCCCGAATTATCAAACACGAATATGAATATATGTGGGAATTTCAAATTCCGGAAATTTGGCCCTTATTTGGATCTTTTATAGCTTTCAGAATTTTTAACCTCAAGTGTTCTTTGCTTAAAAATTTAAGAAATCCGCCATGTAGACTTCGGGGGAAATAAAAAAAAAAAAAACTTTTTAAAAACTACGAATCGCGGGTGTAAAAGATTAAAATTCAGAATTTCAACCATCTCGAACTTTAAAATTCGGAACCTTAACCCGGCCCGATACATACAACGTTTAAAGAACTTCACCCTAAGCGTTATCTTACCATGTCGTTAACCTCTTTAAACTATTTTTAGCAAAAATTTATAGAGCCGAGATTATCAGAGTTAATAGGATACAGGACGCAAAGACGACACGCAAACTTTCAGTCATGAGTTAATTTCATTGAAAATAAAGTTCAGAGAAGTTCAGATTGAAATAAGTTGAGAAGATGAAAAAAAAAAAAGAAAAAAAAAAAAAAAAAAAAAGAGCAAAATCATCTTAATGAGCTGAAAATATTAGGGGAGTTTCAAATGGGGATAATTCTCATCTAAAATCTGATGATATGTCTATACAGTAGCGCGGTTACGTGAGATTCTGTAAAAAGTAGGTACAATTAACTTAGTGAATGACGTTGTTCAGAATATGTAGTTTCCTAACTTTGCACTTGAATGCCAATAGCTGGCTATTATTATTTAAAGTGTTCACATATATATGTGTCATTTTAAAATTTCGAAAGCGTCGTAACTTAAAACATATTACCACATAAATGGATCCCCTATTTGTACGTTTACATATATATATATATATATAAACGGTTACAGTAGTAAGTATCTCGCACAGACTACGAAAGGGATTCTAATTTTAAAACCCGCATAAGTATCGAAAGGCCATAAATACATACATGACATAACTGCGACAGCTATAACGTTTTGCGTTGACATTTTAATTTTTTATTAAAAAAAACTAGATATACCTACATGGTTTATCTATTTATAGAAAAATAATCTTAGGGGTTCAAAAATAATAAATAAAGAAGAAGAAAAAATTAAATATAAGTATAATATGTTGACGAAAGTCGAAAGTACTACGCGATGTATTATCTGCATCAAACTATACACAGAAAGAAAGGGTAACTTGATTCAAGAAAATTTTGCGGTCCAAAAATGGAGACCGAAATTTTCTCGGATCAAATCAAAAATTTCGGTCTCCATTTTTGGACCGCAAAATTTTCTTGAATCAAGTTAACCTTTCTTTCTGTGTATATAATAGACCGGTTCAAAAAAAATCTACTATTCTTTTTCTTTCAATTTTCGCATTGAAATACTTTCGGGGGGGGAGGGGGGATGAAAAAAGATGCCTGTTAAAAGCGGAGCTCTTAATATTAAGATTTAGAGGTCGCTCATCGCGGATTTCTATTTTCCATTTGAATAGCATAGGAAATTTTTTTTTTTTATATAATTTTGTAACTCACAAGCCAATGAACAAATCCAAATGACTCAATCATATTTCCATAGGAAATTGAACACTCTACAAAAAGCTTCTCTTATCATTTTTTGATAAATTGACTCCTTCCAAAGTTATTCAAGCTGCAAGTTCAATTTATAGTTGAGTCAACTATTTTTTTTTTTGTGATTTTTTTTCCACAATGATAGATACATTTTTTAGAGTGTTCAATCTCCTATCAAAATATGTAAGAGTCATTTGGATTTGTTCATTGGTTTGTGAGCTACGAAATTCTGAAGAAAAAAAAAAAAAAAAAATTCCTATGATATTTAAATGGAAAATAGAAATCCGCGATGAGCGACCTCTAAATCTTAATATTAAGAGCTCCGCTTTTAACAGGCATCTTTTTTCACCACCCCCGAAAGTATTTCAATGCGAAAATTGAAAAAAAAAAAAAAAAGAATAGTCGATTTTTTTGAACCGGTCTACTGTATATAAATATATATATATATATATATCCTGTAGTTTAAATTTCACATACTATATTTCACTATATAGTATATTATTTGCGAAACCTTCTATACTTAAATATTGAGAAACTTCTCGCCGCATGGAAGTCTTCGAGAAGGCACAAGAGCTGCATAAAACTTACGATACGAATAATCGTCAGAAAATTTGCGACACGATCATATCCAACAAATTGCAAATGAATCATTTTTTCAAACGACACGATAATGGATGAAAATGTAAATGTAAATGTAAATGAAAATGAAAATATTGGTTTATAAAAAAATCTACAAAAACTGATATAATTCTTCGCGTATAAGAACTGGCGCTTGCTTATCCGCAATAAAATTCAATATAAAGTAGGTAACGGCCTTAGAATATTAAACTGTAATGACTGCAAAGGATATGTCGATGGATATCCATGAAAGGTAAGTAAAACCAATATATAAGAACGGGTAGAAAACGTAATGCAGAAACAACTATACACGTGTCGAATGAGTGTATACGTAACCAGGCATGACAGCAGTTGCGGCGATGTGATAAATGGTTGTTAATAAAACGGCTGTTTTATACTACGATTTACTTGTACCGATACTTGATCTCGTTTAAAAAAAAAAAAAAAAACTTTACCAAGTATATTATTCAAATACAAGATGAATATTATGTAAATTAAAAGTATACACAGCTATATAGCAGAATATTGCAATGGAAATACCTATAATATGTATTATAGCTGATGAATGTATTAATGTAAATCGTGTAACGAGCTGATGAATACTAAATAAAGTATAGAAAAACTTTGTTAGACATTACGAAAACACGAGGGATGAAAAAAATTTCTTCAGATTATCCGAATTAAACGAAGCTCCGCATGTAATGATGCATCGAATATTCACCATTGGTTGTGATCAGGTATTCATCGAAAGAAAAAATTTCATTCGAAATTAACATGGATCTTCGAATACCAAATAAATCGAGTCTTATATCGCGTCACTAATGCCATAAGGTCGTATAAGCGCAAAAAAAAAAAAAAAAAAAAAAAAAAATCGTGTTTTTGGTGGCAAAATTTTTTTCATGCAATATAACATCATTTGGGCATGTCCGCTAAAAAAATAATTTTTTGGCGTCTACGACCTTATGGCATTATAGTGACGCGATATGTAAAAGGAGAAGAAAATCGCTGCTCTTTTTCTGAATAAACTCCTTTTCTGAATCGAACGTGTCACGCGTTGGTCGGGTGAAGAAATGATAAGAGACAATTCAAGTGAGTTATAAATACACGCACCGATGTCTTATATGTATCTCAAAGAAAAATAATACCGAATATCGGCTGTACGATAAATGTCGGATACTATTTGATAAGAGCCACCCCTCGTTCTAGCGTCACGAAAAAAAATAAAATAAAATAAAAAAATAATCATTATCTTATTGTGAATTGACGAGAACTTTCGATGTACACCGAGACGTATAATAAATGCGAGCCATTAAGTTGACAGCGATCTGAAAACCCCATTTCCTTATTCCTCAGTACTTTCCGGAACCGCATGAATATAACGTTTCAATGCATGTAAGCATTGCGGTTTTTCACTATATACACAGAAAGAAAGGTTAACTTGATTCAAGAGAATTTTGCGATCCAAAAATGAAGACCGAAATTTTCTCGGATCAAATAAAAAATTTTCTCGAACCAAGAAAATTGGGACAATTTTCTTGGTTCGAGAAAAATTTTTATTTGATCCGAGAAAATTTCGGTCTTCATTTTTGGACCGCAAAATTCTCTTGAATCAAGTTAACCTTTCTTTCTGTGTAGTAATCATACAAAACTTAGTTTAGAAAAAAAAAAAAAAAAGTTTCAACTACGTTTATCACTGTACAAATCGCGTCTGGTAATTTTTTTTTTTTTTTTTTTTTTCTTTATCTTGATTGATTTCATATTTTCAAACGGAATTATCAGTCGATTGATTGGCCTTATAGCTACAATTTGTAGCAAATGCGTAATGATATTGATTGAAATTTATAATACTATAATAAATTTACAAATACTATACATACCACGTACGTTCTACGCTAACGTAAAATAGTAAAAAAATTTCATTCATTATGATCAGCTATAGCTTCTAATAATCTAACACATTCTATTCGCAGTTTAAAAATTAATCTCCCAATTGTATGAATAATAAGAAAAAATAAAAATATAGGCAGCTCTACCGTATCCAGGTCAAGCCTAAAGCTTTGCATCAATTGGTACCCGAAATATCGATAAATTGTAATTCAACGCATCCCATGACACAACGGCGGCACGCGTATTATATCGATTTCAATGAATAAACCGACGAGTTGTCTTATAAATTCATGGCCAAGTGCGTAAAGAGGTGAAAGAAAGAAAAAAAAAAAAAAAAAAGGAAATGAGAATGGTTAAACATTGGCTCGCATATATAGATATATCGCGTCACTAATGCCATAAGGTCGTAAGTGCCAAAAAAAAATTTTTTTTGCGGATATGCCCTAACGATGTTATATCGCATGAAAAAGATTTTGCCACCAAAAAGACAAAATTTTTTTTTTTGGCGGTTACGACCTTATGGCATTAGTGACGCGATATTTGTAATTCGTTCATTTTTCATAGAATATACTCATTGAAGATATTTTAGTATTTTTAAAACGCGATTAATCCGATTAAAACAATGAGTATAATAAAATGATTGAACGATCGTCAAATAGAATAATTAAACCACTCGAAGAAAATGAATGAAAAAAAAAAAAAAAAAGATACAATGATTCATTGTCATTGAATGAGATTATCGTGATAAAAAAAAAAAAAAAAATTGAACGATCATTATCTGCGCGAATAAAAATAAATACCCGGAAATCATTAATCAAACGAACAAACTATCGCACTGACACTTAGTTTTATTTATTTCGGCACGCGGTGACATACGATCAATTTTATTGACGAAAAATCAAATCAGCAAACGCGGTAATTACGCAGATAACTTGATAAATGTAATTAATACTAAAATAAAAATCGAAGATTATAAGAGCAAAACCCTGCATATTCCAAGAAACGATGAGGAAAAAAAAAGAAAAAAGAAAAAATCGTCAAACACGTTTATGCGATAAATCTTTTAGAGTCGACGCAAAGATCTTCTCGTCTCGCGAGTCTCCTTTACAATGATCAACTCTTCTATGCAATATATATATATATATATGTGTGTGTGCGTATCTCGAGTAACGAGAGAATGTCGCCAAACGCGTTTATACACTCGACACTCAACATTCCATCAATCTCTTTCAGAAGTTTGAACAAAGTTGAGTAGGTATAGAAACAGTGTAGGTAGTAGGTATGGCTCCGTAGTTTAAACTTTAACAAAATGTCGTCAGCATGGATGGTTCGATTAGAGAATTTTCAATTTACTTAAAATGAAAAAAAAAAAAAATCTTTATTAAATTATTGCCCTGATATGTTTAAAGGAAAAAGAAATGGATTAAAAAAATCTGCACGTGAATCAGAACGATTCTGAAAACCCGGAAATTGGATACGAGTTGAGAGTTTATACGAAAACGAGACCCTGACCTGACTAATGTATACAAAAGTTCGTGATCAAGGCTATAAAATTTGTCATTTCATGTAGTAAATTGGCGAGTAAAGGCCAACGCGCACTACGCGGAAGCGAAGCGCGGCGAAGGCATCGGAAGCGCGGCGACGGCATCGGAAGCAATCCGACGATAAACGAATTTTTCGTGAGCTATCGGATGCTGTAGGCTGGGCCACATCTTTATTTTTAATTAAAAAATTGTGAGAATAAGAAAAGATTAATTAAAAATAAAGATGTGGACCAGCCTACAGCATCCGATAGCTCACGAAAAATTTCCTTCATCTTCGGATTGCTTCCGATGCCGTCGCCGCGCTTCCGATGCCTTCGCCGCGCTTCGCTTCCGATACCTTCGCCGCGCTTCGCTTCCGCGTAGTGCGCGTTGGCCTTAAAACTTCGATTTAATGTCAACGAAAGAGACAATGAACGTGTCAAAGTTGAATTAAATTATTATTCGAAAATTTCAAGGCGATGTAATTACATATCACCTGCACTCAGAAAAAAGTCTTGTTGACACAACCAAAATTTGGGTTATTATCACATGTGCACCATCACATTTTTCGTTCAGTTGACCAAAAATTTTGTTGGAATAGCCAAAATTTTGGTTGTTCCAACAAAATTTGGTTTTCCGAACAAAATTTTGGTTATCACAACGAAATTTTTGATTGACTGAACAAAAAATTTTATTGACACAATCACATTTTTTGTTCAGTTAACCAAAAATTTTGGTTGTCCCAAGAAAATTTGGTTTTCCGAACAAAATTTTGGTTATCACAACGAAATTTTTGATTGACTGAACAAAAAATTTGATTGACACAATCACATTTTTTGTTCAGTTGACCAAAAATTTTGGTTGTTCCAAGAAAATTTGGTTTTCCGAACAAAGTTTTGGTTATCCCAACGAAATTTTTGATTGACTGAACAAAAAATTTGATTGACTGAAGAAAAAATGTGATTGTGCATATAATAACCAAATTTTGGTTGTTATTTTTCTGAGTGTGGGTATACCGAGGTGATTATACCTACACTGGTATCAATATTCAGTTTACAGATAAGATTAATTCTCGTTCATTTTTATCAATTAAATGAGAATATGATGAAATAATTTAAGGACCTATATAATATATATGCAATGTGTTCCCATAGTTGCTTCGAGTAGTATTAGGTATTCAGTGTCAAGGACTCAATGTACGATGTATATCATCTATCTATCGAACTCTCGAGACACGGTTCAGTAAACCAACTGACGTAAGTAAGAATATTTCGATTGATTGAAGGCCGAAAGTGAACTGGGGTAAAGCGAAGCATCGACAGTTTTTTACACTCCGTGTTATATAAGACGATGAAGGAAAAACAGTTGAAAAAATTTGAAAACGATAAAAAAAAAAAAGACTTATTGGTACCGGATCTCGATTTGGAAATAAAACCAGCTGTTCAAAAAAAGTTGCGATAAATATAAAATTAAACTAATTTCTATACACGATAATATATTTTACCGTATACATAGGTATATGGAAAAAAAGTAGCTGGTATACCAATTTTCTATCTGATGTAGGTATTTGTAAGCGGAAATAAATAAATATATTATATATCTAGAGATATCTGGCCGATAATACGTATTTCATATGAACTTCGATATTAATCATTTTCTGTATCTGCGATGTGTACACCTACCTACATATTACGTAGGCTGACGAATGACCAACATAATGGATGGATACTGTGATTGAATTGGTAATAATTAATGAGGAAAAATCCAGCAAACTTTGAACCATCGAATTGCCAGTGGTGCAGCAGTGTCATAAATAAAAATGAAGAAATTTTGTCTTTATAGATTATGAAAATTAATTCCGCGGATACGAAGATCGAATTTTGTGTGCAAAAATATTGTACACAGAAAAAAAAGGTCAACTTGAGCCAAGAAAATTATTCTTTATTCAAGATAATTTTGCGGTCCAAAAATGAAGACCGAAATTTTCTCGGGTCACATCAAAATTTTTCTCGAATTTTCCAAATTTTCCTTGGCTCGAGAAAAATTTTGATTTGATCCGAGAAAATTTCGGTCTTCATTTTTGGACCGCAAAATTATATAAAATTGAAGTTCGTAATATTAACGTAACACAATTTTTGGAAAAAAAATTCACTATTTCATGACTCAAACGTTGTTAAAGTTGCCAAATAGGCGAAATAACTGTGTTTTACTAAATTCGGGAAATTATGGATCGTATTTTGCTGTTATTGAACCGTTCAAGTGATGAAATCAAGAAATTTGCACAATTATTTTGTTGCGTTAACGTTACGAACTTCAACCTCATAAAATGATCTTGAATCAAGTCAACCTTTTTTTCTGTGTAGTTTTTGAAAATATTTAGAAAGAAACGAGATAAATAATAATTATACTATAATATGAATCGGGAAATATTTTCTATCGCTACGCTACTGGACTCTATCAAATTCTTGGAGATTCAAGAATTTACTATACAGTTATTATGTGTAGGGTTATACGTTATCCTCCATATATAATATTATAGATACAATTCCGCGAGGAATATAATGATGTTAAATTTATTTTCAATTTATCGTAACTAGACTGTAGTATATATAAAAACTAAAGAAATGAAGATAATAACGATTTCAAAACCAATATGTACTAGATACCGATGCAAACTTGTTTAGTTACAGTGAATCAGTTTCCGGTATAAGAGGCATATGTTAGACTGGAATGATTGAACGATATCGATCATAAAATAAACCATAACTCGGTATTCTTATCGGAGTATAGTAAGCCTTTGAGTATATAAAGATATCATCTCTTCTGTTCGCGAATATGTTGTCAATAGATCGATTAGGTATGTATATATGTAACCGTGAATTTCTTTTCCGTTATTCTACATAGGTACAATTTTTCACTTCCAATTTATAGGAACAAAGACGTAAATATATGATGATTAATTGCAAATTTTCGGAAAAAATAAAAACAAGAAAAAAGAAGCCAGTTTTCCTGGTCATATTATATGAAAAACATGATATTCTACTCGCTGCGTATACTGCGTTAATTACTCAGCTAGTATATATGAGGTATTCCACGCCGTTTCGAACGGTCAAAAAAATCACCGCTTCCGAAAAAATCGTAATTTGGTCCTCGAACACAACTATATCGAAAGAATTTTTGTGAATTTTTTCAGAATTTTCGGATTGCATTTGTGGATTTTTTCCAAATTCCAACTTTTTTTACAAACTTCCGTATCTCAAAAGTATAAGATCCTACAAGAAAATTTATGAGACACAAAAGTTGCAGTTTCGAATCAACTTTCTGAAAAATTTTTTTTGGGAATTTCTCGAATCCCAAAAATAGCAATTTTTATCAAAAATACACAAAAATCGATTTTTCAATCAATACGTCACCTTCGATTTGCCGCGATAAATCACAGAAAATACTCTCAAGTGTGGAGAACAACCCCGTATTTTTTTTGAGATGGGTGGCGCAATCGTTTGGAAGATATGCTTTATTAATTTTTTTTTTTTTCTGAAATTTTTTTTTTTTTTCTTTTGAGAAAAAAATTAATAAAGCATATCTTCCAAACGATTGCGCCACCCATCTCAAAAAAAAAATACGGGGTTGTTCTCCACACTTGAGAGTATTTTCTGTGATTTATCGAGGCAAATCGAAGGTGACGTATTGATTGAAAAATCGATTTTTGTGTATTTTTGATAAAAATTGCTATTTTTGGGATTCGAGAAATTCCCAAAAAAATTTTTTCAGAAAGTTGATTCGAAACTGCAACTTTTGTGTCTCATAAATTTTCTTGTAGGATCTTATACTTTTGAGATACGGAAGTTTGTAAAAAAAGTTGGAATTTGGAAAAAATCCACAAATGCAATCCGAAAATTCTGAAAAAATTCACAAAAATTCTTTCGATATAGTTGTGTTCGAGGACCAAATTACGATTTTTTCGGAAGCGGTGATTTTTTTGACCGTTCGAAACGGCGTGGAATACCTCATATATAAATCGAATCTTAATTGAAGAGTAAAATTTGAATAATGCGCAAATAATTATAAACTGTGTTAGAACGGGTTGTAAAGTGATTATATGTATATGTATCAATGGATAAACTGCAGACTCGTGCGTTAAATAATACCCGTTACGTAATATTACCCCGACGGCTAGACAAGCCAAGGATTCTATACCGATCACTATTTCATGGAACAATAAACGTCTAAGGTTTGAATAATGGCCAACGAGCATTTAAGTGTCACCCACGGGTCAAGGCGAATTACAGAATTCTAAACCGAGCGGGATTCTGCGGTCCGTATAAACTCGTCTATGTATTTCTTTTATACGATCCTATATACGAATCGACGACAAATTTTATTGCACATCGTATAGTACGAAATGGATATAAAAAATAAATATATATACATATGGGGCATTCCACGCCAACTCGACCTGGCCAAAATCCTCACCATTTCAAATTATTGAAAAGTCACTTTTTGACGCCTGTTTTCGATCCACAAAGTGTCACTTTATACGGTTGATTTCAGAACTGCCCTATAAATTCTTTATACGGCAGTCTGGATGCGCAGTTCGAAGTGCGCATTCCAAAGCTGACGTATAAAGTCTTTATACGGCAGTTTCGATGCGCGGTTCGAAGTGCGCGACAGATCGCACCATAACCTCACTCTTCGTCCAGTGAATCTCAACTGGCGTCAAAGTGACTTTTCATGCCTATTTCGAAAAAAATACAGTATGGGGCGCACCCGTAAACCGTTTTTGACTCGAATAATGATTTCAGAACTCGCTTCCGGCTCGCTTTTAGCTCGTCCTGAAATCATTATTCTCGCCGAAAAACATTTGGTTTACGGGCATGCCACATAATATACTATTTTTCCTTCTAGTATATGTTGTTTGTAATGACAAAAAAAGCCCATCACACCAAGTTGTACATTTTTTTAAAAATTGGTCTGGTCGTTATAATTTAAAGACGCAAAACACTGTTCGACCACCTAAACCAGATATCCACGCCCACCTTCGCTAATAGCTTAAAAATTTTGTTTCTTCATAACAGAGATTCAGTTCTCGAAATCTCATTCAAATTAAATTGGTCGAACAGTGTTTTGCGTTTTTAAATTATATTTCAATTTAAACAAAATTATAAAATATTAAATCTAACAAAAATATGTATAATTCAATTTTCTGAAAAAATGTAAAACTTGGTGTGGATGGGCTTTTTTTGTGATGACGAACAACATACTAAAAGGAAAAAAGAATTTAAAATTGTGAGGGTTTTGGTCAGGTCGAGTTGGCGTGGAATGCCCCATATATATATATATATATCTAATTACTGAATCGTTTGTATATCAATTCTTCAAATAAGTTGATACTATAATATACCCATTTGTAATATATAGTAAAAGGTACAACAACAAAAGCTCGTATTGTAAATTATTGTTTTCGAAGGAAATGACCGTGACACAGTTTACGGACGTGAACAAATCCTGTTTTTGACACGAGCAAACCACCACCACCCACGTTCTCCTCCTATACGGTACTACTACCTTCGGTTTAAGCAGTTTAAACATCCTAGCCTTCTCTTTAAAATGTGGATCTACGCATGTGAATATACAGAGAGTAGTTTCATATACCGTGACATTCTCTTCCCTGCGTTCGGAACGCCAGGGATACCAACTAAAAACTCTTTAGCAGCAGCTTAGTAACTCACTAGATGTTTCTATACTAAAATCACTAGAAATCACTAGTTTTTTTAGTCATTTTACTAGAAAAATCTAGTAAATTGCTAAACTGCTGCTAACGAGTTTTGGGTTGGTATCCCTGGCATTCCACGTCCAGAGAATGTCACGGTATATACTATAATATATATATATATATATATATCTGTATTATAAAGATATCTCGCCCCCGCCTCCGTGTCAGTATCGCAGAGAATTATGAGTAATATCCCCTCCTAACCTAACCTAACCTAACCTAACCTAACCCAACCTAAGAGACATATATATATTATATATATGCATTGAAACGACGACCGAAAGCCGAACAGGAAAGAGGAGGTAGATATATAAGAATTGAAAATAGGAGCTTATAAATCTACGAGTTTGACATAATTTTAGAAATTTTGTTCAAATACTATAACAAACTTAATTTATATATGTGTCGGTAAAAATAATCCTAAGAGTTAAGAATCTTGGTGAAAAAAGATCAGAATTGTAGAAGTAGGTACTACCTAACACATAACTGCAGACTACAAACTGTATAAATTTCGAAAGCTATTTGCATTTATATTAAAAAATGACGCACCCTGTACACAACCAACGGTTACATAGCCTACATAAATGGTCGACCGAGTTTCGAACAGTATACAGTCTCATACTCTATACCAAGAGTAACAGATATTACTGGACTTTGAATAACAGTAGGCGGTGAAAAAGACGATAATAAAAATTGTTTTTCAGGTGCCTGGATATACCCACAGTGGTCGATTTCTTATTTTTTCATTTTATTTTTCCAATTTTTCATCAATATTTTATTAATTTTTTTATTATTCATTTAAATCTTTTTGATTTTTGTTCACACTTCAATTTAATTAATGGAAAAATTTAACATTCTTTTATACTTTAAAGATGAAAATGAACGATTGACAAATTTTTTTACTTCGTTGAAAATTAGACGAAATAAATGAACAAGATAAGATTTTTTTTTTCTATTTTCTATTTTTTTTTTTTTTTTTCTTTCAATTAACGCGTGAAAAGGTTAAACAGAATTTCATCGGTTAAGGTCTCGTCGATATACTATAGTTATAGTTAGTACTATACCTATAACATAAGATCCCGTTAACTTGATCTGGCCATGGCTAAATGTTTTTTCTTTAATATATTTCTGCGATGGCTGATGCGATAGTCATATATATTTTCAGCGATTAGTCATATGTCCGAGGGTTTTTATATAGACACGACTATAGGGGATACACACGTTTAAAATCGTGGAAAACATTGTGTAAGAAAAAAAAAAAAAAAAAAAAAAAAGTTTCGTTTTAGAAAAATTTGAAACATATGTAAAATAAAAATAATACTAATAATATTAATATAATAAAAAAAATTTTATGTTCGTGTTGTCGTAAGAATTTTTCTTCTATCCTGTTATACTGAACGAACCTAACTGATCGTTCGCAATGATTTCGCCGCGAAAGTTTGACAGAAAATCATTCATTCGGTGACGACGTGTCAATCAACGTTTCAGACTCCCACTATTTCCGGTCTCAAAATGGCGGACGTCTTATAAGCTTTTTAAAAAAAATCATAACTTGTGGTATTTTCTTTTTTTTTTTTTTTTTTTTTTTTCTTAATTATGACTCGATGAAATTTCATAATCAATCCAAATGAAAAAAATGAAAATCAATCCGAAAATTGTTATTGTATTTTTTTTTTTTTGTTCAGGAAAGTACGATTCAAAACGAAAAAAAAGACCTATAATTTTGTTTAAAAATCAATATTTTCGTAAAAGTTGTGGACATTGAAAATTTCAGGTGAGAAATTCTTTGAAAATCCATAAATTTTCAAGAAGTTGTGATAAAAATCTCAAAATTTTTATGAAAACCTCTTTCAATAGATATATACTGAAAGATAAAAAAGAATTTCTACAAAATTAAAAATGGCGAGGTTCACAGGCTGGGTGATTTTATTATTACAAAAATAGAAATATAAGAAATTTTGTTATTAGGTACAAGATATTATTATGAACTTGTAATAATTTTTACCCGCGGACATCAAACACTTCGTTTAACATCTAATAAAAATAGTGTTGTTCAAATTTAACGACATAATACCATATAAGAATGAAACCGGTTAAAAACAGTTCAATTTAAACGTGATTCAATTGTCTGGAAATTTTTCCTGAATTTTTCCTTTTTCGTGAGGTTCTGTGGACGCGGAACGCTAGGAATACCAACCCAAAAATGGTGCTGTTTCATGGGCAGTAAACTGCAGCAGCAGTTTATTAACTTACTAAATCTTTCTAGTAAAATCACTAGAAATCACTGGAAATCTAGTCACTAGATTTCTAGTCCAGAAATCTAGTGACCAATAATCACTAGATTTCTAATGATTTCTAGTGATTTTACTAGAAGCATCTAATAAGTTACTATAAGCTTCTGCTGCAGCTTACTGCCCATGAAATAGCACCCTTTGTGGGTTGGTACCCGTAGCGTTCCGCGTCCACAGAATCTCACGGTATGTATGTATATTAGGGTGGTCGTTAATTTCATCACTTTCAAATTCCAATGTTTCCATGGGCCCGAACGTTTTAAAATGTATTTAAAAAAAATGTAGCCAAAACCCCTAGGTTCTTATGAGAGCATTGAAATTCGAATATGACCGAATTAATTGGACCATCATATAATGCATATGTCTACTTTTATAAATGGTATAAGATGAAAACATATTCGTCTTGTGTGACAATTGATTATATACAACGAATTGATATCACCTCGATTTCCATCATCCCACGAGCGCGAGATACTATCAAGGTCGCCATTCACTCAAGGATCAAGGTTTAGCGGTTACCACATCAATATCTCGCAGTTAAGACAGTCAGATTTAAATCGTAACACGACAATATAGGTAAGACTACAGGTGTTCAAATCCTTGAAACCTTGAGGCAATGATCAAGGCCAAAAGAAGGCGGCAACGGATCTGAAACCACCTCGTTCAAAAAGCGTTACAAAGGACCAATTTTTATTTCATTTTTTTCCTTAGTTTTTTTGGTTTTTTTTTTTTTTTTCCTTTCAATTTCGAAGCGGGTTTCAACAGTTGTGTAAATAACCTATTCTGAAGTTCAGAATGACGCTGGTATAAAAATATTATGAAACCCTACAGCAAAGTAGAGCAGTGTAAGTCCATTTTTTTTTTTTTCTTTTTTAATTATAAAAATTTGTTAGATGATTAAAAGGAAAAAGTATTTTTCCTCAGATATCCGTAAATAAATACGAATGTTCATATGGGGGGAAAAAATAAATTTTCGATGAAAAATAAAGCTGTGGGTGTTATTAGGAAAAAAATAAAATCACACGTAACTATTTTTATTAAAATATTTCATTTGTTGAAAGATTTCAGTTCTCTATTTTTTTTTTTTTTTTTTTTTTTTCATAATAACACCCACAGCTTCATTTTTCATCGAAAATTTATTTTTTGAACAAGAAAACTCTTCTTTTTGAAGTTTTAATTGATTTGCGTGAAATTCTTAACAACTTGCCAGCACTTATAACAGTGTAACTTCTGAATTAGATCGAGGCCCATAATTTTCTTTGGCGAAACTCTTCTTTATAACTAGAGAAATTCAAGGAAGAAATTTCGAAAAAATCGAAGGTGTCCAAATTCAAAAAAAAAAAAAAACGATTTATTTCTTGAAACGTGAAAATCTCGAGAACCTTTTGTTGGAAAAATTGTATTTTTTTTTTTTTTTTTTTTGTAACTTGGACCTTACGACGTATTTTTTGTTCCGGCCATTGTTTGAAAAATATCACGGCTCTTGATGTTAGAGCCAGTTCAAATATGTGGATAAATTGTGAATAATCTGTAAAAACAATTCAGATAGCCTATTCGAAAAACGGCCAAACACGTCATCACTTTTTTTGAGAGTACGATCGAGGAAAAAATCGACAGAAATATCGGCGTCGGTGACCTTCACCGATTAAGTGAAATGAAATGGAACCCCCCATATAATATCGATAGTTTCGTTAATTATGCGTGCTATTAGCATAAAATCCGCCAATACGAAGAAAGAGGGTTTATTAATTATTTCGTCATTGTTTCGTCATTATTTCGTCAGATGAAGAGATTCTCTCCTGTCTTAAATTCAGCGAATTTCAAGGAAAAAATAAAAAAAAAAAAGAAAGAAGAAAAGAAAAACTCGACAGGAAAGTAGGTATAGGTATTCCTATTTTTACTATTTTCCCTAATCCAATTAAAAAATTTATTCCAAGATAAAATAGGCTTTTATCGGCGTGAAAACGGAAACGGAAACGGCAACCTTATACTCGCGACTTATACAACCTGTAGCTGGCAAGAATTTCATACAGGAAAAAATCGAGAAAAAATATCGAGAAACAGTCTAGAATTTTCAGTTTTAAATTCTCTCGCTCATAGTGAGCAATTAACGTATCTAGGTATAAGTTTTCAGATTCTAGATAGTCAAATAAATTATCGTCGCCGAAACGGGAATCGCTATAGCAGTTGATGTGAAAAAAAAAAAAAAAAAAAAAAAAAAAAAGGTTTATAATTTGCAGTTATACAGATCCTTGGAATGGGCGTGGCTTTGAAATTTTAGCCTTGTTAGAACAGTTCTATTTTCTGCCACTAGTTGGCGTATCGAGGTTCTAAGGTTCCCAATACCTACATATGTAAAATCCCACGCAACTTTAAATGATGAGGTTGAAGTTCGTAACGTTGATGTAACAAAATATTCACCAAAAAATTCTCAAATTCAGGGCTCGAACGTTTCAAATGGATCAAGAACGGTGCATAATTTCTCAAATTGTGTGAAACATGCGTTCATCTCGCATATTTTACAATTCTAACAACATTTGAATCACGAAATATTGCATTTCTTCAACGAATATTCTGTTACGTTAACGTTACGAACTTCAACCTCATTTTAAATGAGGAAAAAAATAAAATAAATAATTGTATTCTAAATGAACTTTTTGACCTTCTGAGTTTGGAAAAAAAAAAATCATAATTCAAGGAAAAGTTGCGTGCTGTACTGTCCGACCATATGCGACATATGCAAATATTTGATGAGGTTGACTCGTTGTGGCAAAAAAAAAAAAAAATATATATATATAATATGTATATGAAAAAAAAAAAAAAAGGTGTAGATCGACAGTTATCAATTAATTAGCTCGCTGCTTGATTATTAACGGGAATTTTGATGACGATAATATAATTAATGGGGATCAAAGAGATTTTTAATTAGATCGTGAAAATGACGCGTGTGGAAGATAATTTGCAAAATTTTCGTCTCCCATTATGAAGATCGACTAGCAAATATTAGGGAATCTATAAGATCGCAAAAAAAAAAAAATAGTCTGCTAAAGACGTCGAGACATAAATCTTCGAATTTTAGGATTATATACCGTTAGAGTCATCACCTCCTTAAGGTCGTGTCACGTTCACAAAAGCGAGAACCCCACTCGCATCGCGAAACTTACCAGCAACGGTGAATTAAATTTCCCTGTACAATTTTCCACTCGTGAAAAATCTCGCAAGGGTTTGCAAAATTCAAGCGACAAGCCGAGTGGGAAATATGCGAAATAAGTACTTAGAGACAAGGTAGGTGTATGTATACGAAAATTGCAAGATTGCAGGTAGGTAAAAAATGCCTGATGCAGATCGGCTTATCTTTAGATTAATTTTTAAATGAATAATTTTCAGACGCATTATTGTCGAAGTTGGTTTGAAAATTTTATCAAATAAAAATAATTTGTCATTAAAGATATATGAATAAATATTATATAAATTTTTGGTGAGAAAAAAGAAACAGAGCATTTCTCTTTAATTTGAAATTTTGCCAGCAAACAAAATTATTCCGTAATTAAAGAATTTAAGAAAACAAAAACGACGTTATAAACGCGGGCAGTGTATCAAAATCCTTTAATTGAACCGCGACTCCCTATAGACGTCTAAAAACAACGAGAGTAAATACGAATATTAAAATTTTCTGAAAATAAACGCGCTTTCATAAAAATAAAAGGCATTAGGGTGACTAAATCGAAGCTTTTCAGTGTTAATATAATTTTAATTAAACTCTCACGCTTGAAGAACAAGGGAGTCGCGACCAACAAAAAGAAAAACTGAACCCCTTTGATCAGTGATTCTCTTTTAATTTTTCGTTTTTCTTATTTTTCTTATTTTTTCTTCAAAAGAAAAACAAAACCCTCGCGTATATCATATAAATACTGAGCAAACTTAGAAATATGGAAAGAAAAGAAAATATGATAAAAATTAGAAACGAATTAATTAAACATACGAGATATGTTATTATAGGTAAGTGAGAAAAGGGTGTCGCAATGTGTTTAGGGGTCAATCGATAAACGAACCTACGCTGGGAATTAGGTCAGTGACACGCACGCACACACGCATTCATTCATTTACAGACTCAGTTACTCATTAGCGCAATAACGGGGAAATTACGGTAAGGAACAAAAAATAATAAGAATGAAGTAGAAGAAGAAGAAGAATTAGATATACATCCTACAGTACACTGTTAAAAATGATTGTGAATTTACAACATGCCTTACTAAACAAAAGTATTGGAAAATTACAAATGTGGCGTAGCAAAAGTAAATTGCTAAGCTTGTTCTGTAAATTTACAAATAAATTCTTGATTTTACTGAACCTTCATAGAAAAAACACAAAATTGTATTTGAATTTTCTAATAATTGTTTAGTAAATTTGAAGTATTTGTGAATTGATTTTACAGGAAATGTCTTGTAAATTCACTACTCATGTATCTGCCAAAAAACTTCCAATACAATTCCAAATGTATAGGAAGTTTCACACAGAAATTTTTAACAGTGTAGGGCCAAACGGAAGTTTGTGTAAACATCTTGAAACTACACAGAAAAAAAGAATAACTTGATCCAAGAATTTTTTTTTTTAATAACCGACAATCTCTCGAGCGAGGTGAAATTCTCTGAGACCAAGTAAAATCTTTCTTGAATCATGAAAATTTTCTTGGTTCCAGAGAATTTTTACTTCGCTCGAGAGATTGTCGGTTGTTGAAAAAAAAAAATTCTTGGATCAAGTTATTCTTTTTTTCTGTGTATACGCATTGGAATAGTCCTCAATTCGGTCATATTCGAATTTCAGTAAGTAATGATTTTTTTGTAACACATGCACGATTTTTGCGTTTTTTTTTACCTAATAATAGGGCTAAAAGTAGCCGTTTATTGACCGGCGGGCAAAAAAAAGTCGGTAGCGGGCAAAAAAAGTTCTTTTTTGCCCGCTACCAATTTTTCTTGCTCGCTTCCTTAAAATCGCTCAAAAACGCGAAAATCGTGCTGTCACAAAAAATATGGTGTGCACCAAGGGCTAAGTGGGCTTTTTGACCTCGTGTGGTTGCAGTACTAGTCTTCGACTCGTGCTACCTCGCCTCTGACTCGTACTGCAAACTCCACACTTGGTCTAAAAAAGCCCACTTTACGCCCTTGGTACACAATATACTATTCTTCACACCTGCTTTTGGAAAATGGCGCTTTGCGACCTCTTGAGCGGTCGCAAAACAGGACTTTTCGGCCTTCGGGCGGACAAGTCCTTTCCGCCCGCTAATAAAGCATTGAAATTCGAAAATGATCAAATCAAGGAGCACCCTGATACATTTGCAGAGCGGGTTAAATTTTTTTTCTTTTCTTCTATCTTATTTCTTTATTTTCTTGTGAAAAAACACTTTATTCGACAAACATATATAGGTACGCGTGATCAAATATTAACTGGACGAGCCTTGCGTGTCTGGATATATAGATAACGCTTTCCGCAGAAATAAAAAAAAAAAATAAAAAAGAGAATGATAAAAAAAGGGACCTTGGGCATCTATTTTTTAAATTTATACAATTTGTTAAAACATCTCACCCCAGACGATTATCACATACGTGCCTTATCAACGGGTTAGGCGAAAGAAGAAAAAAAATTATACAAAATATCAACTACAGTATAGGAATTAATTTCGACTTACCCCCGAAGTGAAAAAAAATATAAATAAATGAATAAATATCCTGTCAAATTTTCGTACCCTAATTTTTTTCACTCGTTTCCCCTTGTCGTCGATTTAATGTGTTAATTATATATAATATATATAGCAGCGAAGATACTTCTACACGTGTGTGTAATCGACGATTTTAAGAAAACGCTTATAAGTACAGCTTTTTTATTATTTTTTTTTATTTTTTTTAACCATTCAATTACGCAGTATAAAGATTGCGAGGTATTATAAATATGTAACTTATTTTTCGATGAAATAAAGAAAAGAAAAGAACAAAAAAAAAAAAAAAAGAAGTGGATGTGTAAAATAAATTCAAGCCAAGTGGATAAAAGTCATAGAGATAAAAGAGAATCAACTTAAACTGCGAAATAATTACATATTATAGAACAAATAGAATAATTATTATTATTATTACTATTTTTTTTTTTTTTTTTTCTTCTTCTCTTTCCTTCTTTTTCAACGAGAATTTAAACAATCATTCAACAGACATAATTTGGGTAAAAAAAAAAAAAAAAAAAAAAAAAAAAAAAAAAAAAAAAAAAAAAAACAGTATTGAAATTTAAACGACAGAATAATATACGCGAAGTGATTTCGTTTATGGACTAATTTAGTATAATTTTACAAAGCGTTTCAAAATTTTTGCCGTTATAAATAAGGCTCTTAATTTAATAATGAACGTATAATAATGAGAACATATTATTACTTGCGATAATATCTTGAGTGAATATAATTCGCATAGACTGAAATATCCAGATACCTTATAGATATACTATAATGTATACATATATTATATAATGTGAAATCGTAAAATAGAAATGAACGATTCAGACAAAAATTAGTAACAACAAATTGAAATTAATCTTGATTTTCAGTGTGAACAAAAAAAGAAAGAAAGAAAGAATGTAGAAAGAAGAAAAAAAAAAAATTATGTTATTGGTAAAAATTGTTCGTCAAAAAATGGTGAAAAATCGAAAATTTGGAAACTGAAAAACCCGGCAAGAATTATTAACGAAAATAGTATATATATATATATATAATATAATATATACGAAAGCACGACTCGTGTTTGGTCGTTATATTGTTAACGACAAACGAACCCTATTCATCGTGAGAAAGGAAGCCAAAATAATAGGAAAAAGAAAAACAAAATCATCATTTATTTTTCTACCTCACGTGGAGCATATTTATCTCCGTAAATGTCTACGGCGTCAAGGTCAAAAACATATAGCTATGACGACGTTCGAAACGTCGCGTCGTTAAGACTAAGCTTCGAGAAGAAGGGCTTCGATGTATTAAGTATATACATACTATATGTAATATAATAAGTGTATATATAATACTGAGAGACTAAAGGTCTATGCTGCAGCGTATGCAAAATAAACCATTTATTATATATATATATATATATATATATCCTAGATGTATATATGTATTTCCTATGTACAATTATATCGCTTCGGAATATCTATAGATAATCAAAAATCTTACGACTGATTAATCGGGTCTTAGTTTTATTTGAACGATAAATATCGCATCATGATTTATCGGCGATAAAACATGACGTATAATAAAGAATGACCTATGTAATATATATTATACTATAACATATTATATGTGGATAACGAAATTTACAACCTACCAGACTTTCTATACTTTATAATTATTGATTTACTTATATGAAAGTGAAAAAGAAAAAGTCAAAAATAACAAAAAAAAAAAAAAAAAGAAAAAAGAACGATCGTCGAAAAAGTAACTAAAGACAAGTTCAATTAATCGATACGTTAATAATTTTTTTTTTTTTTTTTTCTTTTTTTTTTTAAAGATATGATTCAAGATTTTGAACACGATGTCTTACCTATATCATTTGAAATATAGAAAAATTTAATATAATTTGTCATTTTTTAAATATAATATATATATTTAATTACTCGATGTATGTGAAGAAAAAAGAAAATATTTATATATATATTGGGATTACGATTATATGGTTTAAAAACGGTGGGTACAGGTACAATATATGTTTTCCTAGAAAAATTCGCGATTGTTCTTACAGCCGTGAAATTCGTGTGATATTTAAAGCCGCGAGATTATAAATCAAGATATATAAAAAAAAAAAATAAAAAAAATAAGTAGTGTAAATTAGTAAAGCGTGTCGCCGAAATGCGGTTTAACCACGACCAAATTCGAGTAACCACTCTCGCTAATTTTGCGAATGAAATTAAATAATTATTATGCATCGTAATTATATATAATTATAATTATAATTATTTTTCGTTTTTTTCTACGTAACTTTAAAAATCCTAATCTCAAGTAATGTAGAAATGTTAAACAGAAGACAATCGTATAGAAATAATTGAACGAAACAAATAAAAAAAAAAAAAAAAAAAAAAAGGAACTCATAAATTTTTTTTGATTTTCAAAATTTTACGCAAAATCGTGAAATTCTGATTAATCGTAAAAAAAAAAAAAAAAAACAAGAAAGAAAACAAAAACGAGTAGAGAAGAAATAAATATATAATTCACTCACCCATAGTAGACACGGCATGTATAATTATTGACTCGTTGATCACTGCTTAGTCGTCTTCTATCTTCAAAGAAATCTTTAAGGGCAGTAACCCCGAGAACAAATACGACAGGAATCATCGCGATTTCTTTGCCAAATGCATTAATGGCTGGTATCCAATTAAGCAATACTATGAATATGAAATAAACGTTGGCTACTCTATGAAATTGTTCGAGAAGATTGCGAGGCAGGAAGCTCAGCGCTGTATACTTCGTTGTGCGTACTCTGCGTAAATAGAAAAATAAAAATGAAAATGAAAATGAAAATAAAGAAAATAAAAAAAAAATTTATTATAAAAATGAGAAAAGTAAACAACTCTCTATTCACCTGTTATCCACTCTAATCCCATTCGGGTGCTGTGTCTTTGGCGTTTTTGGTGGGACCAAATGGTTCGGAATAATTGTTCTTAGTCTAGGTTCTTCGGCAGTTGGGCCAAAGCATCGTGCCCAAAGTCTCCGCCACCAAGGAGGTGCCGCGCTACGCCTCAAGGTGTAGATGGACTCCGATCTGAATGAATTTAATTAGCAACTTTTTCTTTCTCGCAATTATATAATTAAAAAATAATTACGATAATCATAATGCACTCAGGAAAAGGTCTTGTTGACACAACCAAAATTTGGTTATTATATGCACAATCACATTTTTTTTGTTCAGTCAATCAAATTTTTTGTTCAGTCAACCAAAAATTTCGTTCGGATAGCCAAAATTTTGTTGGGAAAACCAAATTTTGTTGCGACAACCAAAATTTTGGCTATTCCAACCAAATTTTTGGTTGACTGAACAAAAAATGTGATTGTGCATACCGAGAAGTTTCGTGGACGCGGAACGCTAGGGGTACCAACCCGAAATTTTTGCTATTCCATAGGCGTAGGTCATACAGTAAACTGCAGCAGCAATTAGGTAACTTACTAGATGTTTCTAGTAAGATCACTAGAAATCACTGGAAATCTAGTCACTAGATTTCTAGTGATGTCTAGTGATTTTACTAGAAACATCTAGTAAGTTACCAAACTGCTGCTGCGGTTTACTGTATGACCTACGCCTATGGAATAGCAAAAATTTCGGGTTGGTACCCCTAGCGTTCCGCGTCCACGAAACTTCTCGGTATAATAACCAAAATTTTGGTTGTGTCAACAAGACCTTTTTCAATGAGTGTGATAAAAGGCCCGAAATTATAAAATCTATAAGAATTTCGTATTGCTTACCTCGATGCCTGGCGTGAATGTCCGCGAAAAGACGGTACCTTTCCACAGGTCGATGGCCTGGGGTCTTCTCTGTGTCCCGGCGGAAGTATGAAGTCGGTTTTTGATCCAACCCGGCTGTGACCAGTGACGGGATTTTGTCCCTGAACATCTGATACCTGACCTTGACTGAATGCTCTTTGGTGTCCGGGTTTTTTTAATGCTGAAGGTCGGGCCGTAGCTCCGGCCGATGAAGTAACTGCAGTGACAAGGCCTGTGGCCAGAACACCGCCATGGCTTGCGGATCTTGCATGAGTTTTTAAGTTCGCAGTTCTCGTGCCAATAATTGAAGTATTGAAATTTTGATTGGTGTTTCCGATTATTGACGATGGTATGATCGTAGCGTTGTTTGAAATCGTTGATACTCCACCGATAATCGTATTTTGTTGTTGTTGTTGCGACACATTTTTTTGCAATTGTTGCTGTTGCAGTTGCGGTTGTTGTTGTTGTTGTTGTCCTACTCCTGTCGTTGTTACGTAAAACTGTGGTTGTGATTGGGACAATGATAAAGGAGGAGGAGGAGGAGGAGGAGAAGGAACAGCAACTGTTTGTGCAGATTGCAATGCTCCTGGGAACACATAGAGGGAGGTTCTCTGATCGTTGTCGCTGTTCGCTGCTTCCAGGACACTCTCGGACATACTGGCACATCTGTTAGAACAAATAAATAGAAGAGATATGTATTTATACAGAGAAAATAAATGAACGAGCGGTTTTCTTAATTCTTCATTTTTTATTATAAAGATTTCGATCGCTGCCGGATACCTTATACAGTAACAGACGAAAACAGTATGCACGCCGAATAATTATATATATTCAATAACAACTTCTGCACAATATTTAGTATACTTTTATTATTCAGTATATTCAATATCATCATTTTCGTCACGTTTCGACGAATATAAGTGTATAATATACAAAATCGTCTGAGAGTAAATACCTACTACATGGAATACAGCGATGTGCATTTTTTTTTTTTTTTGTCAACTTTTGCACAACTTTTGAATAAGTTTTGTCTTTCAATTTCGAGGTACACAGAAAGAAAGGTTAACTTAATTCAAGACAATTTTGCGGTCCAAAAATGAAGACCGAAATTTTCTCGGATCAAATCAAAAAATTTCTCGAACCAAGAAAATTGGGACAAGACAATTTTGCGGTCCAAAAATTTCGGTCTTCATTTTTGGACCGCAAAATTATCTTGAATCAAGAATAATTTTCTTGGCTCAAGTGAACCTTTTTTTCTGTGTACGGTTTTGTTGTAAAATTATTTTTTTTCTTTTTTTATCACATATATTTACTACTATATGTCGGCGCGTGATATTTTGTACGCATTGCTTTCGAGCGATTATTGTGAGTTGGTTTAGTCTGGATACCTTATATGTATCGACAGTATTGATATTAATTTAGTTCATGTTTACGTCTAGGCATATTTGTTAGTATTATACATTTAGTAATAGGACCCTCAGGTCTAGAATCTCTGGGAGTGGTGCAGATCGAGGCTAATGGCGATAATATAGAGGCTTTTATTGTGATGCCTTGGTCGAACGTATAGCCACGACGCTAGAAATGTTGATTTTGAAAGAGGCAGTCTTATTTTTAATCTTATTAAATATAGAGAACTAATTGCAAAAAGAGACTTCATTGAGATGACATTGAAGTCTGCATCGTTGGAACGCAACGAAATTCGAAAAAAAATAATTTAAGTATATCAATTTACCAAAAATGATCCTGCTATGTTTGAAAAGTGAAAACGACTAGAAATAACTTGAAAATGTTAATAAACCTAGTAGAATCATTTTTATGCTATGTATATTTTTTTCAAATTCACGTTGAATTTCGTTGCGTTCCAACGATGCAAACTTCAATGTCATTCATTGAGATACTACACTGAGAAAAATGAGAATCGTAATATCAACAACATTCGCTTGCTAACCGAATATTGCTAAGATAACGATTTTTTCTTGCAATATTATAATGCTTTCCAATTATTGTTGCAGTTACGTTGCTGCTTCAACAATAAAATATTGCAGATACAACAATTTGTTTGCTAATGTAGCAATACAATATTGCTGTACAAGCTTGCAATATTTATAGCACAGCTTCAGCAATGATTATTGCAGGTTGGTATGCAGCAATAATGTTTTATTGCAATTCAAGCAATATTATTGCTGTTATTTTTCTCAGTGTATGCTAGAAATTTAGAACGGTTCGTGGATTCGTTATAGTGTCTCCCGTTTCGTTACTAAAGCTTATTATACGATGTAATGCTGTTGTTACATCGTATTAGGAGTATATTTCATTGTTTGTTCAGATGAGAATTATTATTCTGCAAGAGTAGCCAAATACGTTCCATAACCGATCTCGGATCTTTCCGTTCACTCGATTCTATTACACTCAGAAAAAGGTCTTGTTGGCACAACCAAAATTTGTTCATTATACGCACAATCACATTTTTTGTTCAGTCAATCAAATTTTTTGTTCAGTCAACCAAAAATTTCGTTTGGATAAACAATTTTTTGTTGGGAAAACCGAATTTTGTTGGGACAACCAAAATTTTGGCTATTCCAACAAAATTTTTGGTTGACTGAACAAAAAATATGATTGTGCATATAATAACCGAAATTTTGGTTGTGACAACAAGACCTTTTTCTGAGTGTATGTATATTTCATCATTATAATAAATTATCAAAAATTTAATAACTGTTGCATTAATTGCATTTTTTTTTTTTTGTTCTTAATATCAGTCTCCCTCTCCTCTCCCGCTCAACTCTATAAAAATATCAATAGGAAGAATTCTATGTATAAAAAATTGATAATTGAGTTA
This sequence comes from Tenthredo mesomela, assembly GCA_943736025.1. Taxonomy (NCBI): domain Eukaryota; kingdom Metazoa; phylum Arthropoda; class Insecta; order Hymenoptera; family Tenthredinidae; genus Tenthredo; species Tenthredo mesomela. The sequence goes on along the minus strand of OX031015.1, from coordinate 11,987,168 downwards.
AAAAAATGTTTATGGTATTTGTTTTTTGTTGTTTTTTTTTTTTTTTCTTCATTGTTTGTATAAAAAGTTAAATATGTGCGTTGAACAGACATATTCATTGTCAGAGTTCTACATGGTTGAAATGTTTATTTATTTATTGAATCATCCGTCCGAAGCGTCGTTAATAAAAGAAATTAAAAATAAAGAAACGCACACACACACACATTCCTTCTTATGACTCAAATAATGTGAATAAAACGATGTTTGACCCGATACCTCATTTCAATATGAAAATAATAATAATCAAAAGTAAAAATAATGCGAGTTCAAATTTTAATTCATTAATTAATTCAATGTCAAAAAGTTAAACACACTATATATACGTATATATATGTGTGTGTGTTATATATGAGGTATTCCACGTGAAAACGAAACCAATCTGACCTTGCGATTTTCGATTTAGATTCAAATTTTTTTTTTTTTTTTTTTTTTTTTTTGCGTCACTTTTTACAAGCTCAAACCATAATGATTGGAAATGATTGGAAAAAAAAATATGTATATCATTCGTTGGAGAATATGAGTGACCCGTATTTTATATAATTTTGCAGAAAAAAATTTGTGTCTTCCTACACAGATTTTACATTTTTTTTTTTTTTTTTGCCAAAAACCCCCCCAAAAAAAATCAAAATCAATAGTGGCCTTTTTTTTGGAATTTCAAGTTTAGCGTTCAAACTCGAATATCTATGTTAATCGCGGGGGGCTATGGGAGTTCAGAAAAATGTATTTTTCGAAAAGTTCGATTCGAAATGAACATTTTGTATCTGGGTCATTTTCACCCCAGAGATAGAAAAAAAAAAAATGGTAAACTTGGTCAATTGTTAATCAACTCTGCGATATTTTCGTTAATTGACAAATCGAAATGAATGGCTGCGATTAAAAAACCCTATGGGGTACGATTTTAGCTATAGTGAAAAATGACGCAAAAAAAAAAAAAAAAATTGGATCAAAATCGAAAATCGCAAAGTCAGGTCACTTTCGTTTTCACTTGGAATACCTCATATATAGTTCAATCAGAGTGTATGTACATTATATGGTGGTCCTTATTTATAGTCCAATCAAATAAGGTCTGAATTAAAAAAATTCCGAAGTGGCCTGCATTTTTGGCATTAAGGGGTTTTCGACCCTCAGGAACCCGAATCTGAAGTCATTTTTGAGATTCAAGGTCACAGTTTTGAGAAAACAGCAAAATTTTACGTTTTTTTTCGAATTTCTGAAAAACGGCTATCGACAGGTGAAAATCGACTCAACCATCGTGTAGAGCGGAAAATTTGCGATCGAATTGGGCCCTTTTATGTCGGAAACGAAGTCGGATTGACGAATTTACAAGAAATTTATCCGTTTTACTAAAATCCCCCGAATACTGTCGATAAAGGAGGGCAGTGCTTCGTAGCAGACAGCTGACAGGCCTCGCTCAACAATTTTAAACAATGAGCCTCGGGCCTGATTTCTGCGCCGTATCGTACTGCGCACGTCGAGCTAGGCTCAAAGCTGTCTGCTACGAGGCACTGTTCTCCTTTATCGACAGTATTTGGGGAATTTTGGTAAAACGGATAAATTTCTTGTAAATTTGTCAATCCGACTTCGTTTCTGATAAATGAGGGCCTAATTCGATCGCAAATTTTTCGCTCTACACGATGGTTGAGTCGCTTTTCACCTATCGATAGGCGTTTTTTAGAAATTCGGATAAAACGTAAAATTTTGCTGTTTTCTCAAAACTGTGACCTTGAATCTCAAAAATGACTTCAGATTCGGGTTCCTGAGGGTCGAAAACCCCTTAATGCCAAAAATGCAGGCCACTTCGGAATTTTTTTAATTCAGACCTTATTTGATTGGACTATTAGGGTGTTTTCGAAATTTTCTGCGGACAAGGCAGAAAAAGTTTGCAAATAAATTTAAAAAAAAAATACGCAAAGGTTGAAGTTTGTAGGTCAAATCAAAGTACTGCCCACAAGGCAGTGAATTTTCCCATTTAATTTACATATAGGAACTCGGGCTCAATGCATTATTTTTCATTTCTCTGCCTCAATATAGTGCTTCGAAAAATCTGAAATTACCGTACCGTATTTATAAATAGTAGATTTTTAATTGTAATTATTACACTCAGAAAAAAGTCTTGTTGACACAACCAAAATTTGGGTTATCATATGCACAATCACATTTTTTTGTTCAGTCAACCAAAAATTTTGTTGGAATAGCCAAAATTTTGGTTGTCCCAACAAAATTTTGATTTTCCCAACAAAATTTTGGTTATCCCAGCGAAATTTTTGGTTGACTGAGCAAAAAATTTGATTGACTGAACAAAAAATGTGATTGTGCAAATTTTGGTTTCTTATTTTTCTGAGTGTATATTTTTAATGTTCAATATGAAAAGTAATATAATAATATATATAAGATAATAATAATAATAATACGAGCGAGTAAGTAAATTGGACCGCGGGATTTCACACGAAATATAGTTATAGCTACTAACGCGTGATCTAATTGAAACGTTTAACTAACGTCCGATCCAAGCATCCGTACCCATTACCGTAGGCTGGCTGACTATGTTTACCTTCATCAAAGTAAGTAAGTAGAACATACCTATGTATACCTCCACCTCTATTCGTTTAAAAAATATTTTTCAACTCTTATATTACGTATAGGGCATTCCGTGTCACTTCGGCTACTCAAAATAGAAAAAAAATAAAATAAAATAAAAAATTCTCACAAAATTGCGACAAATCGGGTTGTACGATGCAAACAAATTCAAGAAATTTTTTCAATTTTTTCAATTTTTTCAATTTTTTTTTTTTTTTTTCTATTTTCTATTACCCAAAACTAAAGTTCTTCCATTTTTTATTTAAACAGTGATATCTCAGGAATGGGTAATCGTAACAACAATGTTGAAAAAAAAAAAAAAAAATCAAATCAGCGGTTTTTCCAGGCCTACAAGGATAAGATTCGGATAAGATTTATTTAAATTCAACTGAATAATTCTGACTCACATTTTAGGGTACAATCATCAAATTTTTTTTCATTTTTCAAGGAAACTACGCTCGATATCACCACCGACATAATATCCTCGAATTCTGTATGGAAAGACCGAGTTTCGAGTAAGTACTTTATTTTTCATGGGACTCGAATTTTTTTTTTTTACAGGATTTTTAATTTTTCAAAATTTTCTCGAATTATTAGTATACTTATCTCTGCAAATAACTTTTCGACAATTTACGATTTCCATAAATATGGCTTTCCCAAAAATTCTGGTTTATATCCGTAGAAATAAATGATAAGAAAATAATAGGCATTGCTAATAGCATGTGCCCCCCTGCTTATCAAAATTGAATATAATTTTTTTTTTTTTTTTTTTTAGTTGAAAATCCTGTAAAAGAAATTTGAATCCCATGAAAACAGAAAATACTAAAAATTTGGTCTATCCGCATACAGAATTCGAGGATATTATATCGGCTTTGATATCAGGCATCGTTCTCATAAAAAAAAAAAAAAAAAGAAAAAAATTCGATGATTTTTGCCTAAAATGTGGGTCAGAATTACTCAGTTAAATCTAAATAAATATTCTGAGGATTTTTTGTCATTTTTTTTTTTTTCAGTGACTGAAGTGACACGCTGAATGTCCCATATCTGTAGATATGGGACCGAAAGCGACTCTTGGACAAGCCTGTCTTTATATAAGCGCATGAAATAGTAGAGTATATAGATATACCTATAATGACAATAATGATACTAATTATGATTATTATGTCGATATATATATGCATTACCCGCACAAAAGTTCGTTCATGTAATTTTCGAAGATAAGATTGTCAATAATATAAATAATGACAATAACAATAACGTCTTCGTTGCTTATTAGAAACCGACTATTGTAAAAATTGAAAAAATTGAAAAAAAAAATAAAAAAAAAAAGGAATTAAACCTGCCCCGCGCAATAATGGTTTGAACACCACTGTGTCCATATATGTGACACATGTTTGCATAATTATACTACCTACGACTATAGTATACATAATACGACTAAGTTAACTACATAAATAAGAATTTAACATAAAAGTCAACTTTCAAGTGAGGTAATAAGAGAACAGCTCCTGCAAGGACAACGAACGATGAGATCTGTAGAGATTAGATCATTCGTTTATAATAACGTGAAATGCATGTTTTTTTATTTTTTATTTTTTATTTAACCATTGAGTATTATTCTAGTCGCATACTACGTGATTCGAAAGTCTTCAATCCTTGAATATCATCTCTAATTATTTATTATAGTATCGGATACGATCGCGATGAGACTGTCAATTTTCAACACATTTCCGCATTCAATTGTAAATTTAACTTTAAAACTTGGTATATGTACATACGGTTGAAAACAGAGTTCAATTTTGATGCTCTACTCATTTTTTACTATAAATATCGTATATATAAGCGGAAATTGAAGAAACAAAGAGAACAGAATGGTCGTAATTAGTATATTGTGTACCAAGGGCGTAAAGTGGGCTTTTTTAGACCGAGTGTGGAGTTTGCAGTACGAGTCAGAGGCGAGGTACTGCAACCACACGAGGTCAAAAGCTCACTTAGCCCTTGGTGCACACCATATTTTTTGTGACAGCAAGATTTTCGCGTTTTGGAGCGATTTTAAGGAAGCGGGCAAAAAAAAACCGGTAGCGGACAAAAAAAGTCAGTAGCGGGCAAAAAAAGTTCATTATTGCCCGCTACCGACTTTTTTTGCCCGCCGGTCAATAAACGGCTAATTTTAGCCCCATTATTAGGTCAAAAAAACGCAAAAATCGTGCATGTGTTACAAAAAAGAATTTTTTCTTCTTTTTTTCTTCAAAGCTTGCGAAAAATTTCGTGAATATTAATATCAGCTTACTATTATTTATTCTCCCAAGTCCCCCCCCCCCCCCCCCCCCCCCCCCCCCCGGGGGGGCAGACTGCAATATTCATAGCTTAAATAGCCCGGGAATGAATTTTCGCAACAACCTTAACTGCGAAAGCCATCGCGCTTTCCACTTACTTTCTTTCTTTGTTTCTCTCTTTCTTTCTTTCAAAAGTGTCTCAATCATTTCAAAAGGCTCTATTCTGACGTATAACATACATACATACATACATACACACATACATACATAGGTTATTGTAAATAGAGTAAAAGTTAGATAAGTGAAGAAAATATGTTACCTATATATATCGAGAAGTATGCGTGCGTGTGTCTATACGAGTTAGTATTTTCGAACTACTAACCGCGCGGCTTCGTGCATAGTATATTTGTAATAATGCATAGAAGGAAAGAACGTCTGTAAATTCTTATCGGTTAAAAATAATCAACTTTAGCCTTATGCTAGGCGCGCACAGCAATCCAAAGCCGAGGTGGTAATAAATTCGTTAAATTTACATATATATACCAATGGTTCGTGAATTAATATACAAACTAATCGAAATTAATTGCAAATTATTAACACGAATTAAAGAAATTATCTCGAATTAAAAAGAATTAAGAAAAATCACATAGAAAATTAACGAAATTAGATTGAATTTAATTTAGATTATACGAAATACATAAAATTAACGAAAACTATTCTGAATTAATCGGAATCAATCTGGATTCGTGTCCGATATTATTATAAGTTTTAATAAAATTGACAAATTAAATTCATTTACCATTATAGCTCGGGTAAATCGTTATCTTCTGCCGTGAAGAAATTCATTTGAAAATATACCCAAAAGGTCATATGCCTAATCTAATTCGTACTAACATAAATTTTCTGCGTGAATTATCGCGAATTAATGTCAAAAAACGTGAATTTTATTAGGAATTTCTTTAGAATCAATAGATTAATTCGAATTAAACAAAATTATTTTGAATTTGAAGAAATTATATGTAATTCGAATTATAGTATAAATTAATTTGAATTTTATAATGAATTTAATTCGAATTACAAGAATAATTAAATTATCTAACTATATTGAAAATATTAATGTGAATTAATTAAAACTAAAAAATTCATGTGCCAATTCAGGTCTGAGTTATTTTTTGTCCCCTCGATCCGCAAAGTATATGGGGAATTCCACGTGAACTCGAGAAATGTTTTTCCCTCAACATTTTTGATTCGCTTCACGATTTTTTATACGATTCTACGATCTCGAAAAAGCATTGGTGAATTTTTTTCAAATTTTTACCACCAACCGTTAATTTTCCATGATTATTCAAACCCATTTTGAAACGGGCATTTTTTTTTTTTAAATCTCTAAAAATTTTCAAAAATCTTTTTTTTTTTTTTATTTCGATAATTTTGACACCCCTTCCATGATGGGATCATTATTCCTTCCTTTTTTTACAGCACTTTTAACATTTTGAACAAACGAAACACCTGCATGTTCCAACGTTTCAAAAAATTTTGAAAAATTACCAAAAATTCTGTGTTCAGAATTCTGAATGTTTTCTCTCGATGCCACGCAGCAAAACAATCGGGAAATATCCGACAATTTTGAAGGTCTTGTGGTATTACTACAGACAATATTTGAGAATTGGTCTTGAGAGTTTAACACTATATTATATCGGCATTGATTTGAGGAAGTGGAACCTATTTTTTATATACCGTAGGAACAAAGAATAATAATAATAATTCCCTTTGCGGTGGGCTTGAAAACAACTTTTTTTTCGTTCGTCATCGTGGGTCTCACGCGAAAATATTCAGAATTGAACACAGAATTTTTGGCAATTTTTCAAAGAATTTTCGAAACTTTGGAACATGCAGGTGTTTCGTTTGTTCAAAATGTTAAAAGTACTGTAAAAAAAGAAGGTATAATGATCCCATCATGGTAGGCGTCTCAAAATGAGCGAAATAAAAAAAAAAAAAAGATTTTTCAGAATTTTTCGAAATTTAAAAAAAAAATGCAAATTTCAAAATGGGTTTGAATAATCATAGAAAATTAACGGTTGGAGGTAAAAATCTGAAAAAATTCACCAGTGCTTTTTCGATATTGTAGAATCGTATAAAAAATCGTGAAGCGAATCAAAAACGGTTAGGGAAATATACAAGTACGTTGGTCGTCGGTCACATAAAATTTTAGTTATTTAATGCGAATACTATGCAATAATCTCCGTATATCTAAGCAAAACAGGGTCAAATCCCATAATTTGAGAAGTGGTTTTTTTTTTAGCCGGTTAGAAAATGTGATAAATTCCGCAACTTATACTTAAACCGTATACATATTAAACTTCTTATTTTCCACATCTGACGGTGGTTTTGTATAATTTAAAAATAACTTCATACACATCATCAGTCCTCTGGATCATATACGCTTAATTTTCTTATTATTTTCTTTCCCTCTCTTTCTCTCATTCTATGCATTATTTTTTTTTACTGTATTTGAGCTTCGAATTTCATATACGTATAGCAATACATATAATATATGTATTATTTAGATTCAACAAACCGAATGATACGCACGGATTACCTATTCAACATTTTTTTCTTAAATAACTGTATAAAATATATTCAACACTGAAACTAAATCCTAAATATTTCCAAATGAAATTATCGTTATCTTAGATTATTTACTTCTCATACAAATAAATAATATACCTTTAACAATAATTTCACACAACAGTTTTGCCGATGTGAAATAATGATAAATAATATTTTATAGAAAAAGAAAAGAGAATAGTAAGTGAATCTTGTAACCACCACTGCTACGTAGTCTAAAACATCAACTCACGCGGGTGTAAGCGACCATACCATGTTTTAAATACAGGTTTTTAAAATTGAAACGAAACATCTGGTACAGAATGAGCCAATCTCCACTCTATTTCACGAGTGGTAAAGCTTGTCTGACTTTTCATGTGTATGCGCGTAAACTATAGTAGACAGTAGCGTACGTATGCATACTTATACATGTACACACGCTTGTTCATTTCAGTAAGATTCATCTCAAAATAATATTTTGATACGTATAAATTAAATGCATAAATTCATAAATAAATGAATAAATGAAAAAAAAAAAACTTGATCTACATTCATTAAATTTCTTGTATTATTATTATTATTATTATTATGTATACATACATTTTTCCAGGCTTCTTAACACTTCCACGTGGCTTCAATAATCCCTTTTTTTTTTTTTTTTAAAGATCCTGTGAGCTTGATGTGTATAAATAAGTTTAAATAACGAATCCTTCGAACAGTTTTTTTTTTTTTTTTATCTTTAGTGTAAACAATATTCCCTTTCCCTTTCTCTTCGAGGGGAAAGTGGAAAAAAAAAAACTTTAGGCACGATTATGTATATTTATTTGACAACTTAGCCACAACACTGATAAACACTGTTGCTTAGTTTATAATATTTTTCTATATTTATATTTATATTTATATTTGCAATTCTGTGTGTGTGTGTGTGTGTGTGTGTGTGTGTGTGTGTGTGTGTGTGTTATTTTTCACGATTTTAATTTTAAATGTTTATATAAAAAAAAAAACCACGCGCACTCGCGCTCCGCATTCTAACCTATGGTATGTGTTTATGTGATATTCGTTAACAAAAACAGAAGAAAGTATGATATACGCTGATATCAATTTATCTAACTGCTTCTCGAATTCATTTCAATTTATTAATAATAAACACCCGCGGCACAATAATAAAATGAGAAAAAATATATTTGGAAAACAGAAAAAAAAAAAAAAAAAAAAAACAAACTACACATAGGTATATTTGCGATATATTTATATATATATATATATATTATAAAATAATAGTATGTAAATAGAAGGAATGTTTGGGAAAAAAAAATAGCAGCGTGATTAAAAAAAAAATGACACGCATACAACTGGCTCGCAGCTCAGAGGCGAGTGAACTGACAGTAGTGTAGTAGCGGCGCGTCGAGCGTTACGCGCGCCACCTGCTGGATCAAGACAAACCAGTTTGACCAACAGTTGAAATTTATTACTAGAATAAGTAGAACGGGTGGTGTTTAAGTAAAGAGTGAGATTTTTCACTATTGCAAAATGGAACAGCTGTTGCATTTATTTTCGTGAATATTTACAGTTTGGGGGATTAGATTATCCGTTGGTATAATATAATGAACGTAAATCAATATTTGATGAGGGAAATTAAAATTGACAATAAAAAATAACGATTTTGTTTTTATTTCAATCATTTCAATCATTTCGATATTATAAATCACATAATATATTTTCTAATACGCATATTCTCGATGTCAGCTGTTCGGCCTTGAACGTAGGCGGGAAATATCACTACACGTCGCATAATATAATAGTATATCGTTTATTGGTGTAAACAAGTTTTCTGATATTGATTATATACCGATTTTATTTTTATTTTTATTTTTTTATTTTTTACCGTAACACGAGATTGCAGCATTCCGTATAGATGTTTCTAACTAGTATACGTATATACATATGCGTGTGGTGGTATGGCTGCATCCAACACATGAATACCCCACATTCCAACGCATCTGAATTATATTCTCAAGATACTATAGATTCCCCAGAATTTTCCCAATCCCGTATATTATATTTAAACGTTGAAATAAATCCCTGATAAATTTCTATCCAGTAATAATAATCAGACAACATTTCCTTTACCTGCAGCGCGTTGTAATTTCATTCATAAATAAATAAAGCGATAAAAATTTGAAACATCAATTAAACCTAGGGAATTTTTACTTTTCAAAGTTACCGCAAGTCTATAAAACCCGTATATGTATATCAAACGGTTTATGCCTGGTTTACGCAGCGCTGTAACTTGACTTAATTTAAGTATCGACCAATCAGGAGTCTCGATTCACCTGGCGCTTGGCTAAAGCAGCTTCCCAATTGGTCGTTTTTTTAAATCAACTCAAGTTACGTCGCTGCGTAAACCAGGCATAAAGCGCAATACACACACCCCTCCCTGCCGGTAATCACGAAACAGAGTAAATGTTGTAGAAGACACACCCGATATAACGAAAAATTTTAGGAGAGAGGGTAAAATTGACGTAGGCAGGCGTCTGTCCGTACGTCCGTCCATCCGTCCGTCCGTCCGTCCGTTCGTTCGCTGGTTCGTTCGTTCGCTGACCGTAGTAGTACCGTACTTGTTCCGGGATAGTTTTGCGCGACTGCAAGGCAAGTTGGCGAAGGGAGTGTAAAAAAAAAAAAAAAGTAAATCTCGTTCTGTAGTTTTATACTGTCTAAGTTCAGCGAATTGTTGTTTGTTTTTTTTTTTGTTTGTTTATTATAATAAATCGTATAAAAAAAATAACTTGGCACTAAAGATGGATGAGGAATACGACGCTATCGTCCTGGGAACTGGACTGAAGGAATGCATTCTTAGCGGAATGCTTTCCGTTAGCGGGAAAAAGGTCTTACACGTAGATCGCAACAAGTATTACGGCGGAGAATCTGCCTCCATAACGCCACTCGAAGATCTATTCAGGTATGTGTATAAATAATGTCGTTCAATCTTTCTTTCTTTCTTTCTGTCTTTCTGTCTTTCTTTCTTTTCCCATTGTTAGATCGTATATTATATTTATCTTTATTTCTGTTGATTCCATTCGATATTATCGCCCATACCCTTGCCGTTTCACCTTTTCGTCAAGGTGTCAGTCGCAGACAAACGCCGGGAACAATATTGATTTTTATATGTACGTGCAAATTAAACTAACAGATGGTTAACTCTAGAGAGTCAGTAACGTTTCTATAATATATATATTATACTTCTTATCTATATTCCCCCTGGAGTTACGATCTCGTGATATACATATGTACATATATATATATATCGTTCAATACGGCTTCCGTCATACATACGTGGACGAAAATATTTAGAAATTAATGATGAACAACGTCGTCTATTAGTGTGTATAGACACGCTTCTATGCCGTTCGGGAACACCGGAAAGTTTCATGAGAACGTATAAAAACTAACCTTTACCGAATGGTTGGTCGGGGCGTTGGGGATTGGGGAGAAGATTTCTCCTACAATTAATTAAGATTTAATTTTTAATAAATTCAATAAAATATCGAGTACTATATTCTTTTATTTCGTTTCCTTTCCCATTTTCATTTAATTTCGTTTTTTTTTTATTACTGAATAAACGAAATTTCGTCATATACATTCTTTTTATGTATATAGATAACGGTGTATAACGGAGCGTGATGTCGGACGCGAAATATTTGCTTACCTTTTTTTTTTTTTTTTTTTTTTTTTTTTTGCCAACGTCACTGAGTTGTCAGTAAAAAAGAAAAGAAAAGAAAAGAATGTAAAAAAAGAAAAAAGAAATAGTCAAGTCGGGTTTATAATTCCATTCCTAAAACCTATTACCAGTTAGTCTGGGTTCTTATGCGCTCGTATAGCGGAAAAACACCATGCATGTTTGTTTTATCGATTTTCTTGAACACCACTACCTCACCTCCTTAATAGCTACGTACCTGATCTAAAGTGGACCGTTCTACGGTTCTATCCACAATACACATACAAAACTATTGCAAATAAAAGTTCGCAACGTCACGCCTCGATCATTTTTTTCCCATAATAATTAATAATGAATAAATTTTCAATACATATTTATTTATATAAGCATAATCAATTTGTTTTCTTTATTATTTCATATTTTCACCTCGCATCTCACCAATCACCGATGATTATTATTCTTATCAATTATAATCAACGCATTTTTTTTTTTTTTTTAAACCACTCCGATACGTTCCCTCCCCTTTCCCTTCCATGCCCCCCCCCCCCCCCCCCCCCCTCCTTAACGCCCCCTACTCGCAATACGTTGCTTCAAATATAACAATCATTCTTCATGGTCAATCTCTTTAAAAATTTTTTCCCCACTGCACTAGTCAGTACCGGTACCAGGGCCGTATATTTACGGGGCATGAGAAGGGCGCTTTTGAAAAATAATTATTAAAACTTATAATTATGTATTATCATATTTTAAATCGTTAAATAAATTGATAATTATATATTTCTTGTATTCTTGTTGTAATTTGTATTTTAATTTCTCATTATTTAATCATTTAATTATTTTTCTATTTATTTTCTCACTCATTCATGTTATTTTTACAGCAAATTCAAGGCACCTTCACCGGACGAAAGTTACGGACGTGGAAGAGAATGGAATGTAGATTTGATACCGAAATTTTTAATGGCAAATGGTCTGCTGGTTAAACTATTGATTCATACGGGTGTTACCCGATATTTGGAATTCAAATCAATAGAAGGATCATACGTCTATAAGTCGGGTAAAATTTCTAAAGTACCTATAGATCAGCAGGAAGCACTGTCCAGCGATCTTATGGGACTTTTTGAAAAAAGACGATTCCGTAACTTCTTGATTTGGGTACAAAACGTACAAGAAGATGACGCAAAGAGCTGGGATGGATTCGATCCATTCTCAAACAACATGCAAGCTCTGTACAACAAGTTTAATCTTGATAAAAATACACAAGACTTTACCGGTCATGCTCTCGCTTTATATAGGTAAAGACTCATCGATGATTATGATGATGATGATTATCAAGATTGAAACTTACTCTCACTCTCAACACTTGACTTTACCTTAAAGTGAAACATGAGAATTTTCTCTTTTCTCAATACCAGAAATCCATTTCCAATACCTGTTTTTTCATATTGCAAATTAGAAAATGGTCTAAGAATTTCTCTTCACATTATAATAAAATTATTGTATATAAATATTATATTCCCAAAAAAAAATTAGGGACGACGATTATATTGTCCAAAGCGCAATAGGAACTATTCGAAGAATCAAGCTTTACAGCGACAGCTTAGCTCGTTATGGTAAATCTCCATATCTCTATCCCATGTATGGTTTGGGTGAATTACCCCAAGGTTTTGCTAGGCTTAGCGCAATCTACGGAGGTACATACATGCTGGACAAACCGATAGATGAGATTGTTATGGAAGATGGAAAGGTGAAACTTTATTATGAAAAATTAATTTATCATTTATTATACGTAAATAAATTCACTCCACTTCATGTTTCGCCAACTTAATTAGTTCCGTATATCAAATAATTCTTATATTTATGTATGATATATTTATATTTATCTCTATCTCTGTCTTAGAATTACACATTTCATATCTGTTGCCATGCAGCAGCATTGCTTCTATTTTTTTTTTTTTTTTTTTACATATTTTTTTTTCTTTATTCTTTCGCATTAATCAGCGCGTAATGTAAATCCGCTATTTCAGCATAACATTGATTTATGAATTTGCGAATAATGAAATCTGATCTACTTTTTATACTATTTAAATCTTTAGGTAATCGGTGTTCGCTCTGGGACTGAGGTAGCTAAGTGCAAGCAAGTATTTTGCGATCCCACTTACGTTCCTGATAAAGTTCGTAAAGTAGGACAAGTGATAAGGTGCATTTGCCTATTGGATCATCCGATATCTGGTACAGGCGATGCTCTTTCAACGCAGATTATCATTCCACAGAAGCAGGTATTAGCAGTTTTAATAAAACTTTGAACAATTTCCTTGGTTTAAAATTGCAAATAAATTCGAAGATAACATTTTTTTTCAATTCCCAATTCAGGTGAATCGTAGCTCTGATATTTACGTGTCGTTGGTATCTCACACGCATCAAGTCGCAGCTAAAGGATGGTTTGTAGCTATGGTATCGACAACGGTTGAGACTAGCAATCCAGAAGCTGAGATAAAGCCGGGTATTGATCTGCTTGGTCAAATAAGACAGAAATTTATATCAGTCTCAGACTACCTAGAACCAACGGACAACGGTTTAAGCAGTCAATTATTCATCTCAACAAGCTACGATGCGACAACACATTTTGAAACAACTTGCCTGGATGTTTTGGACATTTTCAAACGTGCTACAGGGGAAGAATTCGATTTCAATAAAGTAAAGCATGAATTAGGGGACGAGGATCAGTAACCATAATTAGTGAATCAATTTATATCCAAATGCTTGGATTTGATTCGAGCCTAATCCAAAGGGTTCAATACACCCCGTACTATAAGTATCATTATTCTTAATTTTGTTAAGTATAGGGTACTGCGAACACGATGTATGTATCATAAGGTGTATGAAAAAAAAAAAAAAAAAAAAAAAAAAAAGTATATATATATAAACTCTTCGACAAATTTTAACCACCTGCTCTTCAGCCCAAATTTTGAAGGAAAAAAAAAAAAAACAGAAGAGAATTTCTTATTTCTCATATAATGAAAAACGAAATTTAAAGCTACATCTAATAAAATCTTATATTACATATTATAATACTGTAACCGATGTCGCGATACATGCTGTATCCATATTTTCAGTTCCTTAAAAAGAAAAATATAAAGAAAACCCTTTTCTCGCGATAATATTATATTATGAATAAATATTTTAATTACCTACCTGCATAATGTTTTGCAAATTAAATAATTAGTTAAATAGTCTGATAAAATAGGGGGTTGATAAATTTGTATTATCATAATAAATAATAATATTGTAACGAAAGAAAAATGAAACGAAATATTAAGCTTCCAGCATGATTAACGAACTTATTTTTTAAAAATCCCTGCTCACAAAATATTTATGGCTATATAGGTGTAATATACATGCCTATATGATTAGAAATAGATTACGATAGTATAATATTAATGCATAGGTGGAGATTTTCAAATAATTTTTCTCGTTTTTAAATACATTATGAGGAGCAAGCAGCAGTTCTGGGCTTAATATTCGATAGAAAATATTCTATAAACCGATATACTAGGTAAATGCTGTGAGAAATCTAATACATAGATAAGAGAGTACCACGATATTCTATATTTAATTATACATCATATTAGTGGGTTGTCGAGCAGCGAATCATCCAATTATTGATAAAAATTATGAATAAATAAATAAATAAAAAGAAGAAAAATGTTGATATATTAATTAAGTGCGAGCTTGCGAACACGAATATTTCTTTGTTACTGTGAGTGTATAAATAATAATAATAATGTGTAATTTTAAGTAAATGAATATTGAAAAGTAATTTGTGTTTACCAAAAATTAATGTCAAGCTTACACCGAACATTCATATATACATATATATATTTATATATATGTATGGTACAAGAAAAATTCATAATAACAAAACATGTCATTTATATTTATCAATAATGTTGATAAAAATGAACACTTATTACTGTATTTGGCAGGTATACGGCAAATAAATGATATTATATTAAATACTATGCTATTATATTAATTATTATCGATATACACTTACAAAGCATCAAATTAATATCGTTTAATACTATAAAAATGAATAAATTATTATTCATCAATTTATTGTAACAACGTACATGTTATTGTCTCTGCATCCTACGACAAGATACTTTCCAGCTATAACTGGGGAGGAAAAAACATCTCCGTTTAATTTTATGCTGTTTAAAATTTTACCGTTCCAAACATTCAGCAAACTTATATTCCCGCTGGTATCAGCAACTGCTAAAATATCACCTTCGCAATATGGTGTAGCGAAAATTGGACATTCAAAACTAACTGAATATCTGAGAATTGGGATAGAGGAATTCGACGACACGGCGAGACAGTAAACTCTCCTATTATTACAGCCAATAATTACATCTTGCGTATTTTCGTTGAGATTTTTATTCACCACAAGATGAGAGAATACGTTGCCGTCAATTTTGTATCTCCAAGTCTGAAAATAGATGATTTGATATTAATCTTGTGTCAAGATTTCGTTTTGCGCTAGTTTATTAACGGTGTATTTTTTAGTACCTCGCTGCCTGTTTCAGAGTTGAAACAATTTAGTTCACCGGAAACACTGCAGAATACAATATCTCCATTTTCTAATATTCCTGGGGCTGAAAATATCGGATCTTGGAATTTGTTTTTCCAGATTATATGCCCCGAACTCTGATTCAACGACATACAAGTCCCGTCAAGAGTTCCAAATACTACGGAATGCCGCCTAGCGCAAGTACGAGGTGTTGCTGAAATACTGCCTTCGCTTCCCTTCAATTTCCACATCTCTAATCCATCCTGAATACAAGATATAATATTTAGGAAAATTTGTAAAAGTGAATATTACTCAATCTTGGCTAAAAGACAAGCCGAATAGATATAATCGAAAATAAATTTCTCGCCTTTACAGAGATATTGTACAAATATTTGTCGTACGATCCAACGAATATACTTTTCTCATCATCGCTCAATACTGCGGTACACTTAACAGCTTCTCCTGTTTTAAATTTCCAAATTATTTGCCCAGTTTTTAGATTCAGGCAATATACGTATCCGTCGTAACATCCTGAGTTAAAAGATCTTAAGATGAACTCATTTCGAATAAATATAATATTTGAAGAGATTGTAGATCACCAGCTTACCAACAATTGCATTAAACTCGTTCAAAGCAAGAATCGAAGCTTCAATTCTATCTGGTAAATTGATTTTATAAGTGGTGGAATCGCGGTGATTTAATTGTTTAGTCAAGATTACCCCGGCGTGAGAACCAACCGATGTATAAATTTCACCGCTGGAATTAAGATGCGTGTTTACACATGAGTGCGTTGTAAAAAATTAGCTAATATTATGAAAACTAGGCGATGAAAAAGAAAATCGCGTACTTAGAGTATCTGAATACTGTAGGTGATGCGTCTACACATTTTTTCAAGTCTCTAGTATATTCGATTTTCAATCTGGACTTAATTGACCCTTGAAAGGTATCAATTGTTCCAATTTCTCCCGTCATAATTCCTCTACATTTTTGCCAAACGCGTTTATTTTCTCCAGGCTCCGAGAGTTTCTCTGGGTATATAGAATCATGTTTCTTTTTTTTAATCACTCCAACTTGCTCAGCGTCAAGACTAGAATTAGCATTGTCATTATCATTCTCTCCCCAGAAGCATTGAATCTTTTTTATTACGTAATCAATGCAGTTAGTAAGCGTCTCATTTTTTAAAAGCAAGCCAATCAGTTCCGGAAACTCCTTATCAAGTGCTACAGATAATTCATTAGAAATCTGAATAGCTATTATGGAAGTTCCTCCGTTTTCCAAAAAACCACAATGGGTCGTTGACGATAAATAATTTTCCCAAATTTGTCTGAATATTTCTCTCGCTGTTTCAGTATCTGAATTTCTCTTCCTATTCTCTGAGCCGCATCCCTCAGCATTTTGAAATATTTTTATCAAAGTTTTTCTACAAATTTTTCCACTAGCATTAAGTCGAAAATTATTCAAATATTTAATCCTATCTGGTTGATAAAATGATGGTAATTTTCGAATTTGCTTCTTCACTTCCTCTTGAGCTCTTAAATCGTTGATAAATTTATCGTCAATCTCCTTTGAGCAAATAGTAGATACGCATAGATAGAGCTTATGCCTTTCATCATCCCATAAAGCGATACAATTTCTGACAAAATTTAATTCCAACATAGCCGCTTCTAGCTTAGTTAAATCCAATCTGTTGCCAAATCTTTTGACAGTCCTATCGCATCTGGCTTTGTAAAATAGTTCGTTTCTGTTGATCTAAAAGGAGTAAAATATCTCAATTTAGATCACGAATTTATTACCACAAATTCAACAATTGAACTATTGTCTCTAAACAATAAGACAAACTACTTAGTAGTACCGTGACTAAATCCCCTGTTTTTCTGAACACAGGTTTATCTGAGTACACAGCTTCTTCCCTGTCGATTACACAGATCCTAGAATCGCTTCCTGCGACATAGAAAAAGTGAAGAGTTGAGTTTAATTTTCACTATAAAAGACTCGATTATTCAAGTGGCAAAGATATACCAACCAATGAATAAGATCCCTTCCCCATCGCGAATGACATCGTCGTTTATATTTCTGACTTGAAAGATGGTTTGAGAAAGTGTTTTTCCCAAATTACGACCCTCGTAAGTATTACTTAAATTAATTTCGTTGATACTAGCCCAACAAGATACTTCAGTAATACCATAAACGTTGTAAATCTTAGTATGATTATCGGGGTGTTTTAAATCTCTAAAAGTTTTTAATTTTGGAAAAGGTTCACCGCCAATAAGAAGCGTTCTCAAATGGCTTTCTTTGCTTAAAATTGTACTCTTTATCTCATTATCTGACCATCTATACTGCCACAAAGACGGTGTGGTTTGAAGTACAGATACTTTCTGTTCAAAAATCAAACGCAACAATTCATGTGGACTATTCATAATGTCGTTTGAAACAGTAAACAACGTGCTACCGCTTGATAAGCTTAAGAATATCTCAACTATACTGGGATCAAAGGTCAGCGTTGTTATTTGAGCTATTTTTTCTGCACTTGATAAAGAGAGAATTTTTCTTAGGTCAACAATGTTAGGAACTATACAAGAGTGAGGAACTTTTACTATCTTTGATTCTCCGGTTGAACCAGAGGTCGTTATAGCATAAGCGAATTTATTCTTGATTAAATTATTATTCTCTGAGACTGTTGTACAACTCTTGTGTTTTATAAGCTTGACTATCTCCCCATGAATATTAAGTTCACAGATTAGATCTGCATCTGGATTTATACAGCCAGAAAATACAAAAGTTATTTCTAACTGTGAGAATATTTCTCTGTTCTTTATTGAGGGAAGGTTGATAAAGCCACATCCTCGGGCCAGAATTCTGTGAAAAATAAAAGAAGAGAATACTGAGATGTTAAATTTTAGTTACAGAATAAATATAATCAACAGGATGATTTTTTGAATTTTCAAGGTCAAAATCTGGATTTGGAATCGATCGAGAGGTATTAGACCTTGAAAATGTTGAAAATCACAGTTTTAAGGACTCTGTTGTGTTATAATTACCCCAAAATCAAAGCAGGAACGCAGTGTGTTTTAATATCGTAATTTATTCCGATAAATCCGTAGTTTTTAACGCAAGATAATGAAGATTCGATCCTTATTTTTGTATCTTTAAGTTCGTAGTAATTTATTTTTATAATTGTCTTTGAATTGTGATATTCAATTGCTGTGTTTTCAGGTCGATTCCAGTCACAGATTGTGCTCAACGTATTTCCAGACTTCGATAATAATTCTGTTTCTTTAGTCACAGTATCTAGAATGAATATTTAAGACAAACAGAGAATTGTTTATAATTGTTTACACATTTTTGACATACCCATCTAATTGTTGGTTGAATAATCTCGTCGCGTGAATATAATATATACAATTTAAATTTTTGAACAGTTTACAGATACAGGGATTGGGGAGTTTATAGGAAAGGAGTGTGATACAATTTTATTACATAAAAAGCACAACGTGTATGTAAATATAATATATTACGGTATAATATGCGAGGTACTGATTATTGTCTACGATTTGAGGTTATAACGTAATTTTTATAATAAATTGTGTCATTCATTGCGGTATAATTTTATAATAAAGAATAGAATGATTTTTACACAAATTGTGTTGTACATAATATTATCCATTTTATTACATATTCATATATTATAAGAATAAGAGAGCTATGATGTCACAATTCAAAACAAAGGATACATGAATTCAAAATTGACGTACACAAAGCCGCGGTCGAACTCGTTTCTCGAAATTATTGACATAGTCAGACACAACGGCATTATGATTGGCTGGATCTAACGGAAGGGACCAATCGTATTGCTGTGTGTCTGACTGTAGCGATTTTTGTCTGTAGATGGAAAGCTTCCATAGCTTTGTGCCGAAAAATATGTGTATTTAGGCTGGATTTTCATGAGCACGAAATTGCTGCTGCAGGTGACCACGTGATCAACAACGAATAGCTTTACCGCAAAATTTTGCTGCAGCAGCAATTTACTACGCATGAAAATCCAGCCTAAAGAAAACAGCCAATCAATGAATCGCGATATTGGATTTGAAAAATATTGACGATACGGAGAATCGGTTTCCAAAACTGAATGAATGAATGTGGGAATATGAAATTGAATAGGGATAAAGTTTGACGATAAAATTCCCTGTATTTGTAATTATTTTAAACAAATTTCAGCGAATTTTGAAATCCCTTATGAAAAATACGATAGAAATATGAATTGGGAAACTATGATAAGTAGACTAGCTATTTTCATGGTTTATTTTTATTCATAATTATGTATTCACACTCAATGCCGAATATCGTTAACCGTTTAATACTACCTATTAGTATTGTTGATAAGAAAGAATTTAAAAATCAGATCAATTTCCTGCTCGAACCAAAAACAAAAAAAAAAATCTCATTTTATTAACTTTAAAATTCAGTACCAAGCAATTCGTGACATTTCTAATTCATGTAGGTATTATCCTGAGTATGAAATTTCTAGAATCATAAAAGTGTTTCCGCGGATAGTATAAACACCATAGGGACAAAAAAAAGAAAACAAAAAATGAAAGAAAAAAAAAAAAAAAGAAAATTAGCAAACAAATCGATTCGAAGGAAAAAGAAAACAAAATGGGTGTTTTTTTGTTCATTTTCAATAACCGCATGAATCGATTTCTCAAATCTCTTACATCGAGCTAAAATTAAGTTAATATGTATGTGATTACATTTTATTTTTTGATCTAGTACAGAGTGGTTAATACTATGTAGAAATATTCGTTTGGTTTGTTTGTTTTTTTTTTTTTTTTTATTATTCTTATTTTTTTTTTTTATTTAATAATCATAGCATCTGAAATATCGTGTTAAATGTGATTTTAGTAAATCGTCGCTTATTTGCAAACAATTATTATTATTATTATTATTATTATTATTATTATTTATTATTATTAATATTTTGCGTTTGTTTGTTTATTTATTTTTCTATAAACGGTGTAATATATAATAAGATGTAAGTCATGACTAATAAATATAAATATTTTGAAATGCAAAATTTATGACATAGGTAATAATAATATTGAGTTTTAAACATTGGGCGAATATTCAATCATGTTGATAATTTTTTTTATTTTCTTTCTTCTTTTTCTTCTTCTTACTGCAATTTAACGATTTAGTTTATATATTTGAATTTTGGAATTTGGAAAAAATCAAATTTTCACATTTTTTTTTTTTTTATAACTTTGTAATAATAAATGTGAGAAAAAGAAAAGAAAAAAACCAAAATTATAAAAAAAAATTCTCAAAAATGAAAGGCTTTTTTTTCTTCTTTCTTTCTTTTCCTTATTCTTATTCTTATTTTACTTTATTTTATTTTATTTTGTTTTTTTTTTTTGCTTCATAATCCCAATCTATTTCTCCTCGCACCACTCGTTCTCCTTGCGTACTTGCTCTTCTTCCGAAGCTGTAAAATCATTCTTTATATTGAATGTCTTACGAATTTCTTCCGGGGTTTTTCCCTTTATCATATTCGCAACAGTCTTGCATGTCACATCGAGCAGACCCTTGATATCCAAGTAATTTGCCGCAAGAATTAACTCGAACAATGTTCCTTGGTCGACCTGTGAAATAAAAGAGAAAAAATGAAAAAATGGAAAACATGAAAAAATTACATCCATTACTTTTTTTTTTTAATATGATAATCCGTGAAAATTACCTTCAAGAAATCTGCGTCCCATGAGCTGATGTCGTCGGTGCGTTTCTCCTTATTTTCATCATCTTCTGGTGGAGGTGGATCGTCTTTGTGATAAGTAGCCCATTGAATGACCTTCCTCAATATAGCAGAATTGACATTAGGTAGGGGTACAACTTCTTCCTCATCTTCGTCCATCCCCAAATCTTCTAACATAGTTTTTATGGTCACTGAACATTTTGCTATGTCAACGTCAACTTCGAAAACTTCACCGTCTGAACTCTGCAGCTTTATGTTCGGCATCTGTAACAATAATAAAAAATAATAAATAAAAAAAAAAAAACATAAAAATAGAAACAGAAAAAAATCGGTCATTTCTTTTTTTTTTTTTTTACACAAATCTCATTTTTATGTAAAAAAATAAAGAGTTCTTGAGAATTTCAGACCACGTTGTTATCAATACATCCGGTTTATGGATGTCGATATCACTGATAGAAATTCTCGCGTGATAAAAGAAAGAATTATTCATTTGAAGCGAATTTGGGTTAACAAGCTACTAAGTATTTCGTTCAAACTGTGTGATACAAGAGAAATTGTTATGAATATAAATTTCTAACGAACTTTGTGTTGATTTGAGAGACGTATAGTATAGAAAAGAAAAGAGAAAAAAAAAAAAAAAAAAAAAAACAATCTGAATAATATTCGTAACGGAAAACGTGCAAGATAACATTTATATAGGCGTTAGTCATAGGATGTAAATTTCTTGGGAATGAATTGAAGAATATTTGACCGTAGGTAGTATCATGCATGATATTGCGTAGTATGATGTGATGTTGAAATTGTTTTTCAGTTCTATATGCGTAGAAGATAATATTTGACAATATTTAGAAATGATATGGTAGAAGAAAAAAAAAAAAAGAAAATATTGGCGCGCACAGCAACAACCTTGCAAAGGGATTCCCATTCGTTCAAGGTCTAATAAGTACTGGGGTTACATACGCGTTGTAAAATAAAATAATATTATAAAAATCTAAGGTATTTGTTGTGTATACGAAGAAATTATTATTATTATCATCGATAATTTAATTTAATAAATGATTTGAATTTTTTTTTTTCAGAAACTAATTTCAGTAACTACATTATAGTTACTTTTATATCACAACACACAACGTCCATTAAACGACGATATAATTCTACTACTTCTCTTGGCCGACAAAATTTTACTGCCTGAATAAATGTGACTAGGATTTTTTGACCGTTACAATTATTATCGTTATCTAACGCCCTTTTGCTAATATATTAATATCGATATAATTTTATCACCTTTGGAATTACTTCTGATAGCACGTGATTCTGGAGAAAATTATTCAGAACTTTATGTTTGTCAAAGTAATTTTTCTAGCTGCCTCCTCGCACCTCTCGATCATCGACGACTAACTTAAGCTAGAAATACGCATGCGCGGGACTCGGGAGTGTTGAGACTGGAGATGGCGCGCTTGTCGAGATTGGCAGGATCGTGTCATTGGTTCTTATAGCGTTTTCGACTGGGGCTACACTGGTGCAGTGTAGCCATCTTTGTCTCTCTCTTCCTCAAAGAAAAGAAAGAGATGAAGATGGCTACACTACACTAGTGTAGCTTGGTGTAGCCCCAGTCGAAAACGCTATTAGGGACCGAAGTTCCGGTGGCGAATTCAAAATATTTCTAAATTGTTAAATAAATTCAATAAATTGTGAAAATTTCAAAAATTTCCGATTATTTCACGTCCTTTTCCATCATATTGTCATTGTTAGTATTTTTCATTATATAGACTGAATTTAGAATTACTTTTTTTTTCGATATTTACTTCCTGCACTGCTTCAATTATTGAGTTTAAATTTGAAAGAAAATATTGATGTAAAAAAAAAAAAAAAATCTGAAATTTTTCATCCAAAACGATGTCATTTGTGAAAAATTCAATTTTCATTATATCACATAGTTTTTATCAATCCAATAGACTGATTTATTTATACTTACGAATAATTTATGAATTCAATAGTTTAATCTTATTTTTTTTTTTTTCGAAAAATATCATGAAATATATTTAGAAATTTATTGTTCATTTATTTCACTTACTTTTAAAATAGGCTCGAAGTCTTCCACAGATATTCAGAAAGATCGTTTTTAGTATAATTTCGCTGATTATTATCTTCTGCAAAGTCGTTTCGTCCCGAAGAATTTTTCAGTTCCATCCACATTCAACAACAGAATTTCATAATTCAAAACGGTGGACTTTGAAACCCTAGAACACCCATTTTGACGAAGATCTGACCATTTCCGAATTTCTGTTCTTGAATTTGGATTCAGCGACCGCCCAAAACCCATTTTCATGAAAATCGTTCATTTCTAAGGTTTGATCTGTGATATTGCATCTGTTTTTGGGAATTTTGAAATTCTGTTATCAAATTCGGATTCAGCGACCCTAAAAGCTTTCTTTCTGTGCTCATCAGATTTTTCAAACAATCAGCTGGCTCAGAAAAAAATGATAACTAAACTTACACTAAAAACCCATATGTTATCCAAATGGGAAAAAGAATGAGCTTACCGGCACCACTTGGAATAAAAGTTGAGAAAAATCCTTTGGCAGAACTTTTTTTATTAATCATTTGGAACTAATTGATTTACTCCCAAAGAAATGAATTTTGGCAACAGCCCTTTCAAGGGACATACCAATCTATACATGTTTTCACGTGTAGAATAATACATTGCAACAGGTGCCAAACCGATAAAAGAGATGATATAAAAGTTACGAGCAGAAAACTAGCTAGAGATACATCAATTTGGTGTTTCTGAGCCAGAGGCAAATATACGTTCCGCATGCACTGTTTCAGTTTTCGCTCTTGACATTCTGAGATGAAACTTTATTAAATTTGACCCTGTGAAATTATTCGGAGAATTATTGATTTTACTAAAAGCATAGTAAAACATCTTGAATGAAAGAATAAGAATGCGTGATATATATATACGTCGAAGTGGAAACAAATATGAATATTCTACAATCTACATGTACCTATACATACGCCTGTCTTGCACAATCGTTTATAAAACCGATATAGTAGCGACAGTAGACGTTACTGCATGCAGCTATGATCAAATTTCACATATTCTACCTCTAGAGGTTGAATATCGTGGACAATGAAGATTTCTTTTTCTTTCATTCCATTATTATTCTCCGCTATGCATTGTGTTCAGATTTGTTGACACTGCAGATTCGCAGACTCTTTCAAATGACCGTAAAATTTAAAGATAATAAATTACTTCCTATATCCTAAGCCACGATAAGTCTGTATTATTCTTTCGTCAACTCAATTATCAAAATAATGCAGAATTTATTCGTTCAGTTTCATCAAAAACGATAAGCAGACGTTAATTCATATACACGATCGTAGATATGCATGTAGTATACCTTACATGTATAGTTGATCATTTTCGAAAGTCTTATATCTTAGATGTGAGTTCAACTCAACTCAGTAATATAATTAAGTCACGTATTTTTAATAACTGACCCGGAACTGATTTCCCATTGTCTGATCTCTGAATTCTACCTAGGTATACGTTGTGGGAAGTATAGAATCCTTAGAATCTGATAGAATCGTATAAAATCAACGATTCGAATGGATATTTTAGTCGCATATATACTAATTATTTCCCCCGAAGTGTAATAATGATATTAAATATAAAATTCTCTTGATTAATCGTATCAAGTCTGAGCTGAAAAATGTTAGCCGGGCTTGATTGCCCGACCAGTGTTATAACAATTAAACAGTTCTAACAAGTGCACTTTGCCGTCTTAATTATCAACTTAATTATGCATCAGATAATTAATTAATCAATCGATTTTAATTTTGAAAAAATATTCTATCGAAGCTATAGAATTCTTATAATATTACGTCAGTTTTCTAGAAGTATTAAAAAAATTTTACACTATACCTTGAGACGCATGACTAGTAAATAATTGTGTACCTATTATAAACAACAGTATTTTATTTGAATCAATAAATTATCCCTTATGTATATTTTCGATTTTATTATAATACCTAGATACATAATTTTCTCAGAAAATTTTTGACATTCATCAATTACCTTTGTCATTAGATATTACAAATTACTGGCCATTGCGGAATATCATAGCATGACACTCATGTCAAATCAAATGACCATCTACGTAATTATTTACTCACCTATAGTTGGATGACTCGATGTGTTACGATTGAAGTAAATTACAGTACCTATACCTATGTTGACCCAGTCGAAGACCAGGGGCATTCACAGAGTAGCTGCTGAAGGCCAGGTCTAACACACGGTCTGTAATTAGTTGTATAGTTAATGAAACGTACGATCCAAATATATATACAATAATATACAACGTCCAACGATAATGAATAATATAAATAGGTATTTAAATTTTAATGTGGTGTGTATATAAACGTTGCTATTTTTATTGCCAATTTTTCAGTTGTTTTAATTTTTTTTTTTTTTTTTCGATAGTGATCGCATGGTTCCGAAATATAAATATTACAATTATTAAATGCCTCTTGTGCACAGTCACGTAAAATACGGATCGCACGTATTCCTCCATTAATTATCTGATTTTGTTAACGTTTTATTATTTTTGTTCACGCGGTTAACGATTGCAGTGATAACAAAAAGTCGAAAAAATCAAGTGAATCTCTTACGAAATAGTAAAAATAAAGATTTATATAGAATAAGGTATATTTAGGCGTGTATATATATATACAAATAATTTAAAACCTATATAATAAAATAAACTTCCGAATTATTATATTTAAACATATTGGATTTATCAGCTCTGCGTTATTCTCTCAAATACCTCAATTTAGTTTGTGAAAAATAAAACTAATTCACAACTTTTAAATTAATCTATATTGCAATTAAACCTAAAAGGTATACTCGATCGAATTATTTTAATATTATTCTTATCCAAAGAGCCACAAGTGATGATTCAGTCCACCTCAATAAAATTTAATGCGTTATGCGGTCTGCCCAAGTTTTACGGGTCCATATTATATTCAATTGCCAAACTTCATACTCTTATATGTATGTATGTATGTACTACTAGACTGTGTAAAAAAAAAAACGACATCTTCTTTTTGTTCGGGCCCTTTCGAAAATAGTTAGTGGTTAATACAAAGAAAATTGTCCCCAAAGCTGAGCTATGTAGCTCGAACACAGAATTAGCGCATTTGAAAATAAGATTTCCCATGTATTTCAAATGGCAAAATTTGTTTATCTTAGTTTTATTTTTATAATTCTCTTTATTCAACTGATAAGAATAAAGTGAATATACGGTTTTGAAAGGAAAAAAATTTCTGAGAAAATGCATGAAAAAAAAATTTTTTAATTAATTTGTCGAAAAGTAAGTAGTAATCAAATATACATATGACTTTTAAACCACTGTAACTCGTTAACGGTTCAATCGAGCAACTTGGGCCAAAGGACTATTTTTGTAGATCATAAAATTCTCTACAAAACCGTATATCTACTTTATTCTTATCAATTGAATAAAGAGAGTTATAAAAATAAAACTAGGATAAACAAATTTTGCCATTTGAAATAGCTGAGCTTTGGGGACAATTTTCTTTATATCAAGCACTAACTATTTTCGAAAGGGCCCGAACAAAAAGAAGATGTCGTTTTTTTTTGACACAGTCTAATGTACTACATAGGTAGGTATACGTGGCGGAAATATTCAATGCCAATAATCTGCAGTGAAATTTTTGAGACAATACCTACAATAATAATTGGCCGTGTGATAATCACTCAAAAAATTAAATTATCACATGATAAATTTCGACGATTGACAATATTTTATTAATAATAAAGAAATCTCATTTTTTGTCTGATTCTAATATAATATACCATCGAATCAGGGTTTTCCTTTTTAATGTTACATAATTTTTAGGCGTTGAAACGTAAATGTTGAGTATTTTTACGGATCCTGTAGAACATTTTTTTTTTTTTTAGGGCAACGCGAATTTTACGATATCATTAAAAGTTAATTTCGTCTTAGGAGGTCATATAAGTTATACCTCGCAACGGTCAAGCTAATGCATTTTACGTTATTGTATGCAGAAAATCTGTTATTTACAGCTATAGACAAATCCATCTGAGTTATCCCAGTTTGTTCGTAGAGCAGTGCTATACAATCGTTTATCTCTTTCCTGGCGCCAGCATCCCACGCAACGCCTCCGTCATAGAGATGGTAAAAATCGGGAGGCAAAAATATAGTCTCTCTATAGGATAGAACAGAGATTTCCCAATAATTGAACGACCGCACTATTGACATCAGAAAAAATATTACTCCATCTATGGGGCTAGAGGCGTTATAATATAATATAGTCCGAAATCTTCTAATCACTTAATTTTTGGAATAATTTTAATCACCGCTCGCCTGTCCAGGACAAATTGCAGAGGATATGCCCTAACTGATAAATATATGAGGTAGTACAATAGGTAGGAGGAGTTATAATCCTCCCAAATGTGTTGAGGACCCTGATTTCCGAAATTTTCGAACTTAAAATATGTTGAAGTTGTTGTGAAGTGAAAATCGATGTTTTCTGGTTCACAGAAAAATCAGTGTGGAATAAATAAATATGAACGGAATTCTTTTTCTATAGAATCTTTGGTATGATGCGTGTCGCTCCATATTACATGCAGATAACGGTGTCACAAATTTTCTGATAATTTTGCATGGAGTGGGTTACAGTGTTTGATATACGATTCGTGGAAAATGATTTTACCCAAGGTCTCACAGGTTTAAACAAATCCTTTGCCGTCACGTACCTGCTTCATTCGTATGAAATTACTTCAATCAATATGTTTATAATTAAAGCAGGCTTGACGTAAATGAATCTCTATAATTATTATTAATAAGTGATGGAAACAGAATCACCTATTTGTTGGTCGTGGCTTGAAGGGCAATTGAAAGGTATAGAAATCCAGAGGCCATGCTGTTCGAAAAGGACTACAGAAGTTTATTTGAAGAAGATTAACATCAAAGAATTACGCTAGAAAAAATAAACATGCGATCTACTGGGTTGATCATATTTTGATCTCATACCATATATTTTTCTGAGAATAAAAATCGACAACGTTTGATGTAAATTAATATTTCTGTGATGGTTGTACACGCAGGTATAAATTTTATTGGGTGTACGCGAAATACCACAAACAATATGCCATCATTCATATGGGGATTGCTAATTAGTATTCGACGAACAAGAGGGTCCTAGACTGTGACGTAAGAATAAATTATGTTACTCACCCACATGAGATGACGAGTAAATGCAATTTCTGAGTCAGGTATAATTTCACTCCAGTTTTATCTGCTACTTGATATTGAAGTCATTTTGAACCTGCAACATCAAGTATTTTTATTCTTCATTCATTTTCTCACAGTCCTTGAAGGTTCAGTTCTACCCTATGAGTTAATAGAATTTCACAGCTTTTTAAGAAAATGAATTTTGATAGCAAATATTGTCAATGGGTCAGAAATATCCACATTTTTTTCAACCCATCGACAACATATTTTGTCCATTACATTGCTTTATTAATCCTTTAAATTGATTTCAACCTTTTAGCATTAGAGGGTTCACATGCAGGTATACGCAGGGTCGACCCGAGTACCCGGGGTCCTTTTTTTTATGATGTTAATGGAAACTGTAATGTAAGTTGTAGGGGCACGAGTGGGGGACCAATGCGGATATTCATGCCCCACCCTTGTCCTGTTGCCAAATTTGGCCACTCAATTCAACATTAATTTAAAGTTTGAAATCTTGCTTATCCAACCATATTTTGTCTCAAGATACACCTATACATTCACCGTTGAAATAAACAGTTGAAAAATCATTGATTGAAATATTTATAAAAATGAAAGAAGAATTTAAGTATACCGATAATAATCAATTATGGTTAAATTTATGTCAATTATATTAAGTCGCATGGTTACTATTAATTTAACATTTGTGTTCTATATACGAAATCATAAGTGTTGTTTTATCTCGTTTAAAAAAAATACCAACCGCTTTTATATACTAACGGGTATAACGGATCAATGGTCCTAAAAAAACTTCTAGATATTGTTCGCCAAATATTTTCCCCTTCCGAAGTCTCGCCATTTCGCCGTCACTGTTTCCTATCTTTCCCAGAAATTTCAACGCCCACGAAAGGCAACAGCTAACTCGTAGCTAGATATTAAAATTTATAGGATTTTTAACTTTTGAAAAAGGGTTATTTTCAAAATATCATTATCTATATTATTTAAGTTACGAGCCTTACGAGTCTTCAAATTGTACCAAGGTTGATCAACACAGATATTTTTTTTAGATAATTTAAAATAACTCTTCAATTCCATCTCGAATCCACCCTGCTGCTGCACTTCGCTTTTATCTCTGTAATCAAATGTCAAGTATACTATTCAAAATAACGATGGAGAGCTGAGGCAAAATCAATCGAAACTATGTGTAGATTTCAAACATTTTATGTATACCTAAAATATTTGTTCAAATATGTTCAAATTTCGAACGTAATTAGATTTATTATTAATTATTATGACTACTACGATAAATTTAATCGAAACATTATCACAAGAGTGTATATATATGGATAAAAATCAAACGTTTCTTATACATTTAACATTACGTAAAGACATCTTATAAGTGAAATTAATTACCTTTATCGATTAATTACGAAACTACGATTAAACGAAGTCGTAAATAGCTGATATATTATCTACACATACTTGATTCATTCAGATTTCGGCTGTTTCTAATTTCTATATCGAACTGATCTCGGTTCTCTCAACGTTTCTACTGACGCGTCTGACCAAACGGTGGATTCACTACTCGCTCTACTGTCTGACTAACGGCATCCCATACTACTCACGATCAGTCTGACTACATACTTGGCGTTACTACTTAAACTACTGCGGAGTTTAATTATATAATTCGTATAAGGGCTGGAACTCTTTGAATTGAATATATATTCGATCGGAGACCCTTGAAAAATGGTAATTAGGATAATGTCCTGTTATATCCTGCTGATAGAAACTTGAAGAAGATTCATTTTTCAGCCGGAGAGAAAGACTGTCAATTTGAAAGGAAATCTTGTCGAAGGTTTAGTTGTGATTTTTATTAATTTTCACCCTTTATTTTTATTTTATATATTTCATTCGAGCCTGTTACTAACTTGTAAATTTCAAAATTTTGTAGAAAAAAGACATTGAGTATAATAATTCAAACTTGTTGGGGGGTTTGTTCTGCAGGTCTGGAGACAGCAGAACAAACCCCCCAAATAAAATAAAATAAAAATCTCGGATGGCCGAAGGGTACGAGGACGTTAAAGATGTGTTATTTTTAAATTAAAATTTCATCTTTCGTAGCTGTTCAACTTTTCAGGAGAAAAAAAAAAAAAAAAAAAAAAGAAAAAATACTCTAGAAAGAGCTAAACGAAGACGTGTTCGATATTGAGAATAATCAGTATTATCTATGCATCGAATCAGCTAATAACTTTATCGATGTAATTTTTATGCATAAAATATACAATTGGAAGAAAAAAATGACGCGTTTTTTTAATATAAAGTATACAACTATTTCTTTATAGAAAGTATCAGAGTATATGGCTCAAAATCACCAAGGTGGTAAATTCCAAGTTTGGAATTTCTCAAAAAAATTTATTATATTTTTGTTCTGCAAACCAGTTCTAATCATTGACCAACTTATCTTTAATTGATATCCGAACGGGGCAAGCTGGAAATTAAAAATTACGTGAATAAAAAGTATTTATGGAAAACAAGTCATGAGCTGCCGTCATTTCGGGAACGCTTGAAAAAGTAATAATTACTAATGCATAAATACGGAAAATGATTTGTTTATTATAGTAGATACATAGCTGAGATATGTCCTCAATCTTTAAAAATGATAAACATGTCAATTACTGTGTGAATGTGAAGTTTTTTGAAAAATAAGTCATGAGAAACATAAATTTACATGTTTTCATAGTTATAGTTCCTTTAAAAGTAATATTCATATAATTTTGGACATTTAATTTAGCATAAAAGCAAAGAAATAAATTTATATTTGCAATTGATCATTGATTTGATGAGAAAAAAATGATTTTTGCTTATTAATTCGTTATTAATTGACTTTTAGTAGCGTTCCCGGAAATGACGAATCGTTCCCGAAATGACGATATGCATGCAATCCTGGAATCTTCAAAAACAAATTCATAAGTAATCCTAAAAAAAAAATCAACATTTTAAATTTTAAACCATCATTAACAATACAATCATAATTCCGGGAACCCAATGATCATTCCGGGAACGCATGTCATATGCGGGACCGTTCCCGGAATGACCGTTCCCGGAATGACGTTTCTACATAAAGATGCGTGTAAAATAAGTATTAGTCACTTAAACGGGATTATTTGAGATTAATATAAAGCGAGTCACATTCATCTTTAAGAAATATCGTATCAAAAAGCATTTGGTTGTTTTTTTCCTACAATTATCGGCGTTCCCGGAATGACACTGAATTGATGTACGGTGCCAAAAATTCAAACAAAACTATGCTTAGCTCTTAAATTTTTCACATTTTCACAAAAAACAGGCTGGTCAACCGATTGTACTTGAGTGTTTTATATGATTACCCACTAGCGCTATTTGTTGCGTTGTGCTGAAAGTTAATATATATAAAAATGTCTGCGTTCCCGGAAATGATGCACAAATTGTCAGACAAACTTTGTATTAAATTTTCGGACAAAATAATATTGTGTCGATTCGGGAACTTATAAATATCATTTTATAATAAAATTAACTAAGTTAACAAGTACCGTCGAAACATTAAAAAATATTTTTACTATGTGTTTTAGCTGTTGTTGTCCGTGGATTACTACTTACCCGCACGGAAATATATATATGCGAAAAATATATGCGAACATAGATGTGACATATTTTTTTTTTGCGCCTTTTTATAATTTTTATAAGTTTGACATAAATGTCGGATATTGGTCGGATATATGTCAACATAAATGTCGCGGCATGTATGTCGACATAGATGTCGACATAGATGTCAACACGATTTGATATAAATGTCGGATATATGTCAACATACATGCCGCAACATTTATGTTGACATATATCAGACATTTATATCAAATCGTGTTGACATCTATGTCGACATCTATGTCGACATACATGCCGCGACATTTATGTTGACATATATCCGACCAATATCCGACATTTATGTCAAACTTATAAAAATTATAAAAAGGCGCAAAAAAAAAATATGTCACATCTATGTTTGCATATATTTTTCGCATATATATATTTCCGTGCGGGTAGGGACGCGTTCCCGGAATGACTTTTCGGGGGTCAGTGGCGTAGCCAGGATGGGGCAGGGGTGGTCACGGCCCCCCCCCCCAGAAGTCCCGGTGCCCACCCCAGAAAAAAAACGATAGTATACTTGAATTCAAATAATCGATTAAGATTATCGATAATATTATCATATATGCGACGAATTGATTTTTTGTCAAGGCAGCCCCCCCCCCCCCCCCCCCCCCCCTCCCCAGGCCCACCCCAGCAAAAAATGCTGGCTACGCCACTGTCGGGGGTATTTTATAGAAAAAAATATATTCTATGAATAAATTCCAACAAATTTTTCTGATGCATTGCTTAAATGAGTTGATGTGAATAATTTGTGCTACATTATTTTAATAAAAACAAATAAATTTAATGATTCAAATGTCTCAGGCACGAATTTACCACCTTGGTGATTTTGAGCCATATGCTTATATTATTAGTATGCAAAAAAAAATCGGCGATAACTAATAAGAAAAGAAAATAAGGACAGAGAGCGGCAAATTCGATGCATGGTGATTTCTTGTGGGGAAACCTACCCAGCTATATAGAAACAAGCGGACATAGAGACAGGTCGCCGGTAAGTCTGTTGACTCGAGCTAATGTGTCAACACAGTCCTATAGGGTCTGGGGAAAACATGCGGGGGTGTACATTGAGATCTTTGAATCCTTGGACCGAAAAAGACGCGAGTCAAATACTAGTGCCGAAAACCATCAATTATTACGGTCATTGAATTCGTAATAGTACATAAACTAGAGAATTTGATCGGAAATTGATAATTCGTGAATTGGATAGGAAAATTTTCAAATTTTTGATCAACGTTCAGTATACAACGAACATACATAAAACAATTATCATGATGCAAAATTTGTCGAATAATTTCTACAATTAAAATATCACTGGGTTGACACAACCGAAATTTGGGTATTATATGGACAATCAAATTTTTTGTTCAGTCAACCAAAAATTTGGTTGGAGTAGCCAAAATTTTGGTTGGAGTAGCCAAAATTTTGGTACTTCCAACAAAATTTGGTATTCCCAACAAAATTTTTGTTTGACTGAACAAAAAATTCGATTGACTGAACAGAAAATTTGATTGTCCGTATAATAACCAAATTTCGATTGTTTCAACAAGACCTTTTTCTCAGTGTAGTTGCAGTAAAGTCATAATGTCAAATGTTGAGATATTATGGATGAAAATGTGACTGCGGTATTTTATAAAGAACTGATTATTGTTCAAAACACGTACTAGTGTTCTCGATTGGGTCTGAAATTGTCCGGATATTACATATATATGTAATAATCTTGGACTAGCTGTTCTTGAACAAATATGGGGGGGCCGTGGGTAGATAGCTAGAGTTTGGTTGTGATTCTGGGTATCCTGGAAACGACCACTCACTCGCCTACACACAGTAGAAAATGAAGAAGACTATATCTAGTAACAGATATACATACAAGGAATAACGACGGATGTTTCGACCGCGTCTTTTAGCCGGCGCCTTAGAGTCTGGCATCATCTACTCAGAAATTTTACCCCAAAATTAATTGTTGCTTAAATCCGGCGTAAAAAGCTTTGCAGGCTTGTTGGCGAGATGCTAATGGACTTAACTCGACGCTTCTATGTGAATTCTCTGCCCCCGTTATTTTTGGTTGAATTCTCAATACTGGCTTAATCGATCGAAAAAATTAAATTCTAAGTGTGTCTGAAATATTATTCTTCGATCATATATGTACCTCCTACGTATTATATTATACTACAAATAAAAATAATGTCATGCATACTTTTACCTAATTTTTTATTTTCCTTTGCATTTATAGCTATGCAAGATCAAAAACGCTTTCGGGCATATGCATAGACGACTATAGTACTTGATGAATGTCCATCTGTAAAAGAGTTCTGAGAAAAAGTATTTTTCTCCTGATTCTATATTATACATATATATGTATGCAGTATCATATAAAATTGTTAACGTATCGGCTACTTACAGTAGTGGTTTCTAGCTAATAGATTATAGTTTCTTATTCCACAAGCAGCTGCGAACTTTCGGAGCTAAAAATACATTCACAATAATAAGAAGAATTATTATCGTCGTCTGGAAAAAGTTTTCTTATCTTTTTATCGACTAGGTATTGTATAAACTTCAAAGCTCTATATTTTTACAGAAGAATTTCGATTTCAAGGATGGTGGGAGGTCTGCAGGGTATCCTTGATTTTACACAATATTCATATAAATCTATCGCTCGTATATATTATGTAATGTGAGCAGCAGAAATTATACGAGAAATATAAAAAATAATTGAATACCAATGTGGAAAACTACGAAGTGAGACATGACACGACCGAAATACGAAAGCTGCAGTTTCCAGAAACCAGATTCGAGTGAAACAACCATAAAGCTAATATATAACGTTATTCAAATTACTAATTTACTTCCCGGAATGGAAAAATCACAATGAGAATTGACGCATGGAATTTTCCCATTGAAGTTTTAGTCAAAGTAAGATTTCCTCTTCTTAATTACCCCGGAATTTATTTTATAAGAACTTAATTATACCGGATATTTTTGATATCAAGGTACCTATGTAGAATCGCGGGACCTTAATCCAACATATTTCTTAAACAATTATTCGAGCGTGAGATAAAACGCATTGAGCTTTTCTATTTCGTCATGATCGCGTGGCGTAGGTATACCTTGAAAGCTTTTATTCTCGACTCTTTACTGGATTTATGGTTTCAACGGACTATTCGTAACTTATCCTTACGACCTGAACCTTACGACACATAAAATCATCCTCACATTACATAAAAATAGTTATATATATCTAAAAGCACGATTAGTTGTGTGAAAATATCGCGAATAAAATCCCGTGAATAAGAGAATAAGATTCATTAAACAACATGCAACAATTTTTTTTTTTTTTTTTATATATAATTTGAATAGAAATATAAATATATTGGAACTGATCGTCAGAAGCAATCATCTCATTTCACTCATGTTCCAAATTTTCTATTCTAGATATCCATCAGAATAATTGAATTCATTCTTTTCGTTGATTTTGATCCTGTCAAATTTTTCCAGGTGATTCCGGTTACTTTTAATTATTTTAATTATATGATGAAATCGAACACCGAGTAAATTAGCGTATCAGAATTCGAAACCGATCAAATTATAATGATAACATGGCTTTGTCAAAGCTGCAATTTTCTTGCATTGATCGGCTGCAGTAATCGATCATATAGAAACGAATGGTGATAAAAATTTATTGGTAACTGGACACTAGAGCGTTTTGGTCTCGAAATAGCAATCACCGAAAAAGTATCATATACTTTAATTTATTTAATAAAAAAATGAGAAATTGTCTTTTTTTTTCCTCCCCGAGATGAAATTCACTCGCTTTTAGCAGAAATTCTATTTTTCTCATCTCTGTATCTCGAATACAAGAAATCGTTACCCAGACACGCGATGAGACTGCAGTTAGACAAGACGCATTGCACTCACGAAGTGTTGATTAAAACTTGACTAATTTCTTCCAGAAAGATTGAAGCACTTACGAAGAAATTTATACAGGGTGACCCAAGACCCCCGGACCGGAAGGAATGGGTGAATTCCTCGTTGGATTTTGAGACGAAATTTCCTTTTCGAAAACTTCGTCCGATCAACGGTGTCCAAGTTATTAAAGATAAAGAGTAGCCAATCAGCGCCTCGCTTTAGGTCCGTGCCAGTGCCGGGTCAATAGTGAACGGCGGGCAGGGCCCGTGGTTTATTTTACATTTGGCTACTTTCTTCTTCACTTTACGATCGACGCGTATTATTATTATCATTATTATAAACCACGGGCCCTGCCCGCCGTTCACTATTGACCCGGCACTGGCACGGACCTAAAGCGAGGCGCTGATTGGCTACTCTTTATCTTTAATAACTTGGACACCGTTGATCGGACGAAGTTTTCGAAAAGGAAATTTCGTCTCAAAATCCAACGAGGAATTCACCCATTCCTTCCGGTCCGGGGGTCTTGGGTCACCCTGTATACTAGTTCGAATGAGAACTTCCTCTGCGAGTTCACTATACGTATAGGTGCATCGGTGCAAAGTGTAAATGGTTAGATTAAATAAATAAATAAAAAAAAAAAAAAACAACAAGGATAAAAATTTCAAACTCAAATTTTAGTAAATTTCGAGCTATGTATATTTGGTAGGATATGTTAAAATTTACAGTTAAAATCTGTAGATTTTACAGAAGTCGATAATATTATTGATTTCAAACGGAAAATATTTGATTTGTTCAGTTTACTTTTTTGCCATATATACGACGTCAGGAATTTAAAGACGAACTTACTTCAAGATTTCAGAGTCCCAATTTAATAACGACTGTATTAATATAATGTCTACTTATTCGACAAACTATGAATTCACTGTAACCCGTTTTTTTATTTATGTCACGAATATACGGGGTCTGCAGTTTTTTTTTTTTTTTTTTTTTTTTTTCATATATCGGTTATTTTTATTCTCATTTCGTTGAACTAACAATGAGGCTGAATTTGCCAACTGTTCCCTATTCTTTTTAATGAGGATGCTAGGACGTTGACGCTAGTTCTAAGATTAAATTTATACCTAGACTTATTATACCTTCTACTGAATAAAAAATTTAATAGAAAAAAAAAGAACAAGTCTTGAAATTCTCGGTGGCATGAATCTGGAAAATCATACATACAGCCATCACACGATTATAGTATCGTTAAAAATACAAATCACTGTAAAAGTTCGCCTCAAATTATTCTGATGATTTTTATTCTGATGAATTTTTTTGCATTTAGGTATCGTCTTATAGAGGCGAGGTTTCAATTATTTTAACATACAAAACACAGAACAATTATTATCAATGAAAAATCAGACTACAAGCTCTGATCTAGGTATGCCCACACAGTAAAAAAAATTTCGCCATTGCGTAAAAAAAAAAAAGTCGGTGTTAAAATTTTTGTGTTAAATATTTAACACTCTCCTGTGTTCATTCAAACAATGGCACAGTGTTGTTTTTTTGTTTATAATTTTTTAACACACTAAAATTTTAATTTGATACGAAAGTAACACTTTCTAAATGTTACTCTCAAATCAACACAAAATTTTAACACAGTTTTGTGTTAAATTAAAAAAAAAAAAAATTTTTACTGTGCATTCGGGTGGTCCCTAATTCGG
This sequence comes from Tenthredo mesomela, assembly GCA_943736025.1. Classification (NCBI taxonomy): domain Eukaryota; kingdom Metazoa; phylum Arthropoda; class Insecta; order Hymenoptera; family Tenthredinidae; genus Tenthredo; species Tenthredo mesomela. The sequence continues at coordinate 11,949,071 of OX031015.1, read as the reverse complement.
TCATATTCGAATTTCAATGCTCTTACGGGCCAGAACGTCTTGAAATATGTACATAAAATATGTTCGAAACTCCTGATTCCCTATCTCAATTCTAAGTACTGCCCCAAAGCCTTCGAACTTTCCCATTTAAATCAGACACAATTTTTAGTATTTCGGTTTTTTTTTTTTTTTTTACTTCCTATCGCATTATCGCTTCTCTGAATCTAAAACTCCGCACACTTCTTACCTAAATAGTAGTATAGGTATCCGTGAAAACTTTACAGATTTTTAACGTCAAAATTTTATTCATCACAATTTGGAGATAGGAAATTATTTTTCGGTGCACTCCCACACAGTACATTACCTCCATACGATATCCGAGTTTGATCTCAAATATCCCATTGATATCCTATATATCTTCAGGAGATCGTGTGGATATCTCATACGATATTGTGAACTATTCGAATTTGGGACCGAGTGGGATTTCCGTGGGACATTTCGAAGATATCTTGTGGGATCTACGAAACATCTTGAGTAGATTTTTAATTTTCTGATATTTCATGGATATTTCTAAAAAAAAAAAAAACGCCTCAACAGATAGAGCCTATTTTACGGCTTCGTCAAATCGCCTATCCTGATTTGACTGTGACTATAATTTTGCATTGAATATTCATATTTCCTAATAAGCTAACTCTCAAGATCCTGATATTCACCATTTTTTTTCCAATCAACATTTTCCCTATTTTTGAAAACATTCTCATAGATTTTGTGATAAAAACAATATTTTTCGAGACCTCAGTCAGAATTTGATGAGAATTTCATTCAAAAATCGGTTAAGAAAGATGTGAAAAATTAAGTGGTACATTATATGGGGAATTCCACGCCAATTTGACCAATGAATTTCCCTCACCATTTTGAATTTGCCTATAAAAAAAAAAAAAAAATTCTACGATTATCCAAAGACTAAAACGGTCCCATGAATTTTTTCAGATTTTTTGATCGACCCGTGTTTTTTTTTTCCATGAATTTTCAAACTACCAAATATTTCAACACTTTTTAAAACTCTCAAAAAATTCTCAAAAATCTCATGTTCCACTACGAACATCACGCTACTATTTTCGGGCCTATGATTTCCTTGGGATATTCTGAGGAGATCGTCGGATATCCATCGTCGACATCCGCAGGACATTGCGGGACCGGCCAAAAACATGTCCCTGGAATATCTACGGAACGTCAACGGATATCGTAGGATATTCCGTGGATATCCAAAATATACGGAATGGTATCCATAAGATGTTGTGTTAGGACTGCCATGTGCTGTGTGGGCTGTAGCTTCGAAAATTATATCGTTGAAAAGGACCCCGCACATTTCTTATGGGAACTGGCTTTCCGATGGATTTGGCTGAAATTTTCAGGTTTCGTAGTTCCTGCGATGCTGATCAAAAGTTACCATTGCCACCACTTCCAAAAGTGAACCGTTCGACCTTGGTAAGCGGTTGAAGTTTAAATTCCATTTCGTGTAGTATCAGTTCAAACCCAAAAGTGCAGGTATTTTGCAGGCAGGAATTTTCGTTCGGTGTACTTTCCAACTTTTAACCCGGATCTGACTATCAAATAGCTCAAGTACGAAGTGATGAGTCGAAAAACCTATACTTAAAAAATCACCTAACGGTAAAAGCGAGGGGCTATTCATTCACAGATCAGGGGAAACGCGAGTACAAATGGACCGATTTTAAACCTCAACCTTTTACCAAGGTCGAATGATTCACTTTTGGAAGTTGTGGCAATGGTAACTTTTGATCAGCATTGCATGAACTACGGAACCTGAAAATCTCAGCCAAATCCATCGGAAAGCCAGTTCCCATAAGAAATGTGCGGGGTCTTTTGTCGAAATTTCATGAGATACCCACTACTACAGGTGATGAGTGAACCAAGTTCGAGATTTTTCGGAGCCATACCTACTGCAATAGGAAGAATAAAAAATTGATGGCGAAATGTGAGAAATCGTGTTTTATTCAAGTGGGAAAATTCGAAGGTTTTGGGGCTGTACTTAGAATTGAGATAACAACCGGGGGTTTCGGTTAAATTCTTTTGTGCATATTTGGAGACGTTCTGGCCCATGGGAGCATTGAAATTCGAAAATGATTAAATTAAGGACCACCCTAAATATACCCATACCTGTAGGTTGTGTACCTAAGGTCTGAAATCTTGTAGTTTGTCAAGTTTTAATAGTTAGATGGTTATACGTATAGTTAGTACTGTGATATCACAGTAGAATTACTACAGTGATAACTAGTTGCCGAAACTACGAGAGCAGCTGTCTGGTCGTCGACGTGGCCCGGAAGCAACAAGTTTTTTTTTTTTTTTTCCTTTCTGTCAAACTTGTAATTTATAGCGCAGGTTCAATATAAAATATACAAGACTATCCACATTCATATATTTATATTGTTTTAGTTAATTTTTTATTCTTTCAATAATATACAAGATCAATATTTGATTCTTTTTACTTGAATTCTTGTAAAAGCTCATGAAATAGGTACATAATTCACATTAATCTTCCAAATAGCTTTTCAATGCAATCAATTAAACGCATCGTGTTTCAGCCGACAGAATAATCCCAAAACCTGAAGTTCATTACGTAACATAACTTCGCGAATATTAGATATTTAGATCCGGGCTATACCGGGACGGACATTTGACGTAAGATAAGCTAGGGATTTGCAAAGCATGACCCTCTTATATTAGAGGTAGTATAGGTACCCTTGAAGTTACTTTTCAACGTTTTTCACCGTCTTTATTTTTCATATTAAAAGAAAAAAAAAAAAAAGAAAATGAAATAAAACAAGTCTGGCTAGATTTCACCTCGGTGCAGTATATGAATTAGCTGCGTGATAATCTTGGAAGACAGATGGATAGTGCGGCATTAAAAGGAAATGATAAAACACATGCATCAATCTGCGAATAGATGGATTATGGGCTGTCAAATAAAATAATAGTACTTCTACTGTATTTTTTCTTTTTTTTTCTGTTTCTTCTTCTTCTTCTTCTTCTTCTTCTTCTTCTTCTTCTTATGAAATAGCTTCACGCATAGCCGAATAAAATATCTCGTCTGCTAATTTCTTCTGTTTTTACGATTATCCCCAAGCTTTTCTGCGACCATTCATTATACCCAAGTGATTTGGCGCCTTGGACTATGCCTAATGGTTTGATCAATTTTTTTTTTTTATTATTTATTATTCTACTCAACAACACATAATACAGATATTTTACGAGTTATTATTCCCTACGAATGACTATATTATTTTTTTCTCCCCTGGTTTTCACCTTCAACGAAATTTTGCACAAGGGTCTAATTCTTTACGTTATCTCTTCTTATTTTTTTTTTTTTTTTTTTTTTTTTTTCGTAAGTTTTTATCGTTATAGCACAAGACTCGTTGTATAGTACTTTTATTCAACATCTTAAGAGTTTCATTTGCATATAGTCACCAAAACTTGAGCAGATTCTTTACACAGGTTATCCTTATATGTATATATACGGAACAATTTAATCGCATAGTAATAAATTAACGAAGGCATTATTGGCCGGCCAATTTTCATTTTTCATCTGATGGTTGTACTACTATTTTTCTATGACATCATCTGTGGCGTATAAATGACGTCACTGGTGCGCAAAATATAACGGAAACAGCGCGAAGCAGGGGCTCGTGTATATAAATGGAGGCGCGCAAGCTCTGCAAATCATTCGCTCTCCAATCTCCAAACCTTAAGGTTTGGTAACCCGGTTTGGTCAACCTAGTGAAAATTTGCTCTCCGCATATATATACTAAACCCTTATTTTTGCCAGTCTTTTAATCAAATCGCAATCCTCTGTGCACGGATCAGAAGTTTGGTGAAGAAGTTTCAACGGTGTGAGAGAAAAAAAAATCTCTCTACGAAGTAAGTTTGTCTCATTTTTTTTTTTTAATAAACGAGCCAATTTTTTGATCAAATTTTTTTTTTCGAATTTCCTACACTCAGAAAAAAGTCTTGTTGACACAACCGAAATTTGGGTTATTATATGCACAATCACATTTTTTGTTCAGTCAATCAAAAATTTTGTTGGAATAGCCAAAATTTTGGTTGTCCCAACGAAATTTTTGGTTACCTGAACAAAAAATTTGATTTACTGAACAAAAAATGTGATTGTGCATATAATAAACAAATTTTGGTTGTTATTTTTCTGAGTGTACCGGCACAAATTTGAAAAAAAAAAAAAGAAGAAAATGTTCCTTTCATTGGATCATATTATTGCCTGAATTTTTGTAACATTTGCTTAAATTTATTTTCTATAAGTCTATAAGCACTATATAATGTGTGTGATAAAATCTTTGAAATTCCGAAGTTTAAATTTTATTAAATCGTTGGATTATTCAAAATTGTTATACCGAGTATTTTTAATCAAAGCGTACAATTTTCGGTATATCAGGATTTTCTGAAGTTCAATCTTATATCGATAACGTAGAATTGAAATGATAGTGTATAAAATTATCAAAATGAAATTTGAATTTGGGGAAATGTTGTCCTCAAACCGCAAAAATTTTGTGAGAATAATTTCTGAACGGAGAAAAATGTGGAAAATGAAAGAACCAAATCGTTTGACTATATTTTAAATATAAAAATTAAGTTTTTACTGTATAAACTGTTAATATCGAGTCATCAATAGATGAGAAGAGGTTTTGCGATAAGCGTTGGAACGGACGCGGCGATTGCGACGGGTGGTTGCTTTTTGGATGCAGACACGAAGACGCCACGGCGCCCCACATCTCGCGGAGTCTAGCGTTTCTTCTTTTTATCTATTTCCCGTCTTTCTCGGATGTACGTGCACACCCCCGTACCCGCGTCTGTACGTTTTATGACAAAAGCATTGTTCCACTCGTGCAGCTTGATCTGCCGCAATACGTCCAAATCAGAAATATTATACCTGGAATATATGCTACCTATATATTGAATAAGATGCAATTAAGTGCATTTATATTAGCGAATTTTGTAAAAATTAAAAAATCATTCGTTAGAACGTGAGAAATAAGATTTATGTTATAAACTTGTTGGAATAAGAAACGGCGTAAACTATTTTTGAAAAATCAAGAGAAGATAGTATAATAAGTACTTAGCTTTTGCAGATATTCAATCTTCTTTCATGTTCTATATCAAGCGATTTTCTTATTTCTATTATTATACGAAAATTTATTAAAATTTTGTCGGTATGTCCAAGAGGAGTAGTGCACATATTTAAATCTATAGAAAATTTGGAAAATTTTCCAAATTTTCTTGGCTCGAGAAAAATTTTGATTTCATCCGAGAAAATTTCGGTTTTCATTTTTGGACCGCAAAATTATCTTGAATCAAGAATAATTTTCTTGGCTCAAGTTGACCTTTTTTTCTGTGTACATATACCTACCTACGCATGGAAATTGGCTACGCGTGAGATTGACCATTGGAATTTTGATTAATTTTTTCTTTGCATTTTTTTTTTTTTTTTCATATTTTTATTACTCTAGATTTTTAAGCTATAAATTTAATGGAACAACACATATGATTACTCTATCTTTGAAAATTTCACAATCATCAGGTTCAACCTGAATCGAAACACCTGCTGCGTAAAAAAAAAAAAGGTATATAACCAATTTTCGCGTGTTTCTCACACAACATTTTTCCCCCAACGCCTGCTTCCTGCTTCGTCGTTTCAAAACCATTATTCCAATTTTCGTTATTTACACGCGCGTTGTACAGAATAAACATATTTCCATTAAAAAAATATCTTAATATCTACCTGTATTATTATATACGGTGTTTCCAAAATGTGTGTCGAATTATCGCATACACCAATTATTACTCGCTGCTTTCAACGTTGTTTTTATATAATCGGTAAATTTTATTAATAATGACCGACTCGTCAATCTATGTGCACATCATCGTGCGCAGTGGCGTAACTAGACTTTACGGGCCCCAATGCAAGAAAAATTGAAGCCCCCCCCCCCCCCCCCCCCCCCCCCCCCCCCGCGATTGTCTATGAAAACAAGTGTCGACCTTTGGACGATAAATTGGCAGTGGACATCTGAAAGCTGGGTTTCATTATAAACGAAACAAAACTAAAACTGCAATTGATCTTTAATCTTGAATCACAGGTTATACACAAAAATTTCGGTGTCTCTTTCTTTTTTTTTTTTTTTTTCTTGCCGCACCGCTCAAACTTTTTTTATTCATGTTAAAATTCTTATCTGCTACACCATTGATTTTATGAGAATCATGCGTTTAATTTTCTAGAAATTACCGAACGTTTACTTGACAAAAATAATTTGAGTTGTCTCAACTCGTAACGAGTTCTAACAAGTCTTATATGGATGATATTTATCGGGGCAAAACCGTTACTTCGTGTAGATAATTGAATTGTAGAATAGCGGCAAATGTATGGCAAAAGCCTACATTTATTTCGAATGAAAATAAATTTATCACAATAATACGGAAGTCCTCATCAATCGCCGTATAAAAAAACGATGTGTAAAAAATGAGACATTGACTGACCAAAAGCTTGATTAAATTCGGTTTATTCCAATATAAAATATTGTTAAATTCATATTCAATGTAAACATTGTTATAGTTCGAGTCGCATGGGCTCAGCTGGGGCCCCTTTGAGCCAGGGGCCCATCGCGACCGCATCGGTTGCATCGGCATAGTTACGCCACTGATCGTGCGGCTCACACAAGAAATCGCACTTTGCTATACGGAGGTTGTTTCTGTCTGGTTAGATTTGGGATTTTTTTTATATTATTTTCGCATATGTTCAATGGAAATGTTTTTTTTTTTTTTCCTTTCTGTCAATTATCACACAAGTATTGAACAATAATTATTTTTTTTTGTTTTAAATCAATCTAATCGCGTGGATTTATCAATTTCAGAAATATTTATGAACATATATAGCGAGGAACGACAAGTGGTCCCATTTTTACTGTCATCAAGTTAAAAATTTATTTTTTCAGAATACTTATTCGGTCTTAAAGCAATTCTCGAATAATTATATGAAGCTTTTCAAATCATATAATATATGTATAGAATAAATATTCGCAGATTATCGAATTCTTGAAAGTAATATAGTATACCTACTTACGTCTTATTGTTAAATAAGAAGGAATCCGCGGAGTTTCTTACCCGGAATTCAGATGCTAATTTTTTTTCGACTCAATTTATGTCAGCTGTATAGATATAAACCTGTACGTATAGCGCTTCTAGTATGAAATATATACACCGTCATTTTCGCATCTCTGTTTAATTTTTAATGAACTTTAAGATGGAAATGAATAGCCAAACTTTTTGTTTATAAATTTAAGTAATTTCATTAGTTGAACATAATTATTTACTATATACACCGGAAGAGAGCTATTCGACGTTCGTGCTATAATTTTCAAGTACCTAAGACAATAGCCAGTCAGATACCTTAAAATACTTTCGTAAATTTGAATTCATCGTTTCGATTTGAATTTGAGTGACGAAAAATGTAAAAAAGTTTTTCAGTAACAGGTGGAACTCTCCCTCGATCGACAAATTTGACAATTAGCTAATCAGGTATGGTACACGGTGTAAATTCATCTACGGGTTTATTAAATGTCGTAAAACGGTGATCGTAGTGAAGTATAAGAAAATAAAAAATGAAAAAAAAACTTGTGAATAAATGTTAAACTTGAGGAGACGATTTTTTTATTGGCATAATATGTTCCGCTAGCGGTCAATTAAATTTACATGATTTTAAGAAGATTGCGGTACTAGCCAGGCCCTTCGGCTAGCTTCAAAGTCCTAATATCCTTTCGATAAAGAAGTCCATTGAGTTTGGTCCTGGGTTCTTACGGAACTTTAGTTTCAACTGAATATTTGGCCAGCGGCACTTTTGGAATTGTACCTTGCGATCAACTTTAAACTTTTGAATAAGTTGATATTTTCAATTTTTTTTCTTTTTTTTCTGGTTATGGGATATATATTTTAGCGTGGTTCAAAAAAGACCTCATTTCTCAGATGTTGCTGCTTATTCATGAATATGTTGTTTATGATTTTGAAAAATTATTCCATTCTTTTGAGCTCTATAGGACAATATTTACTACTGCCTCAGTGAAGTTGAAGTTTCGAAATTTTGCCATTTTTGGCAATTTCAAAGTTCTCAGATCAAAGTCCTCATCTAGCTACCTCTAGGTTCTCATTCAATGAGGATGTTGGTTCAAGATGAGACTCGTACGATAATATTTAGTACTGCTTCAGAGACATTGAAGTATTTTCACTATTTAGGGGTTTCCTTAGAGATTGGATCGCCAGGTGTTGCTCATGAGACAGTCTTTTCTTACCATTTTAAGGAAGAAGTACACGAAGTTTGCAGCCCATGGGACCATTTTTACTACTGCCTCATGTTGCTAATTTTACTTGAAGGAAAGTCGCCCTCAATGAGGCAGTAGTAAAAATGGTCCCACAGACTGCAAACTGCTTGGATTTCTTCCTTATATTGGTAAGATGAAACTGTCTCATGAGCAGCACCTGGCGATCGAATCTCCGAAAAAACGCAAAATATTGAAAAAACTTCAATGTCTCCGAGGCAGTACTAAATATTATCGTACGAGTCTCATCTTGAACCAACATGCTCATTGAATAAGAATCTCGAGGCAGCCGGATGAACGCTCTGATCTGAGAACTTTGAAATTGCCAAAAATGGCAAAATTTCGAAATTTCAACTTCACTGAGGCAGTAGTAAATATTGTCCAATAGAGCTAAAAAAAAATGGAATAATTTTTAAAAATCACTAACAACATATTCACGGATGAGCATGAGCAACATCTGAGAAATTAGGTCTTTTTTGAACCACCCTAATATATATACGCTGATCACTTTAACACCGATTTTTCTGCGGAAGATTCATTTGCCCTCTTTATTCGTTGGAATAAAAACAGAATCTGGTTTTCTATATTTCGAATATATATCTACTTAGGTATGTAATATACGAGTAAACAACATTTTCAGCTCCATCTTCTATCAAGGGTTTTGGAATTTTTTGAAACTAAAAATCCAGAATTTCATAAAATCGCAATATTCGTAATTAGTAGAAGTATACAATCGACGAATTGGGAGAGAATTAATCAGAACACCTGTCTTTCGGGAACTTATTCACCTGTCTGTCGATTCATATAGTAAAGAAGAAGAAAAAAACAAAAAATTATAGATTAGATTAATTTATAAAGTTAAAATTTTGAATATTATGGTAGATCGACGACTAGAAGATCAAATAGAAAATTTTACTTCCTCGTAATTATCTCGAACCTCTGAAGCTTTAAGGGATTTTAATTATGAAAGAAAAGAAGATGGGTGGAGGTGGGAATTTTTTGGGTAATCGTATAACTTTGTGCTTTATTAAAAATTCAACTCTTAGTCACGTGAGGTATAAGATATTACCTTTGAAAATAGCTTCAAGGAACAGAGGTATCAATCACCTCCTGATATATTCAGACTTTGAATTGCAAATAAAATTGCCGAAATTTTATTTTTACCTAATCCAAGCAGGATCTATGCTCTTCAAGATTCCCGCTTTCACAGAGTATAATGATTGAAAGATACATGGTCGAAAATAAAATTTGGGTCCTCTTCCATATTATTAATTGGATCTCAAACGAAGTAAAAAAAAAGAGGTGTGGTATAATAATGCAAATTGTATTTTTCTTATTAAATTATCGAGTTGTTGATTAAACCCAGGCTGCACCTGTTATTTACGAGGCATTTTAAAATACAGTAAAATAACTGTTTTAGGTAAATTTTTTAAGGAATAAACGATCTCAACTTCGCTCAAGTTGATTAATTATTCTATATATATATACATCTTATTATTTAACAGTCTATTATAAGACTTTATTGCAAGTATGTACTGAGAAAAGCTTAAACCATGTTACGCTTTAATCGGTTATAAATTCTGAATTTATTTTATAGACATCGGCATACAATATATATTAATAACAAAAATACGTTAAGTGCAGAGAAGTACGCGTCATTTATTATAAAACCATTATATTATACTTGAACAGAAAAATTTATTCAACTAGGTATATATTTTATAATAATCTTTTCCGAATTCAACAGTTATAAGAATCAGACTATTATAATATATGCGATCCACAATTTGAATAAATTGGCTGACTTTTACGATGTATACCCACTCAAGGTGCACCCTGGTTGAAGTTTATTGAATGAAATATGTTTTCTGACTTCTACACAGATGAATAAGAAATAAAAAAAAAAAAAAATCCTTTTCTAACTGCGTAAGGGTATAGGCGGGGAAACTCTTCCTTCTGATGGAACGTCGATCATTGGTATTATATATATGCCGATCCTACGATGATATTATCACTTAAAATTTTGAAAACTCACGTACATACGTGGCAGTGTACGAGAAAAAAAGTAATTAATAATAATAATAATAATAATAATAATAATAATAATAATAGCCACGTGGAGCGAATAACACTGGAGAAGATATGATTTTAGGTTTTGCAAAAGGTGAATTAGGTTTAATACCTAGATAGCTAATTAGCAAGAAATGACTAAACTTTAGAAGTACGTTGCTTGTTTAATTACATATGGTATACTTTAGTTAAGCTGTTCTGAAAATAGGAGCTATAATTTTGAGTAACAACGAAAATGTATCCAAGCGAGTATAAGATCTACGAGGTATTATAATATAGATATATACCGCGACACAGATGTTGTTGTACCTACCATTTGAAATTCTTTCATTTATTTTATTAATTATAAAAGAGAAATCTTGCTCCATATCTTATATCGTTATAATTCATAACTAAAAAATAAAACTTATTGGCTAATTTCATTAAGAAAACAAAAAACAAAAATGCATTTAGTTTTTTGGCAAGTTCAGAACAATTTGTAGTTTGCAGAATTCTGTAGTCTTATAGCTTTAGCTTTGCTTCTAAGTGCACTACGACCAAAACTTATGAATTTGGCAGCGTGCTGGACAACAGCATAATATAGTCTATATAAGACGCTTTGTGCAACTAACTTTCATATTTACAGTCTGGCTCAGCGTGACATCGTAGATCTATAGTTGAGGAAGTATGATTTTATTTTGAAATTCTTCTTCTTTATTATTTATATACGTATTTGTAGATATATTGATGCATTAGGAGTGACTTAGCCGTTCGAAAATACCCGATACATCGGAAATCTCTTTTCAAATAATATTATTACTATATTGGTAATACAACAACGATACAAATGTTCATAAACTCTACTTTGTCCCTTCGTGTTCACAGCAAAAGGTATTTTCACGTTTGATATCGAAATTGAAATAAGAAAAATAAAATTCTATACAATACGAGTGATCACCGAGAGTTTTTCACGTTTGATCTCGTTTTATGGATGTATGCATACATACAAATATATATATACTTGTACGTATACTACTACTCTTCAAGTTATACCGTTCAAAAACTGAGGAATAATTGGGAAACTAAAGAGTTCGATAAACCAGACATATATTATATTATTCGCAAAATCTATACGCATTGGTTTCGATTTGGTTTCGAAAAGTGCAGACTTTTCATCATTTTAACGAATCTTTATACGTTTTCAACCCACTAGAATTCGAAAAACAGGTTTGAAAAAATGTCAGTCTGTCAGTCTGTCTGATGATCTCGGAAACGGCTCGATATAAAAAAATCTGAAATTTAGATTACTTTACATCCGAATGATTGGAATGAAAAATTATCATTTCCCATTGAATTCGAAAGCTTGCTTCTACCGGAAATAAATCGAATTTCAATATTTTTACTCACAACTCATATTGTTTTTTTTTTTTTTTTTTTTTTTTTCATACTTTTAAATTAAAGATAATGTTTTTTCGAGTTAAAACCAACGGTAATAAAAAGCTTCATTGGTAGTCGGTTATAGAATTTTTGAAATTCTGTACATTTCACAAGTATATTATATCATACGAAACTCATTTAAAACTGTTGAGAAAGCGCACAATATACGTGTATTACAGAAGAAGTACCTACGTCAAGAATCAATTAAGCGCACTCTGCTAGTACGCCACCATTCTGTTACACATAAGTATAGTATTCCCGGATTGTTGAATATGATTCCACTTATGAATGAAATAAATTTGAATTGTCCATACAAAAATACCGTTTTCCCTCTAAAGGATATAAATTTTTTTTATCTATTTCATGCTTCTTGGATTTGAAGAAAAGTTGTATTTAAGCGAACTGTATATTTGTAACTGCTAACTGAAAAGTTTGGAGAATACTCACTTCAATTAGCAGCTCAATTACTGATGGATAATCGTTACAGTATCTGAGAAGTTAAAACTCTAGCTATTTATTTATATTTTCAGAACACTTGAGTGTATTTATTTTACAGATCTTCGGTATCCAGGTTTATAAATCAGCTTCAAGAAAACTTTTCGATACATTTGAATTGAGATTTATGATCACCTTTATTTTAGATCTATTTGAAGATCAAATTTTGCAGATAATAAAAGATACATCTTTGTGCTTCTGCAGCATCCCATGAAGACTGACAAGTTTTATCAAAGATCCATTAAAACGCGTTAGCAACAGGATAATAAATCCAAGGTATAGGTATGTACATCGCAAACAGAGAAAGCGAATAAATGACAAAGATTGAAAAAAGTGCAGACCTGTATTTTTATCTTTATACGGTTTCGTATATTCTTGACTTTTCGTATCTTTTTAGACTTTTCGGCGAGGCGCGATGGATAAAAAAATATCTTATTTGTACAAATGAATATATCAATACATTAATAACATTGCTGTCGCACGTATGTATAAAAAAGATTCTTTTTGTAACACATGCACGATTTTTGCGTTTTTTTTACCCATTAAGCGGGCCTAAAGTGACGGTTTTCAGACGAGCGGGCGTTTTCAGTTTTTATTTGCCCGCTCAAACGAGCAGCGGGCGTTTTTAGTTTTTATTTGCCCGCTAAATCGAGCAGCGGGCGTTTTCAGTTTTTATTTGCCCGCTAAACCGAGCAGCGGGCGTTTTTGGTTTTTATTTGCCCGCTTATGCTCGAGTAGCGGGCAAATAAAAAGTGAAAACGCCCGCTACTCGAGCATAAGCGGGCAAATAAAAACTAAAAACGCCCGCTAAATTATTTTTCAATATTTTCATGAAAATTATCAACAATGATGAAAAAACGCGAAAATCGTGCTGTTACAAAAAATATGGTGTGCACCAGGGCTAAGTGGGCTTTTTGACCTTGTGTGGTTGCAGTACTCGTCTTCGGCTCGCCGACGCACTCGTCTTCGACTCGTGCTACCTCGCCTCTGACTCGTACTGCAAACTCCACACTCGGTCTAAAAAAGCCCACTTTACGCCCTTGGTACACAATATACTATTATTGCTTGATCGAAGCTGTATATCCATCCGCTTCTAATATATACTACATTTTTCTCCTACGCATACAAGAGGATGATGTATGATCGAGAAAATCTCTAGGATTTCGTACATGTCTACGTACTTACAGAATCATAATCCCAGACAAGATAGTACTCGGTTTTTTTCGATCTTGAAATATTTTTATTCGATGTATATTTAACGAGTTTACAATATTTAGTTTATTTTATAATTTTTTTTTTTTTTTTTTTTTTCACGCTCCTTTCGACTCATCCTATATTCTTTTCTAATTATATCTGAAAATGAAAAGACTTACGGAACGTTAACCAGCCAGAAAACATTTCAAGATTTCGTGGTCGTCGTATAGCGCCCTTTGAAACATTATACATAAAAGAGCGAATTAAGCACATTGATTAATTTTTAGCAGTTTTAAAACTCGTCATCTTTATAAAATAAAAGTTAAAATTTTTCTTTCAACTTATCCTAACTTAAATACTATATATAATATAGCTACAATAATTACACATTTTATAATTCGATAAAATATTATATATACGCGTTTATACAATTATTTTATTTTTATTTTTTTCTTCCCTAACGAAAAAAAATACGATATATTATATAAGTAGGTAAATAAAGTATATTTCACGTGTTCAAATATATCTCTGTAAGCTTTATTCAGATATAATTTTATATTTCATGATTATAAATAGAAGTGTATTTCATTCTTTATTAAAAATCCATCTGCGTTTACATAATAATTGTGCGTATAAAATATTATAAAAATGAATTCAAAATATCTGAAAATTATTTACTACACCTCTGTCAAGTGATAAAGGATGGATATTTGGTATCACCTACCGGGGTTAACCGCGCAGGATTGATAATCTCAGATACAAATTGCGTTGTCAATTTGGCCCGTCCTTCGTTTTCAGGAGCTTTCTCACCTGTAGACTCTCCCACAGTATTAATTATAAAAGCTCAACCGATAATCCTTATTGCCTTTGATTAATATATAAAGCATCAACGCCAATAACTATAATATTGTGAACACCGCGTCGACCCGTTGTCAGTTAATGTAAATTTCTAGTCTCCTTATCTCCGATACTACCTATACCTACTATACAATTAATGAGGATTATTATCAACCAAAAATTGATCGTTAATAATATAATATAACGAAGAGATATCGTATCGTATGAAAATAATTCAATTTCAAACAATTCGAAGTGTATTAGACTGTGTAAAAAAAAAAAAAACATCTTCTTTTTGTTCGGGCCCTTTCGAAAATAGTTAGTGCTCAATATAAAGAAAATTGTCCCCAAAGCTTAGCTATGTAGCTTGAACACAGAATTAGCGCATTTGAAAATAAGATTTCCCATGTATTTCAAATGTCAAAATTTGTTTATCTTAGTTTTATTTTTATAATTCTCTTTATTCAATTGATAAGAATAAAGTAAATATACGGTTTTGAAGGGAAAAAAATTTCTGAGAAAATGCATGAAAAAAAATTTTTAATTAATTTGTCGAAAAGTAAGTAGTAATCAAATATACATATGACTTTTTAAACCACCGTAACTCGTTAACGGTTCAATCGAGCAACTTGGGCCAAAGGACTATTTTTGTAGATCATAAAATTCTCTACAAAACCGTATAACTACTTTATTCCTATCAGTTGAATAAAGAGAGTTATAAAAATAAAACTAGGATAAACAAATTTTGCTATTTGAAATTCATGGGAAATCTTATTTTCAAATGCGCTAATTCTGTGTTCAAGCTACATAGCTGAGCTTTGGGGACAATTTTCTTTATATCAAGCACTAACTATTTTCGAAAGGGCCCGAACAAAAAGAAGATGTCGTTTTTTTTTTTTACACAGTTTAATGTGTATATTTCAAATTCAGATTCAGAAAATAGTTTGAATATTTTCTAATAAAATTAAATAATTCTGAATTGCATATCGGCACGCAATAAACTAGACAGTCAATATATATACCCCTAGGGCTTTGGTTTGAGTATAAAATTCCTTTTTAAAACCTCATACCCACCCACTATAGCTGGTATCTCGATTATAAATCTTGTGAACGCGGCTGTAAGAGATTTTACAAAGCTTGTAAACTGCCTTTGACTAGATAACAGCTATGCATAAATCCGGTACGGGTACTTGCTTTTGAATCTGTCCTATACTTGAGCGACAATTATCTGATTGTTTGGCAGTTAAAAACCCTTTAAGGCAACGTCTGTGTAACATGATTTTTCGCCTTTTTGCTACATTCTCATATACTAGGTTGAATTTTTGTGAACGGACGTTTTACTTTTTCTTGCTTTTTTTTTTTTTTTTTTGAATTCGGACACAATTATTTTGGCAATAAATTTCTAGAAGTCAAGTGGAGAATGTGAAATAAAAAAAAAAATTGCAATTTACTAATCAAAAAACAGAAACACGAATACATAAAAAATATTCTGACAATTGCAGCGAAATATATACTATATAGAGCTTTATTTTGCTAGTAGTAAGGTTTCTGGGGGATGAAATTACGTCATCGACATCCACCGAGAACGGCGACGACGAGTCTGAAATCGTAAATATCTTGTGCAACGGCACTTTGTCTTGTCACTGTTTTTCTTTTTCAAGCCATTACCACTAGACTACAGGGTTATAACAGATTATACTCAGAGAGTAGTTTGTATCGGTTTGTATTCTCTCGTATATAGTTAGGATAATAGACCGTAATAGAGAAAGATAGTCTAAAGATTCTAGACTTTTTATTGTTCTAGATTCTAGACTGAATAAAACTCAAGTCAGTATAATGATTGAGGTACAGTTCTTAACTGTAATGGAACCACTTTTATTTACTATACTAGTTTTTTTTTTTTTTTGTTGTTTTTTTTTTTTTTTGGTAAATCAAGTTAAACAGTTCTTCTATTAAATTGAATTCAAGAGAATGCTCGTTACGAATTGGGAAAGATCGGGAAAGGCTAATCAACGTGAAGGAATTAGGGGCTGACGGATAATCAGATAACTCGAAAAAGGTTGTGAAAGTTAAACCGAAAAATTGGTTACTTTCACCTTGATATCAATTAAGGAACTATAAAAGAAGTCGAAAGATTTACCGACGAAAGAAACTACGAAGATTTCTTCTCCAACTGAGATTTTTATAAAAAAATAATTGTTCATTTTTCAGCTACGATGACTTTTCAAAGATGTGCCATCGTCGTTGGAATTCTTGTCTGCTATTCTTTGAGCTCGTTAGAGGCGGCCATCAACTGCGAGTAAGTTTAAATATAATGGTTGTACTATTATAATATAAATTTATACCATGAATGTAAATAAATTAAACGTTTTCCTTGTGATTACCCGAGGGGTTAACCACTCTTGAAGTCAGGTGTACACATGGCTGAGAATCAGTTGAAGTCAGGTGAAGTCAGTTGAAGTCAGCTGAAGTCACTTGAAGTCAGTTGAAGTCAGCTGAAGTCAGTTAGTCAGCTGAAGTCAGCTGAAGTCAGTTGAAGTCAGCTGAAGTCACTTGAAGTCCCTTGAAGTCAGATGAAGTCAGTGAGTCACTTGAAGTCAGCTGAAGTCAGTTGAAGTCAGCTAAAGTCAGTGAGTCACTTGAAGTCAGCTGAAGTCAGTTGAAGTCAGCTGAAGTCAGTTGAAGTCAGCTGAAGTCAGTTGAAGTCAGTTGAAAAGTCAGTTGAAGTCAGTTGAAATGTCACTTGAAGCCAGCTAAAGTCACTTGAAGTCAGCTGAAGTCACTTGAAGTTAGTTAGTCAGTTGAAGTCAGCTGGAGTCACTTGAAGTCAGCTGAAGTCAATGAAGTCAGTTGAAGTCAGTTGAAGTCAGTTGAAGTCAGTCGAAGTCAGTTGACTTCATGAAGTCTTGAAGTCTTGCAGTCAGGTGTACGGTTAATCGACGAGTGGTTAATCCCTCGTGATTACCTATTCAAATTTTTATTTATTTTTCCTAGGAGATTAGTATTTCACCCTGATTGCCGAGGTTCTCAAACGAAAAGATCATCGCTTCATAGTGACGAAGCTAACTATATTAACGCACAGACACTGGAAGATCTATTTGGAATGAGTGAGAGTTCTCGAAAATCTTCTCATCCTTCGCGATCGCGTAACAGCGTTAACAACAATTATGAAAAATCGAGGCTGTGGACTGCTCTGCTGAACAGGGTAATTATACAGCCTGAATCTTCCCTGGTATGAAATGAGGGAGGGTCTTATTAGTGCAAACGCTCCGCCCGTTTCTATTCACACACTTATCATCGTCGTATGTATCGAGAAAACCCACTTTCATTTTCAAGCACCGTCGAAACTGATGATTTTAACGAGTATGAATAGAAAGGGGCGGAGCGTTTGCGCTGATAAGCCCCTCCCTCATTCGATACCAGGAAAGACTCACCCTGTATATCTTTACATTCTTTTTAATTGTAAATAACCATTCGTTTTGTCTTAGGGTCTGAATCCGGAAACTATGTACGACTGGTACCTCGCCCATCTGCAGGAAAAAACCGCTGCAGATTCAAACAGACAAAATTGGATTGAAGAAAATTACGCGGGAAAAAATGTCATCGACGGAGATTATTAATATATGAACAGGAACATGAAGCTCTGCAAAACTATTGACTTAATTTTGTCAAATTAAAAAATAATAATTCTTGTATATATGTAAAACTTGTCCAAGCTTTCCTTATATTATATTATGATTAATCTAAAAGAAATATATAATACATTATAACTTATTAACCAATTAATTGGCATATTTGTAAATCAATTTATATCCGACTATAATTATTCATTATTAACACGCAGTTGATACTTAATCAACAAGTATTACTGTACGCAATCCCAGACGTACTATGTATTCGAAAAAGCTATTTTCACTGGAAATTCATATTGGAGTGTACCGATATCATTCAGTCAATTTTCAAAGAATAATTTACATTCGTATAAAAAGTTTCAGTATCAATAAACGTTTTGAAAGAGTGAAAACACAGCCAATACAACTTATTGTGTCATTGATTACACAGGTTTTGAATGAAGCGATGACGTCATGATATCGGAACACGTGGGTACAGTGCGCATTGATCGATGCGCAGTAAGTATTGTCGAGACTCGAGATTCGAGAAATGAAACATGGCGTCTACCCCGTGCGCCGACTAGCCATAACCTTAAACGGGTGTAAATCAAACGTATAATAAAAGAAAAAAGATAATAAATGTACTGTAGAAAGAAAAAGTGTACTTGAAATCAATTCGAAAAATAATATTCACCACATTTGAATAATTTATTTCTAAAATTATGTTCAACATTATTTTCAAGCGTCGTGGAGTTACTGTAGTAAATATCCTTAAACGGCACGTGGTTAAACGTCAGATAAACAACGATGGTTCGTTTAGGTTATATCATAATACGGGAATAAACGCGTATATTAATAATAATGTAACAAAAGAATTATGCCCAAAACAGATGAGTAGATGCATAGTTGATTTTAGAAAATATTCAAATCTGATGCCCGAACCTCTCGAGTCACCAAAACCACGAACAATATTTATAAGCCATGAAGATGCGTACGCTCATTCGATATTAGAAAGTAAAGAAAAATACTGGTCAACAATAATAAGAGATTTGCCATTTATTGATGACGAAGTAACCGACAACGAAGTATATAACTACATTAATAAAAGCTGGAAATCTCTGCCTATACCAGAAATCGTTGAAGCATTTCGAAGAATATCTCATTACGCGAAAAAAAATGAGGAAAATATTTTAGACGAAAAATATGAGAAATTTTTTAAATACTTAATCACTAATTGCGCACAATTCACTGACGTTGAATTAAGAGATGTGTTACTGTCTATAGCTCTTTGGCCCGTCACATACACTAGACACGATGAAATATTTAAATCATTGTATACAGCGTTAGACAAAGAATGCGTTCGCCGAGCTCCCGAATGGTCGGTTAACGAATTGTTATTGATCTCCGATCATTGGTATAAAATCAAACTTTATAGATACACAGAGTTTGCGTATTTTTTTATCAAAAAATTAGGTCGTAAACCAAGCAAAATGACGGCAGAAAATTTAGTACAATTTATGTTTTACGTTAATTCGTCAAGAAAACATCCAAAGGATATGTACAATTTAGAATATAGAATGGAAATTCATGCGGATGAATTAGATCTTAACGAATTAGCTTTACTAGCTATGGGATTCTTCAAATCTCAATCTCCTATAAGAAATCCAAACTTATTAGTCAAGATTATACACAGAGTTATCAAAGAAATTGATACCATAAATGAAATAAGTCTCTCAGCTTTCATGAAGATCATTAGGTGAGATATTTCTTTCTTTTTGTTTTTTTTTGTTTTTGCTTCTTCTTCGTTTTACATTTTCATATCACCAGGTACTCATCTACGATGCAAAACGAGTTTGCAATACTGTGGGAATTGGTCGTATCCACTATACCCCAAATACCTAGACTTTCACTTCAGGCTTTGATACACATTGCTTTAACAACTGTTAAGATGCGTATTTTTCACCCGGAGTTATTGACCTGTGTAGCTCAGAGGTGAGATTACATAGTAAGAAAAGAATAACAAGCGATGATTATAGACCCTAGACAAAGCAATTAATTTCAATATTTTTGATTATCAAAGTTCAAGTGGTAACGAGCTTGGAATATTAACTCCAATTTATTTCAACTTAAGGTTTCGATGCTCTTTACGTCTCATGTTCATTAAATTCTGGTCATTTTTTATTAAACATACCTAGATTTGATGAGGAAATAAAGAACGCCAGGCTGAAAGATATGGAACGTTTAGTACTTGCGTTAACTTGCTTTAATTTCACTCCACCGATACAGCGAAATATTTATGAAACAATTGTGGAAGAAATAAGCCTTAAAGATCGTCTTCCAGACTTGGAAAGGTGAAAATCCTCACATTCTCTTAATAATATCTATTCTGATAATAATAATTAATCATTAGCATAAATGAATAAATTCTCTAATTTTCTTATACAATAGATATCAAAAATCGCTGGCTAATTTATTGCAATATCTAAGCGTGGTAAATGTCTATCCAAAAGATCTGATAGCGTTTACTTTGGATCCTGTAAATATTCAGAAAACCTATGGACCAACACCGTTCGAAATAGGTCAGGCGGTATTAGTCATTGATCTTAATATTGATGCGGAAGTTCCAGACTACGTGGGACCAAGACTGGATAATAGATCACGATCCATTATAGCTAAGGTGAAATAATTCTCATTAGATAGATATTGAAATATGGTGAAAAAGGTAATATAATTATAATGATTATACATGCATTTTGTTTTACAGGGATATATGAACAAATTATATGATCGAACTACAAAGGGTTTGAGCGCAAGACACCAAATTGTGTATGAAATAGTCGATACTTGCCAGGTCGGTTTTGTTCTATAAGAAAAAACTGGTTCTTTGATTATGCTGGATATTCTATTTTTTTTATCCTATTTCGTATTTTACAGGAAATCTTTGGATCGTCTGATATGGTACATGTAGATTGGATATTACCGCATTACAAAGAAGCCGATGTTATAATATGTTTGGACAAAAACAATTCACCGATTTCAGTTAAATCGATATTATCCGAAATACCATTTGGCGATATTAAAAAAAGACCTGAAATTTCGAATTCCGATGGATATAAATGGCTCGCCTTAGTTGTGGGTGCCAATAATTGCTATATTAGAAACAGTACTGAACTCTTAGGGAAGGATGCCGTAAAAATTAGGCAACTGGAAAGAATAGGCTACAAGCCAATAGTGGTAAGGCGATATAAATTTTAAACTAAACAAATTTTGATCAAATTCTTATTATTAATCAGTTTTAGTTTTTATGTACCTACTCTAATCATAATCTATTCAATTTTACAGATACCGTGGTACGAATGGCCGGTTAAGACGGGTGACAGAGACAGGAAAAATTATTTGAAGAAAATTATTTTCGAGTAATAATAATCAGTTTAGAAAATTTATTTATTCATATACATACACTGTATTATTAAGAAAATAGGTACAACATTTTTAGACAGTAAAAAACGAAAATCGGTACTAAACGTAAAATAAAATGAACTATATAAGTTTTAAAATTGTACTAATAGGTATTTAGGTAGTTTATTGTATTTTTTGTTTATATTTTACTGTACAAAGCATAAAAAAATATGGATCTCATGTTTTTTTTGTGAAAATATGTAATATAGATTCCATACTATATTTGAGGGGGCATTTATATATTAAAAGCTATAACGATTCCTAAAATAGTTTATCTTGTATACTAAAATACACATACATCATAATTGGTTTGAAAAATTAGCACAAATTGAAAAAAAAAAAAAAACGATTGGACTAAAACTTTTAGTTTCATTTAATAATTAAGTTTGACTAGAAATATCAATCGTCAAAGTAACTGTGCATCAATTTTTTTGAATATTCATATGTAAGGAATAGCGTTGAGGTAGCTGGTACTGTTCTTATCAATGTCGGTTTCAAACCATTGTACAATGCGCTAATACCTTCCAATCTTACAACATCTTTGAAGATAATATAAGCTGGCTTTCTCAAATCTTGTACCTGGGAAAAAAAAAGAACAAATTTTCTAATTCAGATTATATTATAAAAAATATATTATAAAAAGTTGATAGAAAATTCTGATTTAATCAAAAATCTTTGCTCATATCTAAATATATAAAATTTGTGATTGCAGTTAATCGACGAATCTCAAGATCTAAAATGATGGTGTCCGAAAATGTTACAAAAATAAAATATACAACCGACCTGAATTCTACTTTTAATAACATCGGCCGGAAATATAACAAGCCAAAATATAGCACCGCCAGTAGCACCAGCTATCATTGTATTTATCCAGCCAATATCTTCTTTACTTTGTCCCGGTTTAGCCAACAATTGACGAGTCATTTCATATCCACCAAAAAAGAAAAAATAACCAGGCATTTCTCTTGCGATAGTTGATAACAAACCCCTGAATAAACCGGTGGGACCTTCTGTTCTAATAATTTGTTTAGTCAGTTGCCAGGGTCCTATGAAATTCTGTGAAAAAAAAAAATGTATATTTCTTAAAATCAATCATTTCTAATTTCATATTATTATTATTATTGTATTATTATTATTAACTCTAATTTGTTAAGATCAAAAATCTTTTCATTGATAATAATTAATTTATCGTCTTTATTTTATTTCATTGACTTAAATCCTGTTAATATTATAAAAATTTTTTTTTTTTTTTTTTTTTTTACATACTACACGTTCACCCGGAGCTGCTTTTTGCGTATTAACTTCTCTCATGGCTTGTAATTGGCATTTTATTAATTCCGTTGGACACAATGATAAGGATGAAAAAAATGCTGCAAAAAAACCTGCCCAAGCATTACCTAGTAGACTTAAATCTTCAACTTTCTGAATACCTGTGAAAATAAAAAAATAAAAAAAAATATATATATAAGAAAATGAAATAAAATTTCTTTCATTTAAAAATATTTGAAAGGAAAAAAATTATTAATTATTACCAGACAAATTAGCTATTCCTTTTTGGCAAAGGCCATAGGCAGCAAATAGGACGGAATTTTCAGCCACGTTAGCAGCAACCGCAGGAATTGTGCCGGCGTATAAACCTCTGATTATACCATCCTGTTTTAATGTTAGCATGAAACAATTTACCATCCCTTTGTACAGCTGGGGAAATGTCTGCATTTTTACTTTAACTGTGTCTAGCGGTTGACCGACGTAGACCAGTGCCACTCCGCCTAACAACAATAACAACAATAACAATATTATAACAATACTAATAACAATAAAAACGACAACAATAAAAACAATCATTAATTGTTTTAATTTATTAGGTGAATCAAAAAAATCTTGAAGAAAAAAAAAAAAAAAAAGATTTAAAAACAGAATATTTTTGGAAGAAATTTTGATTGAATTGAGAAACTGAGGAATGAAGAGAAGAGGAGAAAAAAGAAAAAAAAAAAAAATTTTTAATCGATTTCTTTGAATTTTGGAAATTCACAAAATTCTTGACCGAATTTGAAAAATTTTTTTAATTTTGAGCTGAAATTTGGAGAGAGAGCTCTTAAAATATATAAAAACTAATAAAGTTTATGTGTGAGCTTTGAAAAAGTTGAAAAAAAAAAAATCGATAAAATATTGCCACCAGGTATAATGTATAACATGGATACACAAGGAAACTGGAACAACAAACAATTACGACAAAGACGAACTACTTTCGAGTGAATATATGATATAGGTATACTAGTAGGTATAAAGATCAAAATCCAAAGTTTAACGCTCAGGATATATTAGATATAGATTAGTTTTATTTGATTTTGAATTTGAATATAAAAACTTAATTGTAGCAATAGGAGTTATGATAACGAGAAATAAAAAATGTTATAATGTTTGTTGTATGTATTTATTTAAAAACTGAAAGAAGAAAAAGATTATCCTTCATATCCGTACGTCAGTCGAAGAGTATGCCACCCCAGATTAACGCCCAAAACTATGCCACCTCAAGTTAATCTGAGGTGGCATACTCTTCGACTCACGTACCGATATACGACGATACACGTGTTTATTATATAGTAGGTATATTTCTCACCGAGAGAACCAGCTGTAAAGTCGATAACTCCGGCTTTGAGATTCTTCTTAGTATCTCTATGCCCGTCTATCTGTTCCATAGCCATATTTTAAATTTTAATAACGCAATAATGATTTGCAACTTCTTTAATTTTACACACGTGTTTTTTATAAAAAACTAAAGCGATCTTCGATCTCTTTTTTTTTTTTTTTTTTTTTTTTTTTATCGATACGTTGAGGTCTAGTACGATACTATTATAACCTCCACGGTTTCACGGTCCGAGTCGAATTTCATACTAGTTCAATTATTATATGTGTATGCATGTACTATACACTATGATTACGAAAATTGTGTTGTCGCTTATCGTATTCATACGTAAACATTTCACTGATCGTCTTTAGTACCCTCGATAAATATCACATTTAATTTATGTATATAAATACTACAACAGTACTACTACACTACACAACGCCGGTAAAACAAGATAGAATATAGATATACACATGTTATGTTATGTTATGTTAATATGTTAAAGAATGCCGCTTGATAAGAGGCTGTAGTATAGAAGTTTAAACGTAACGTAACATAAAAGCGAGAGATCTACAGATGTTTCTAGTTATATTTTCTTAGCCTCAGGGGCGTCTTGAAAAGGTAGGCGATACCCGGAATAATAATAAAAAAAAAAAAAAAAAAAAAAAAAAAAGATAATTGAATCATTATTTATTCGAATGGCCTACTTAAAGTACGTCTTAGGTAATAATAATCAACATCGTTGCTGCTTAATTAATCGACGAATGAGATCTCATTCACGATTAGTCCTCTCTGTTTTTTAAGTTGCAAACATATATGTGCAGATATAGGAACGTTTAATTATTACAAATACTCGAAAGAACTTCGCATCTTCCGATTTTCCAGTTCTACTATAATATACCGTTACGAAGATGAATTATGCATATATGTATGTATTTCACTACGCCTAGCGAGTGAAATGACTTTAAAGCAAACAGAGATACGCTGAGTATACGGTGTCAGTGATCATATAGATTATAGACGAGCGTAATAGTCGGTAATATGAAATTAAGTAAATAGTAAATGTGGTAATAGAAAAATTGGTATCGTACACAGTCAGTCATTTTGACGCTATTGTTCGTTGCTAAGTAATATTTGCATATAAGAACGCTAAATGGTTGTCATAGCAACGCAGTTCTAACACCATTTGAGTAATGATACTATGATTATTTGTCAGAAATATTGTCAAAACGTGAATTAATATTGTTAAATGGTAATTAAATATTAAAGAAATATTTTACCGCTTATTATATTACTTGTAAAATGATGAATAAAAAATCCTAAACTTTTAAGAGTAATGAGTATTTGAATACGCGGTTTATTAACATCTTATCAGTTGGCACACCTGTAAATATCCCTAGATCGGCATACTTCGGTGGTTACAAGAAGCATACGCGATATTTTATAGTTCCCAAAACAATAGTTTAACCAATATTAAGTGTAATATATAGTATAAACTCTAATTATATTTATATTATAAAAATACAAAAAATAATTGCGAATGAAACGGGACCATTTTCGGTATGGTTTCACCGTCTGTAATAATAATATTGTTTAATTTTACAAAGTGCGTATCGCGGTCAACCTGCCATGATAGCTCGTAACGCGTCTTCTCCGGGCTGTGAAATATCGGAAAATATACCTATAATGTTTGAACTCTGCTATAAGGAGGGATATTTTACGGTAATTATATAAATATACGAAAATCATATAATACAATTTAATCATAATATCGTCGAAAATTTCACAATTAAATTCACAATAAAATTCTAAATAAATTTCGAAGCAGCACTCGTTTCGTCTGCGGCCATTAGGGCATGGTCGCCAGAGCCTCTTGTCAAATTGTCAAAATAGTATAACAAATTGTACATAAATTAAATACAACGTCACAAACTATTATAATCATGAGATTAATATCAATAAACAATACTGCTTATAAATAAAGAAATTATCGTGTTAATTAAACGATATTATTATCGCTATAAGCAAGGTGTCTTTATTTTATTAAACAATTTAACATAGTAGTACCTATAATCTTGACCCTGTATACACCAGCATCAAAATTGATTTGATTACATTTTTACAGCTGTTAATACATCAAGTTATATCTTCATATTATGTTTATTGAATTATTTTTTATTACAATAATTTTATACATTTTTTTATTTTTCATTTATTTTTTACATATTTTATATATATACATCTAACAATGGTATGTGAGAATATTTATCAGTGGTCACAATATCATTATTTTTTATCCATCCATATTCATTCATTCATTCATTCATTCATTCATTCATTCATTCATTCATTCATTCATTCATTCATTCATTCATTCATTCATTCATTTACTTTAAGTTTTATTTTATATACACATTCAGAGATAAAGATTTAAGTCTTATGTTACATTTACTTTTAATATTATATTATATACTTAGTTTATTATTATTATTATAAGGTAGAAAAAAAGTTAGACAGATTAATTATCCTTCATTAATTTAACAATGTAAATAAGTATTGTTGATACTTGATGTCCACCCTTTGACATATTCTCTGATTCTCCAAATTCCTGAATATAATTTCACACATCACAACTTTGAATAAAACTAAAACCCACTAGTTTGATATTACTTTAAATTCAAAACTCATATTCTCAACCAAAGTTGAAAAGTTTAGACTTTTTTCCCCCCACGTCTTAAACTCCATCATCATAAGCTTGAAAATTTTGTTCAACTTTGTTATTGTTTGTCTTGTATTTTCTTTTTTGTCAATTTAATAAAAAAAAGGCATTAAGTTTCTTATATTATAATCAAATATTAGCACAGAAAGGCAGCGAATTGAAACAAAAAAAACTAGAAAAAGATAAGAAGAATATATTTCAATTCTAGAATTCGCATTTTTCCTTATACATCTGTATAACGCTATAAACAAGGACAAAAATCAACTTGAAATATTGCTGTTTATATCAAAATACAAACTCTAGATTATCCAATAAAACTTTTTCTTCATTTTGGAAATTTTTTTATTTACATATTTCGTTTTTATTCCTTTATTCTTTCTAGTGAAAGAAATACGCCCAGAATGGTGGTGGATTCTTTGTCAGTTCAGGGCACAGCAGGTGTAGCTAGAAAGCAGGAGCGGAGATTAGGGGTCGGTGGAACAGTTGGAACTAAAATGCAACCCAATGGTGGAGGTAGCGGCGGTGGCGGTGGCGGTATGACGCCTAAGGAACTCTCTGATAATGACGACCTCGCTACTTCTCTGGTCCTCGATCCTTACTTAGGTTTTACAACGCACAAGATGAATATAAGGTATACAATAAATCTAGCAATACACAATGATATATGCAATTGATTAAAATATCGTATGAAAATGTAAATTATTTTGATTTTTTTTTTTTAACTATTATTCAAAACATTTACAGAGTAGAATAGGACTTGAATCACGAATGAAATAGTCGCTCTGATATTTGATTTAAAGAAATTTTTAGTCCTATTCTTCATCTGCTTGTTCAATATTATAAGGTCACCGATGTGTTCTGAGAATAAAAATATTGTACAGAACTATCGATGAGACTTTGTCAACAGTTTTAGATATGAAAATTCTAAGATGTTTTCATTATGCAAAGGTGCTACTTTTCCTTTTTTTCTTGTCTTCTTGTTTTCTTCTCTATATCGTAGATACAGACCTCTGAAAGCAAATAAAGACGAACTCCGCAAGATTATAACAGAATTTATTCAAACTCAAAATTATGAGAAAGCCTACAAGAAATTAATGGGGGGTGATTGGGGCGCAAGATTACCTCACACTAAATCTAAACAACAACAGATTAACTTAGAGAAACACGTAAGTATGGATTGAAAATATTCTTTCCTTGTTCTAAATATTCTAAAAATTAATGTTTGCTTTTCATTTTTAACTCATTGTTTAAAGATTCAAACTTTTTATACCTATTTTTAGAAAGTTTACCATAAATGTATTGATTGTAATGGATAAAATTATCAGGAACGAACATCGACGCGAGATATAATCATATATTTCAAGATTTGTTGTCAATATCTATCGTCGCTATAAAAGAAATTGTTTTTAATTATCTATCTCTGATAATATATTTTTTTTTCTATTATAGTCTTCTTGATCAACAGATTAGGTACCTCGTTCAAAATTATGATAGATACATGAATCAGCATTCATCTGCTGATTTACAACAATTATTATCAATATTAATAAAACATAATTCCAAATCTTTTCAACTTTGAGTTCTGATTTTTTAATGGCAAACATAAAATAAACTGTTTCTTTATCAAACTTTGATAATATTATCCATTGTTAATTACTAATTGTCACCAAGAAATCTTGACTTCATGTCTTTCTCTTCAACTTGAAATTTTCACATTTTTTTCTATTCAAGTTTTGTATTCCCAGTTTTTGGTCATATTTGAAAATTCTCGCTCATTCTTCTCTCAAAGAATCAAAAAAAAAAAAAAATCAAAGTTTCTAGACTCTGGTATTACACTGTGGTGCAGTCTTTCACCAGCTACGTAAATAATGTGCAATTTTCTTTGATCAATAATTATTTTCAGATTTATCGTTATTTAAGAGTATTCGACAAGAATTCAGGGTTCGCCATTGAGCCCTGTTACAGGTATTCGCTAGAGGGTCAAAAGGGTGCCAAAATATGTGCGACTCGTCGGTGGCCGAAACATGAAAAGATTTCATGTCTTGTAGGGTGTATAGCCGAACTCAGTGAAAAGGTTACCACTCCTTTTCTCTTTTTTTTTTTTTTATTAATATTCAATCAAATTTTTTAGAATTCTTGTTATTCATTCCAAGATTCTTTAGTAAAGTAAGTTTTTCTATGGAAAAAAAATATCTTGACGATGTATAATAATAATTCCAGGAAGAAGCGGCTTTATTACATCCAGGAAAAAATGACTTCTCAGTAATGTTTAGTTGTAGAAAAAACTGCGCCCAGCTTTGGCTGGGTCCTGCGGCATATATTAATCACGATTGCCGAGCAAATTGCAAGGTACATATGAATAATGGGAATCATTAGCTTAGATTGAGGATAAATGATATTTGCTGTTATTTTTTTTTACAAAAAGTTGACCTTTCAAACGATTTTATAGTTCGTTGCAACCGGCCGAGACACTGCCTGTGTTAAAGTATTGCGCGATATAGAAATAGGCGAAGAAATAACATGCTTTTATGGCGAGGATTTTTTTGGAGATGCAAATTGTTACTGCGAATGTGAAACTTGCGAAAGACGGGGCACAGGTGCATTCGCAAGTCAAAAACCAGGCGACGAACTTTCTTCTGGTAATTCGTGCAAAAGTATTGAAATTTCTTTCATTTACTTTGGATGATGCATACATTCATGAAAAATAAAACAGCGAAAGCAAATATCTAAGTTGTTATATCTTCTGTTGGATGAAAAAAAAAAAAATAATTTGCTCTTTCTGTTCATTTTTCATGTGTTTATGTATTTATTCTTGAAACTAGATGAAAATTATAATCTAAAAATCAATAATGTGATTTTTGTGTCAGGATATCGGCTGCGAGAAACCGACAATCGCATAAATCGTACAAAACATCGACAACAGCCTCCTTCTGGAAATAAACAGCAACAACAAGCTGATAATTCTTTGGTAGAAAAGAATGCAATGTTAGTTGGAAATGGTGCGATTGCACCACTGTCCCTTAGCATGAAAGAGCTTCGTCGTAAAGGATTGACTAAATATGATGCGGAATTGTTGATAGCTCAGGGATGTAGATTCTCAGATATTGCGCAACAGCCAGTAGTGAACCTTAATAATAACAACAGCGAGATTCCACAAGTTCGACAACATCCTACCTCCAATCTTACAAGCACTAGAAATCTCAGGAATAAACCACAATCAACAACTAGAACGGAGAGCAACAACAACAACAACAACAACAAAAATAGTCAAAGCCTCAGAGCTTCCAGGTACGAATATGTGAAATATTATTTATTTAGGTATTAACGTTTTAATAACGTTAAATTATGTTCTGTGGTAAGTTGGTAACTAGATTGAATCTTTATTGAACTTGTAAATCTCTTTAAAAGAGTTTATAAAAAAAAAAAATGGTAAGTATCATTTCAGAGAACGATAGGTAATTTAACAAGATTACTCTATTCTAGTCTTTGAGACATTAAATTTCGGTAGGAATCTGATAAACTCATAATATGTCAATCAACTCTAATTTCACCCTTCGGAATTGATTTTGGGATAGCAAATCTGTTGAGTATTTTATCAGTTGAATTATGGAAACCAATTTTAGGGGGCCCCAAGCCTTTTATTCGTTGTTCCTTTCTCGATGATGTTATTGCAAGCAATCTTCATTTTCATTATTATCAAGCTGATCTCTTTCACGCTCTATGATTAAATGAATGGATACTTTGGTAAAAATCCTGATAATTTAGAATAAAAAAGGTAGCCGGTAATCCGTTCCATCGACATTGCAATTCCAAATTATACGAAGATTTCCTAATGTTTTCTGAATTATTGAAATTTTGAGAATATAGAAAACAGCTACACGAAAAATCAAACCAAAGAAGAATTAAGATATTTAATTTTGAAATTTTTGAACATCTTTAATTGGTTGTACCTTATTGTCGCCTCCAATCACGCATCGCAGTTCGAAATTAGTATTTTGAATTCGGTCCCCCGTTAACTAGATTGAATAAAATTTTCAAATTAATATTTTTAAATGTGAACCTGTGATATTGGTCTATAGAATCGAATGCTCGCGCATGCCTTCCAGGCTTCAAAAGCGGACGGAGACTAAAAAAACGAGGGCCAGTGGGGACGACAGATCTTCGAGGTCTAGCAGTTCGGCAACTAATAGTCCAGAAGAAAATGAGAACAGCCTTTGCAAGAATGACTCTTTGAAGATTGAAAATGTCGACGTGTTCTCTAGGCTGCAGAAAGATCATTCCGAAGAAGGGATTAGGAAGGATATATTTAGCGAAAATTCAAACAGTATTCAAAGGCTTCATTCGAACACAGATCACGCCGGTGATAATTTAGGAGCATCAAATATGTTGAATAAAAATTTTCAAAATAGATTGCTGAGATTGCATGCATTTGAAAGCTCTAGAGAATCGGTAAATTCATCTGGTCTTTCGTCTAGCGATAAAGACAATCAGGATAAATCTCGAGACGCTGAATCCTACGGGATTAGTAATAAGAAAATATGCTTCGATGGTCGTAAAAAGTGTTCAAATTCTATGGCCAATTGTATATCGAATATTAATTCTAACGAGGTAAATAAATTGAATGAAGAAACCCTCGATGAGAGTAACACGAATTTCGATTATCAGAACGATGCTAAAGCGACGAATCAACCAAAGAGTGATTATCATAACTCGAATCATGATAAACATGAGTTTTCATCAATTGAAATGAAGGACGAATTTTGTCAGGAAATGCAACTGAAGAATGAGGGAAGAGACGAAAACAAGGGAAGACATAAGCGATTCATTGGAATACAGACTAATGAAAATGTCAGAGATGCTTTAATGGCGCACAAAATAGCGAACGAAGAAATGCAGAACAGTTATAAGATTGATGAAGATAGATCGCATGCGATGGACTGTCAAACGTCGTTGGATAATCAGCAAAATGGAAATTCAAGTGAAACTAGTAGATCCAGTTCTGTATCTCGAGAAATAAGCGAAACAAATAGCGAATCTGATCGTATAACTCAGCTAAAGTTTCATCTACAAGAAGAAAAGTTTAATAGAATGACTATTGCCAATGAAAATGAAGATTCTGTCCAGGTAGAAAAGGATGATGGGATAAACAGCGACGATCATAACAGAGAAAAGCGTAGAAATGATCCGTCCATAACAAAGCAAAATGGAATGAATTTGGAGAAAGAGTCTCATGCCCTGAACCCAAGACGTCATCATGAAAGTCTGTACGAGACAAGAAATCTGAAACATGATTCGCGCGAAATGTTTAGAGAAAAGGATAGCTCCGACGATAATTCTTACGAACAAGAATCGTTGGCCAGAAAGGATTGCCCCGATGAAAATTGTCTTAGAAAAGAAGACACGACGGACAACTCTCATAGCATGAATCTCAGGAAATCTGAGGATCGTCGTAACATAACGATAAAAAGATTGGCTCAGCAGCGTAATAAGGGCTCTGAAATAAGCCTGAGGTCTCGTAGAAATCACAAACGGCTCACCGAACCATCGGTAGAATCTGGTGTTGAGGGTGATTCACCTGACAGTGCACAGCAGACTGTAACTACTACAAGAAACAAGATAAAAGGAGTCAAAACAAACGGAAGATTAACCAGAAGCCAGCGAAGAGGACATCAGCGAAGCGTAGCAGCTGCTGTACCAGTTGTCGGCGTAGGTGACGACGACTCAGGAATTCAGGGCGATATTTATGAGTTTAATGAAAAGGAAAGCAACTTGGAAGACATTGGAGTCTCAGCAATAGGTCGGAGCAGAAATAACGAGAGACAATCGGTAAGCCCAGAATCTCGGCTACAATTGCCAAGAAATAACGAACAGTTTGGCCAACTTCAACCTCCCGCACTTGTACCAGAGGAGATTTGGCCCAGTGGTTCAAATCCTCAACTAAGCTCTAACAACTGGGAAGGAAAAAGTCATATGCAAGAAAACTCGGGATCTGCTGGCGGGAGTAACGGCAGGTGAGATAAGAAGTAGCTTTATCTTTTATCGAAGATAATATAATATTTAATTATTTATTTCAGCAAATTTTGTACAACTTTGAAAATTTGTTTCAGAAGATCTGTGAATTACTTTTATCATTATTAAAATTTGTTTTATTTGATTCTAGGCTGGTAACTGAGGATAATAAAACTACTAGAAAGGCGATGGATTGTCAATGGTCAATGAGTACTTCAAATTGTCAAGTTTGTCCTGCGACTCCGGAACGAACAGGAGGAAGATTGAAACTAACGTTAAGAATGAAGCGGTCCCCAGTCTTAGATGACGTTATTGAGTCTGGTACTAGCCTTAGCGAAGACAGCTATGAACCGGAATACGAAGTTTTAAGAGTCGAAGGTGTGGAGGAAGGCAGACGCCGGAAGAAACACAAAACGAGAGACAGAGAAAGGCGGCATAAAAAGAGAGAGATAAATTTAATAAACCCTCCACCACCTCCCATGAAACGATTACGTTTAATTTTTGGCAACGAGAGCCATACTATAGATCTACCACATTCTTAACGGATAGGCCTCGGCATATAAAAATAGTTATTATTGATTATTGATTATTATTATTATTATTATTATTATCATTATCATTATTATTATCATTATTATTAGTTGTAACAAAACATTTTTAAATTAAAACCTGTGCATGGTAAAGACCACATAGGATTTTCAGTTCGATTTTTAGTTTTTGCCGTCTGGTCACATGAATTTTTTTAAATATCGAAGAGTATCGATTTTAAGAGATTTTCAAAAGTCTTTCAAACTTTTTTCTTTATTTCTTATTGATTCTATAGCATTGATCAATATTAATATTGATTATAATTTTTTGAAAATTTTAAGCATGTCTGAAGAATATATCAAGTATTCGATGGAAATAGGTAATTAATCTTTTTTTAAGGCAGATAAAAGTTGAGGGAAATCCTATGGGTCTCTTATTACAGGTTTTTTCAAATTTAATGAAATGTCAGTGTTCAATGGTTCGTACCATTAATTAATTATAGATTGAAGGGATTTCAAAGGTGATTTTTCTTGAATATACTATGTCTTACAGGCAAAAGTCAAATATATCTTATTATTTTTGAAAATTAAAAAAAAAAAAAAAAAAAAAAAATGAAAATAGCATAGATTTTGTCTTTTGCAATAATAACAAAATCAATATTTATCAACATGTATACCTAAATCGATTCGAAATTTTTTGTCGGCATCTAATTAAATCTAATTATATTAATAATAATCGCCTACATAATATCTTATCCAATATTCAACTGACTAATTAATTACCATAAAATACATAATACGCGTATTGTAAATGTGTTTAATAAGAAAGATGCTGTCTGATAGTAGGATTATTTCCTTAAATAAAATTCAAATTTCTTCTTCATTTCAGGAGATATTTATTATCGTAAAGAAAAAAAAGAAAGAAATAAATGAATAAATAAATAAATAAAATATGTCAAGCCGCATATTATGATATAGTTGTACAGATTTTATTATAATTATAATTTTCATGCCTGTGGTACGTACGTTTTACCTAAAAAGATATTAAATTTAGTATGGTAACCGATAAAAGCTTTGAGATATATTTTCTAGTCTAAATTATTTTCCTTTTTTTTTTTTCTTTTCTTTTCTTTTCTTTTTTCTTTCAATTAAAGATTTTTATTATTTCATATTGAATTCGGTATATATATACATATTATACTAACAATAATAACTATTTAACAGGTGTATCATTATATACATAATTAATTGTATCATATTAATTAATAATCTACACATGGGTTATTGTATTAAATTTAATCTGTAAAGGTATAAAATATCATCTTTGGAGACTCGTTAATTATGATTACTCAATTATTGAGTCGGTGTTCATATTAATTGTTGATAATACTGTTTTATGGGATTATGTTTAAATGAAGCTTAAGGCTACACTAAGGCTTTTTTCCATGCGTATATAAATTGCAAATGGAAATTTGTTTATATCGATAACTAGAATTGAACCGATTTGTCAATACCATATGTATATCATAACATAACGATTGGTAATAATTCATGACAAGAGATATATAATCGGCTACAAATCTTAATCCCAGTTAATTAATTAAATTTAGGCTATTCGTCATTTTTCCATATTCACTTGTTAAAATCTCTTCATATAAAAAGTCTGTTAAGTGACGAGGAAGAGAATCCATACACTTACTATGTATAATAAATAGTAATTATTACTATAAAAAAAAAAAAAAAAAAAAAAAAAAAAAAAAAAAAAAAAAAAATTGAAATAGCTGAATATTAGTTAGTGATTATTACATAATTATTATTATTATTATTATTATTATTATTATTAATAAGAATAATAACATGTGAAATGTTATCACAAAACAATTGTAAATAGATTTGATTAAATAATTAACAGTATTTCTATAATATTCTGTTGTCATAACGCGCCTCGAGAGACACACATCCAACTATCGTTTCTTACTAATATTTATTCAACGCGATTGAGTATTGAATTATTTTAGCGACTGTCTAGGGTATCCGTTAAAATGAATTACCTGGTCCTAAAGGTAATGGAAATTCGTAAATTATTTAGCAAACAAGTTATGTTAATACATATTTGGAAATAAATGTTTATGAAAAATAAACTTTAATTTTCGCTTAATCCCATATACTGGTCATAGGAATTTAGTTATTAATATTCTTGGCTTTGATTATTATTACTATTATTATTATTATTCATCGTAAGATTATATTAAAATCTGAATTTCATTAGAGAGATATTTATTAATTATCTTTCAATATCAATCTTTTTTTTTTTTTTTTTGGAGAGATGTATACATGAATTTCTTTTTTAATCCAAATATTATTTCGTTCAGAATTCTAGACCCAGGATATTTATTTGAACGGCCTATACCCATGATCTTATCTCAAGAATTTGCATATATGTAGAATATTTATATCTAGTATTTTAAAACGCTTGGACGATCAAATTCCAATTTTCGTATTAATTTATGGGTATAATTTTAAGCCTTAGTACACAATATTATTCATTCTATAACAAGTCGTAGTAATTTATGACAAAAATTAAAAATATTATCATCATAATTGGGCTTGCTTTTTATACAAAAAAAAAAAAAAAATAAAAAAAAAATACTAATTTACTTTATAATATTTATTCTCTGCTATTAATTTTTTATTCTTTTTTTTTTTTCTTTTATTTCCATTCGAAAAATATATTTTCATTAGTTTATTGCTTTTCACAATCGATGTAAATTAATTCTCAAAATTACAATACTATAGTTGGAAAAAAAAAAAAAAAAAAAGAAAAATGAAAAAAAAAAAAAAAAGAAAAAAAAGTATAGCTATATATGTATGAGATATGTATGTGATAGATTTACGAAGATGTCTTGATAATTATCATATTACTTAACAAGGATTGAAGAATCTATTAGTTTTAAAACTATGTGAATTCCTGAGATAATTATAATCGTTTTCATTGTGTAATTTATGTTAAATACGACTAGATATAAACTGAAAACCTAAAAACCTAAAAATCTAAAAATCTAAAAACTAGACAGCATGGAAAATTCTGTCGGTGGATGAAAAATTTTTCAAATTTTTTCCTCGTAAATTAATAAAGTAATATTGTAATGTTTAAATGCTTAAAAAAAGCTTGTGTTGTGAGATTTATAAAGCTAGTATAAAAAAACCACCGAAGAAAACAAATTAAAAAAAAAAAAAAAAAAACATCTTTTTTATTGTTATGTAATTTGATCACAATATTCATTGCTAATTGCATGGACAAAAAAAGAAAAGAAAAAAAAAAAGAAAAAAAAAAAAACAAGTAAATCTATATGAAAAAGAAGAGAAAAAAAAAATGAAAATAAAGAAAATATAAAAAAACAAAAAAAAAAAAAAAAAAAAAAAAACATAAGTAAAAATTAATAACATATAAGAAATCAGTGAAATATGAATACGATTATTATTGTATTATTATACTATATTCTCATTTATAATTATCCATCATTATTTATTAATTTACATTATTATAGCTACGAAATAGTATATTATAATCTTCAACCTCTATTTTTCACCTATTTTCACGCATTTAAAAATGATAATAGTGTCAATAGATATATTTGAAACGAATCGGGCGCATAATGCTGTGTTATACCAATTTATTACCCAATGGTTTTTTTTTTTTTTTTTTTTTTTTCAATAATAGCACGTATACAATAGAATTCTGCCACATATCAATTCCATACAATTATCTATTGTACATTTCTATACTATAATATTGTTTACCCAGGTATATATATTATCATAATTATTATCTTACATTTCATTCTATAATATTATTACGAATGTAATGTATTCCTTTGAGAGATAACAAATTTTTGATTTGTTTTTTTGTTTTTTTTTTTAATTTTTTTTTACTCCAAACGCAACGTGCAATCGAATACGTACTTATACGAATAAGTCAATTAATTAACGTAAAAATTAGGGGGGGGGGGGGGGGGGGGGGGAATAGAAAGAAGGAAAGAAAGAAAGAAAAAAAGAAAGAAAGAATCGAGCAGCGAGTTAATGATGTTTTTGTTGTTGTTGTTGTTGTGTGATTTGATATGCGGTAGTCTTCTTGCAGCTGTGTATTATAACAATTGAATATATTTGACTATAAGTATAATAATAAACGCTGTAAATTAAAGTAGAATTAAATACTATAATAATAATAATAATAATATACAGTAGGTTTTCCTGGGAGTGTGTTATGTGAGCTCTCGAACAAAAGAAAAAAACAAAAAAATGAAAAAAAAAACAAGAAAAAAAAATGAGAAAAAAAAAAAAAAATTTGTGATATGTACCGTTCTTTGTTTCAGTTTGATAATACAATATTGGCCAATTTTGCCAATGTCTCAAAAATATTATAATTGATTTGCTTTTTTTTTTTTTTTCTTTTCTTTTCTTTTCTTTTCTTTTCTTTTTAGGTACAATATACTAATATAAGTTCAGAGAATGTTGAAAGAAAAAAAAAAAAAAAATTCTAATTATTGCATACTCAAGGACGTTTAGAATAATAATTATTTTAATACATATAGTATAAATTTAGATCTTTATCTCGCAAATCTTTTTGCACTGTAATAAGTCTTATTATA
The DNA here is from genome assembly GCA_943736025.1 of Tenthredo mesomela. NCBI lineage: Eukaryota > Metazoa > Arthropoda > Insecta > Hymenoptera > Tenthredinidae > Tenthredo > Tenthredo mesomela. The sequence goes on along the minus strand of OX031015.1, from coordinate 11,911,084 downwards.
TTATATGGCTCTGACAGCATTTAGCGAAATTCTAACTGATAATTTATTAATTAATATTGTTACTTTATTTTTTTACACTTCATCCCGCATTTGTCATTATTCATCAAATTAAATTAAACATAAATGTTAGTTGACACCGTTAGACAAATCGTCATCTATATTTAGAATAGGGTCCATCCTAATTTCTCTCTGTATTTGAAACAAAAATATCTTCGAAAATGTTCACATAAGAAAAAACAAAAAATAAAAAAAAAATAAAAAAAAAAAATGAAAAAAAAAAAAAAAATCTAATAAAGTACATGAATGTATTTCTAAAATCAAACACAATCTTCATAATTCTCCTTGATTCTTTTTCTTTTCTTTTTAATATTTCTAATATTCGAATTAAAAAAAAAAAAAAAAAACGGAGGTATTTCATAAGATGTAAAAAACAAAACAAAAATACGGTAAGTTCAAAATTGGTATTCTTGGTATTCTAGTTGTATTTCAAATTTTTTATCGGAAATCTATATGAAAAATATGTGTCTAGATAGTGAGAAATCGATCTTTGAATCATCTCATTCAATCAGTACAAAATATTCGATTTTTCATACGATTTTATAAATATATATAACTATTATTTTATTATTAACTACTCAGGTATTGATACTGTGTAAAGAAAAAAAAAAAAAAAATTGTGGCCATATTCTCACACGATTCGTCTGATTCGATAATATGAAACATAAAATAGATCTTCTCTAAAAGTAAGTATAATAATAAATTTATAATCGTGATTCTAAAATAGAATTCTATTTAAAACAAAAAAAAAAAAAAACAAAAAAATTATAGCATCAGGGGCCATTATTATCAGACGACTGGACTAAAAGCAAGGTAAAGCAAGTATGAAAATATTGATAGCAGGATAGAAGAGAAATAAAACACATGAATAATAAAATAAATAAAAAATTATTTCAATTAGAATTCGATTTTCAAAAATTCAAAAAAATACTCCGAAATGAGATGAATTTTGAAAATAAGATACGGCAAATAAAAATAACATCAATCAATTATGCTATACAGCGAAGACATAGGTAATCGCAAGATAGTATCTAGAAATCATTTTTACGAAATTGTGGATATCTATAATATCCAATATCTAAAAACATGCGAAATGTATCATCAACAACATTCAGTAATAGAAATTTAATGTCGATGGTATGACGAAGTTTGAAATTGGTGCGATAGTTCGAGTTCGAGGTCCACGACTCTCGAACAATTGAATTGAAAGTCGTAAAAAAAGTCGAGCGAGTCTGTATAGTATACATCATAGAATCGATATCTGTGTTCAAATCAAGCATCAAAATTAAAGATGGCGTCGGCAATGGACATCGACGATGAAGAGATTGATTTACCAACTTCTAGCAGTGGTAAAGGAGAGAAAAAACGTTTCGAAGTAAAAAAGGTGACAAATAAAGATCCAGATTATATTATATTACACAAAAAAATATTAAAAACCTCTTCGCAACGATACAAACACATACGAAAGACGCGCACTGCCTAACCTACAATTCGCTACGTCATTGCAATGAGAACAAAAGCGTTAAATAATTCGAATAAAATAATTAATTTCAGTATATTTTCAGTGGAATGCCGTTGCTCTATGGGCCTGGGGTAAGAAATAGTATAAATAATAACTACAAGTTATCAATAAATCTCGCTTTGTGTATATAACCAAAAAAAAAAGAAAAAAATTTCTGCCATGTTTTGTTACATCAACTAACAACTTGTGTATTTTACTTAAATTTACTTTGTGACACGAAATAAATTCAACGGCATATTATACGAATAAATAACTCGTATTTGGGGTATTCCACGTGAACCGGGTCGGTTTTTGGCAAAAAAAAAAAGTAAAAAACAGGAGGCTGGAAATTTTATCACTTCTTTGTGACACTTTGAAGTAATTTCAGTGAAAATTTCAAGGCAATCCGTGTGACCCTTCAAGTAGAAAAAAAATAAAAACACATATTTTCCAAGTTTGACATGCTTCGCCGGTTTTTGGAAAAAAAAAAGAAGAAAAACGGAAGGCTGAAATTTTGATCACTTCTTAGTGCCACCTCGAAGTAATTTCGGTGAAAATTTCAGGACAATTGGTGTGACCCTTCGGTGGAAGAACAAAGAAATCGCATATTTTCAAAGTTTTACATGTTTAAAAATACCAAAAATAATTGAAGTCCTACATATTTCGAAGGAGCTCATTTATGCGCGTAGAACGCACTATGGGAAGTTATGATTTTGTTCATTCATGACTGAGAATAATGGAGTTGAAAATGTGGTAATTAAATTTTTGGCATAATTATGACAGCGATATAAATTGAACCAATTATTTTCAAGCTCTGTAACTGTTGGGGGCGTCTCATGTAGTAACAAGGAATCTGAATCTGCATTGGCGTCAAATTCGATGACCTCAGGCCAAAAACTGATCCGTTTTATGGGGAATACCACATTTACTGATTATATTTAGAAAAATTGATGGAACTGCAATTCAACGATTGAGAAAATCCGAATTTTGTTTTATTTCTCCCGCAGATATCGTCGTAGATAATTGCGCGATTTGTCGCAACCACATAATGGATTTATGCATTGAATGTCAGGCTAATCAAGCATCCGCCACTAGTGAGGAGTGCACAGTTGCCTGGGGCGTGTGCAACGTGAGTATTGTGAAAAAAACACAAACCTTACTCTGGAGAGTTATTTATAATAACTTTATTCAATTGTTCAGCGTTTCTCCAGTATTTTAGAATATAATTAGCTAGAAATTACAAAATTTAAGAATCGTAACTGTAAAAGTTTGTTGTTTCAAAAATGCAGATTAACTGATGATTAAATTTCACATTTCTTGGCCTTGAAATCATTTAAATTGAGAACTTTTCAATACTGAAAGTACAACTTTGGGAATATAAATTGTTTTATCATGCGGTAGAAGCCCAAACTTTAGATTGATCATCTTTTTATGATTTTTCTTAAGCTTTATACTGGATAAATGAACTTGTTTCGAAATTGTATGGTCTTTTGATAGAAATTTATTTTCTGAACAATTTAGAGACCAAAATATCAAAAATTGAAATATCGGTTTAATCAATCTTTTTATTTACATGATTTTGACTTTCATTAGATTATACAATGAATAGACTAGTGAATCTAAGTTATTGAAAATCTTTTTAGAAAAAAAAAAATCCGCTCAACTTTATTTAAGAAATAATCAAATATTTGAATACAGCTGCACAAACTTATAAAAACACATAGAGCTTGAATAAAATTTTGTTTCTTTGTTATTTGTACAAATTTTCAATTTTATTTCATTTTTTTTCTCATTTTTCTTTCCACTTTTGTTTATACTTTTGTTTTCTGCTATATAAATAATTACTAATTATTATTATTATTATTGACACTAATGCGAGATATTTTCCGTTGAGCAGCATGCATTCCATTTCCATTGCATCTCTCGTTGGTTGAAGACTCGCCAGGTTTGCCCGTTGGACAATCGTGAATGGGAGTTCCAAAAGTGAGTATAAAAAAAAAAAAAAAAAAATTTTTTTTACAATATTATAATTAAAGCTTATTCTGCTTTCTCAATTTATTATTTTATAATTTTACATAATTTGCTATAATACCTTTTTTTTTTACATACATTATTACTTTCACAGCACTGCAAATATTCATTAAAACTTTATTGAAAATCAAATTAAATTATCGATTAGAATATTTATCAAGCAGAATTTTCAAGACTTTTTAAAAATACTTATTTTACGTGTTCAGAAAATAAATTCATCTTTCAATTCGACAGCATCCGTTTTTTTTTTTTTTTTTTTTAAATAGAATACTAAACGTAATGTAATAATATTAAAATAAAATAAAATAAAATCAGATAAAATAACATTTTTATATATTTTTTTTTCTCGTTTCTCTAAGGTATGGCCACTAACTGGATGCTCGCAGGTGCCGCGTATAACGGAGCCTCGAAAATCGTCAAGATCTACCCCTACTCCTGCCCCTACCCCTGTGTAATAAAATTTATTTCGATTGAAATTGTTAAAAGTTATTCCGAAATCACCACTATTATATAACGCGTAATAATAATAATAATAATAATAGCATATAACATGTTGTGCAACGATAAGTTTACTTTCCAATGATAGCATCTTTTTTTTTCTTCTATTTATTTCGTTGTACTTATATGTATACGCTGAATGCTTAACGTCTTATTGCACGTGTTTATATCTATGATGATATGGTACGAATAACTCCGTTTAATTGAAAGACTTAACTATATCAAGTCTCTACGGGCTTGTGATTTTCTTTATTCATAACTAATCGTCTTTAGGATTAAAAAATTTCGATTACTATTCTGTAATCAATAGTTATTATAAAATTTGAATAAATTTAAATTACAAAGTGTACCGAGATTATTTATTACCTATAATATAATATAGAATTAAATCTAATCGCCTAATTTATTTATTTATTTACCTATTTACGGTAAAACAATTTTAAGGCAAGATTCAAAGTTGATATATATATATTTTTTCTTTTCAATTTATTTGTAAAAAAAAAAAAGAAAACATCTTCGGAATAGAGTCGTAAGGAGGATATATATATATCTTCTTTTTTTCTTTTTCTGGCTATAGCGCATAAGCTTGAGGTAAGAGAAAATGTAGGAGTGAATCGGGAGTTCAGTAAGGGCTCCTTGACTCTTCATAAATGCCAGTTGCTCTCTAAGGATCTAATTTTCGTTCTATGCTAGGATTAGAAGCCAGTCGTCGCGATTTCAACCCACCGTAGGTAAAAGTATTGTCGGTTCTTATCCTCTTCTGCATTCGTATTCGCGATCGAAAAAATTCTCAAGCAATACCACTTCCTATACTACCTAGAAATTGAAGAACTTCTCATTTATTACTTATTATTACGTCGTATCATAATCCGAAAAATCATGTCTTTTGAATAATTACTAAAATAAATTGGAAATAACTTAAATTTAAAGATCAAAGACAATATTAAGTAGGTAGTTGCATAATTATCATATTTTATTCCTACGTGGAATTTTTCTTAGATACAATTTTTTTTCATTTTTTTTTTGAATAAATAACACGAAATATAAAGTTAAGTAGGTAAATAAATATTTGTTTTTCTTCTCTTTCTATCTCTCTTTATTTTTCGTTTTTCGTATTTTTTTTTTTTTTTTTTTTTTTTTTTTAAGCCATGCGTTATTGAAGGGCGAAAAGAGATCGTGAAGAAAGGTTTTCTTGACATAAGGCTAGATTCGCACAGTGTGTCAAAACTTTTGCAAGTATAAGCTGCGGTAGGGCAGATAATCGGATCATCCGGGGTGCAATAAAAAAAAAAAAGGACAAAACAGAAAATGGCGTTCGCACCTTTTCCGCGGGTCGGATCCTTTTTTTTATTTTTTTTTTTATTTTTTTATTTTTTTTTTCATTTCCGTTTCTTTTCCTTCTTTTTCGTAGGCGAAATAAGACGCGCCGCGCCTCTTGCACTCTTCCTGCGCTGTAACAATTTTCAATTCATTTAAAATGAATAAATAATTAAATTATATCGAAAATAAAGTATAAAAACTTATCCAAACATTTTATCTTTCACACTTATTATCCGACAATGAGTTTGTCGAGTCCCATTAGGGGTGACGGATTGGTAGACACCAACCCTGGCGTGCGTGCTCTCGCAGCTTACGTTATCGCGTGTCTCTCTTTCTCCTTAGCTTCGGAGAACCGCGTTCTCTTCTCTTCCCTTTTCGTGCTTCGTTTTGTGGCCTTCGCCCTTTCGCCCTTTCGCCCTTTCGCCCTTTCGCCCTTCTGCCCTTTCGATTTTTTTTTACTCTCTCTCTCTCTCTCTCCATCTCTTTCTCTCTCATTTTCTCCATACCGCTTACCTACCTGCTGCGGGAGATGGAACGTAAATACGATTTCCATCCCTAAAGGTGGGAGAGGGCTTAGCGTCGCGAAGGCCTCATTTCCGCCGGAAACAGGTAACTCCCGTCTGCCCGCTACCGTAGCCCGCTGGCAAAGGCCAATCGAATTAGATACATTCCTGTTACTCGACCAATCAGTCGGTTTTGTTTCTTACTACTCTTTATCAACCGTCATCAACATCCTAACTCACAAGAGTTTCTCCTCAATTGTGGCCTTGATGGTTGTAAAATGATGAATATTCCATTCTGTAAGCCAAAATGAGTCACCAATCTGAAATACGATTTGATGATGTCCATATACAGATGTTGCTCACGAAATAAGTGAATTAAAAAACATAATGTGAAAATTAAAGAGAAAGAAACGAATAATAATTCCGAGGGGCTAACCACTCTTGAAGTCAGGTGTACACATGGCTGAGAATCAGTTGAAGTCAGGTGAAGTCAGTTGAAGTCAGTTGAAGTCACTTGGAGTCAGCTGAAGTCACTCGAAGTCAGTTGAAGTCAGTTGAAGTCAGCTGAAGTCAGTTAGTCAGTGAGTCAATTGAAGTCACCCGAAGTCACTTGAAGTCCCTTGAAGTCAGCTGAAGTCAGTGAGTCACTTGAAGTCAGCTGAAGTCAGTTGAAGTCAGCTGAAGTCAGTTGAAGTCAGCTGAAGTCAGTTGAAGTCAGTTGAAGTCAGCTGAAGTCAGTTGAAGTCAGCTGAAGTCAGTTGAAGTCAGTTGAAGTCAGTTGAAATGTCAGTTGGAGTCAGTTGAAAAGTCACTTGAAGTCAGCTGAAGTCACTTGAAGTCAGCTGAAGTCAGTTGAAGTCAGCTGAAGTCACTTGAAGTCAGTTAGTCAGTTGAAGTCAGCTGGAGTCACTTGAAGTCAGTTGAAGTCAGCTGAAGTCAGTTGAAGTCAGTTGAAGTCAGTTGAAATGTCAGTTGGAGTCAGTTGAAAAGTCACTTGAAGTCAGCTGAAGTCAGTTGAAGTCAGCTGAAGTCACTTGAAGTCACTTGAAGTCAGTTAGTCAGTTGAAGTCAGCTGGAGTCACTTGAAGTCAGCTGAAGTCAGTTGAAGTCAGTTGAAGTCAGTTGACTTCATGAAGTCTTGAAGTCTTGAAGTCAAGTGTGCGGTCAATCGACGAGTGGTTAACCCCTCGAATAATTCCAGAAATTCTTAAAGGTAAAGCATATAGTATAACATGCTTGAAGCTATACATCTGCATGACTCTTTATTTCCCGCCAAAAATTTCAGCACACCTCCTCGGATGAGATGCTTTCTTGATCCCAGGAGCAATTTTTGACCTACAATTTTTCTAAGACTGAATAATGCTGGTATGAATAAATACATTATATAATATATAGACCTGCATGAAGACACGTATGCGTGTACACCACTCCTTCTTCCCTCTAAAAATTTCAGTACACCTCCTCGAGTCAGATCCTTTCCTGATACCAGGAGCATTTTTTGCCTTATAATTCGTTCGTCCTATTCCTGCAATCGTATCTTTTATTCTGGTAATTGTATATTATATCAGGGGAACATCTGACTCGAGAAGGTCGTTGCAAAATTTTAAGTACCACATAGCTGAAAATGCAATAATTCTAATTTTCTATTTCTCTTGTGTATCGTAAGCTGTTTTACCTATCGCTAATTTGAAATGAAAAGTGGTAGGAATGGAAAAATGGAAAATAACAAAGTAATTGATTACTGGTATACCTAGATATGGGATTTTATTGCTGTCAAAGTTTTTGTACAATTTGTTATTGTTTTCAAATGATAAACGCATGCACCCATCGCAATAATGATGGACTCTCTTTATTTGCTTTCAGCAGGCATACAAGTTATATTATAAAGCACATTCGTATTGCGATAATATACTACCTGATCTAATGAATTTTTCAATTTTTTCAGTTAAAAACTAAATCTGGCAAGAATTCGTCCGATCCTGGCAAACGAATGATCAATTAGTCAATTTTGACTTTTTGTAATTCGCGAACCATCAGTCCATTCAATTTTCGGTAAAGAATATTCAGTTTCAAATTTTGATGAAGAATTCATCCTGAACATATATATGGCCTGGTTAAATTAAATCACCCTTTATACTATGCGAATGATTCTTGTACTCATAATTGCGTAGCATATAACATAAAATTGATTCTCAGATAACAACGTATACTTTATAGATATCAATTCACACGATGTTAAAACGAGGAGTTGAAGAATTTTTCATTTTCTTGCCTCGAATAACAAAAAAAAAAAAAAAAAAAAAAACCCTACCCGATGTTTATACGTTGGATTTTTTTTTTTTGTTGTTATCACGTCTTTCAACTGATGTGAACTATTTTTTTAATCAAATCAGAACTTCGCCTTTCTCTCTCTCTCTCTCTCTCTTTCTTTCTATCTCGTTTTCTCAAGAATATAACGAATAAGATCTATCTTTCACCTAGAACCTAAGCATATACCTATACCTATATACATACACGTATACATAGGTATAACTGAGGAAAAGCTACTGTAGGGCTCCGTGAATTTCTCATGCATCGAACACTTTGGAGTCTCATTTTATTTTTACAGGATATAGGTATATTTTTATTTTATTTTATTTTATTTTTTCTAAAACCTCGCCTAGAACCCGTCCATCCATTATCCGCAGCCCCGATAAATCCGCGAAGCGTTTGAGCTCCCGTGTTTGGCGGATATATCAAGGTTTCTTAGCGTTGTTTTGTATCTGTTCTGTCGTCGTTCCGTGTCAGGAGGGTTGGCTGTGAAAATCCTCACCCCTATGAAAGAGGTATAGGTACACACGATGTAGGAAGTATTTTACCTTTGAAACTTTTCGAGCTTGCAGGTCCGATACTTATTTTTTTTTCCTTCCTACCTTATACTGTGCGTACGAATTTGGAATGCTAACGTTATATATGTTCACCTAGTAGCAGTGGGTGGGAAAATGGTGCTTGTAAATCCTCGTTAGATCCGAGGAAAGGAAAAAAACAAAACATGTCCTATTGAAACAGGGGTCGACGTCGACCCACACATTCTCACTAACACTGACTTGTCAAGAATTCTCCGCTTCTCTTACTCTACATGTTAATTTTATTCTTTCTCACTTATATACACCGTAGAGATCGAGAATTCTCACCAACACCATAAAGACGTAAGACGACACCAAATACATCTGGGTATACACGCCTATATGACTGCAAATCTACAAATCTTCTAGCTGCAGGACTTTGAATAAAGACAAGTCTCAGCGAGGGATTTTATTTTATTTTATTTTATTTTATCATTCAGTATACTTTTCGAACTCGTCGAGATTTCGTGAATTACTTCAGATTTTAACGATCCTAAAGCCTTGGAAAAGTATTGAAAATAATGTCGAACTTCAAACAACCTTTGAAATATAAGAAATATAAGAAATATCTTTTCGAGATTTTAGGCGGACATTGCGATTGTAACTGCTGCACTCAGAAAAAGGTCTTGTTGACACAATCAAAATTTGGTTATTATATGCACAATCAAATTTTTTGTTCAGTCAACCGGAAATTTCGTACGGATAACCAAAATTTTGTTGGGAAAACCAAATTTTGTTGGAACTACCAAAATTTTGGCTATTCCAAAAAAATTTTTGGTTGACTGAACAAAAAATGTGATTGTGCATATAATAATCCAAATTTTGGTTGTGTCAACAAGACCTTTTTCTGAGTGTGCATACACTGGTAATGAAAAAACATTGCATCAGTTGCTGACCTTTTCGTTAATTCACAGTTTGACTAGATAAATTAGTGATTTTTCAGAAGTAATTCTGTTGCCCTTATATTCAACCGGCTGACAACGTCAAGAGCACTCAATGGTCTAAGTAAATCAGAGAACTTTGGGCCTTCGGTCTTCTGCCTTCGGCCTTCGAGTCAGGCGAGCCAAGCTGGGCAGCAAAGGGTTGCTAAGAGCCCTCGACTAGTCAACCCCAATTCCACCCCTCAGTCAACCTCCAATCCACGTCGGGTCCACCGCTAGACCACTCTCGCTGACCTCCGCTGTTTCCTCCTTCTATAATTCTGCGCTCAGCTTCGCTACCGCCTCGTCTGCCCTGACGTGATTGCTACCAAAATGTGTTTACCGTAAACTGTATCAAACTGTCAGCGTGTAGTACCTACCTCATGCCCTTCGATAAAAGGATGCACGACCTTTTTCTATATACTATAGCGGAAATTCGCACTCTCTATTTACGCTATAGAAACACTATTGTAGGTATACAAGTCAAGTACTTGTCTATTGCAATTCGATGTTGTCTCGAGTTTAGACTGTATACAGCCGCCAGTTTTCACTTGATGATATAATGTCAGTTGCAATCGATCGCTGTGGATTTAGGAGCTTATGAAACTCGATGACAATTATAGGCAATTACACTTTCTGGCTAATTTGGAATTTTGCTTGAAGGGGGTATATCGGTGATATGATATTAGATCTTTGCGAGGAGAGTATTGGATAGGTATTGATTTCCACTTTATTTTTTCTCTCGGAATTTAATAGTCGATTGAATTCATTTTTTTAAATTGAAAATGAATGAAAATGACAAAAAAAAAAAAAAAAAAAATGAAAACTCATGAAAAGTATCTAAAATGATGATAAATTTTTACTCTATAAATTACATAGCATTACAATATTTTCATTTCATCCCCTATTTGTATGTAAAAATTCACGAAATATAAGCTACAGTCAGTTTTATAAATAAAAAATGCCTAAAGATATAGGTGTGCCTGCAATCTCATACCATAACTTTACGGTTCATATTATAGAGTTATCAGTCTGCAGTATTAGTCTTCGAATACGGAAATGAAATTTATTCGTAACTTATTGACGTTTATAAAATAACTGTCTCATGACATATAACGAGGGGGTGAAGGCATTCCATTCATTTACCGACGAGTGTATGCAAAAGTATAAAGAATATTCCATTGTAGAAAATTGAGCGTGGGTATAAGGCTGATCGTAAATTTATCGAACCGTAAAATCTCTCTGACATTTATCTCCATAGATGTTTTGTTGCAGTTCATAAGAAATATGTCGACACCTACGCTCACCTCTGACCTTAAAATTTAAGACCGTATTATATATGTATATATCTGTACAAAGTGCTGACGTCAAAAACGACGAGGTACGTATTGTATATTATACAATAGCTTCAACTGATGTTATAAGAGAATTAACATGGCGTTTGAGGAATTCCTGGTGGTCTGTACTTGTAGCAGCTTTTCCACACCTCGAACAGGCAAATAGCAGAATGAAATCTGAAAAAGATTGCCAACGGCATAGAAACATGTGTGATTATCGTCCAGGCCCAGACTCCAAAGAATTTAACATGTTCTGGACGAACTCCGGCGCGAGATTTTTCCAACGTGTTCACAGACCACAGAGCGATGTTCACTACTATCAGGAAAGTGATTAACTCTTTTCCAGGTTTATCATATGTTGCCGAACGTCGCCTCCAGGCAACCTGAAAAATCATTTTGTGCGGGTAAATGATTATCGTTATCATTATAGCATTGTTTCACTACTCAAATGATTCATTACTCAAAATTTATACGTATTTTACTGAAGACAATACGGAAAAAGTAGCAACAAAGTGATTGATAAGGAAGGGGGGGGGGGGGGGGGGGGTATTCCTACATGAATTTTTGAAAGAAAAATTCATCCCCTATTAATAATTGTCGGAATTTTGTATAGTTGTATGAATTAATTATTATACGCCATGAATAAAGCTGTGAAAAAGTTTTGTAGTTATTTATCAACCAAGTCCTTTACATATTAAGCTTGTAACACAGCTGTGAAATGCAAAACCTTCGTGGCAAAGCGCTAGGCAACCACTGTGCTAGTAGGTAGTTGTGTGCACAGTTTAACCACCGAACATTGCGCGTGTATCAAAGTGGCTCGACAACGCATCGTCATACTAACCCGAGGTCCAAAGGGAAAATTTGTGCATCATTTGTTGTCATTTACCTTAATGAGCAAGGTTTGAATAGTGCTCTGAACGAGTGCCAATATATCAGCTGCCAAAGCGAGGCCCCAGCTTGGACCAGTGGTCAGGATCCCTCCCACAACACTGAACAAACAATGCAGGTAAACCCCGGCTTGGGCTGCAGCTAGTAGGGTTGCATCTAGATTTTGACTTCTCAATGGTTTTGATTCCAAGTGTCGCAGTTTTATCGCACCTCCCACAGAGGCTATAATACCTGTTGGGTAACATTGGCTGATGTGATTCATAATCAAAAAAATAAAAAATAATGATTAATCTCTTGATTTCGTATATTGATCAGCAAAATTCGTCGAACGAAGTTACTTTACTATACGTGAATTTTGAGTTTGAGGAAACTTCACAGACTTGTGACTTTCAGAATACGATTCTGTACATTTTTCGAAAGCTTCAAAGACCGCGTGCAAAATTACTCACGCGGAATTTTAGCTTCATGAAGTTTTGCCCAAATTTTTGCGCTGGCCAAAAATAAAACTTCATCTATCTTTTCCGATGAAGTTTTTCATAACTTTTGTGTATTGTTTAATGAACTAAGTAAAGGATGAATCCCACCTTTGCGTTGCGAAGCGAAACGAACTTTTCGTTAACATGTTTTCTTATTAGGAGTGTGCGTGCATACTTCCATAAGAAACATAAGAAAAACATGTTAATGAAACTTCGTTTCGCTTCGCAACGCAAAGGTGGGATTCATCCTTAAGACTTTCTGTTCAAATGAAATTCTTTGTTCGATTTACCTAACATTAATATAGCGGCCTCCAGCACAGTCACTTGTTGCACAGCGATATTTGGCTTCTCTTCTTTCAGAACAAAGAACATAATTAAGCTAAGTATAGTTGCAGCTATTATCAATATGCCCCCAAATAATCCTCTGAAAAAAATTGAAATTATTATTATACGTAATTTCAATGGCTGTTCAGTTCAATGATTGTTCAGTTAGAACAATAGTCTTTTTTTGAATCTTATAGTACAAATCAATTTGATAAAGCTGTGCAAGTCAATTGGTGGCAATTTATCGTGAATATTCTTCTGAAATATCTTATTGCGAGAGGGCAAAAGGTTTCGTCTTTTATCACCGCGTTATATCATGCTTATAAGGGTGAGTGAACCAAATATTTGAGTGTGTGGGACGAATATGTGGGCGTTGAGTGTCTCACTCTTTACACTTTTGTCGACGAGTATACATTTTATCGACCCCCACTTTTAGTGCAACTTGAAATTCTGAATTTTCACGAGTTCTGACTACCATGATGAAAAAAGAACTAGTAACTACGTGCAATTTTTTTAGTGATAAATAAATAAATAAATAAATAGTTGGATATAAAACTTGCTTGTGAGCACTGCTGCAGTCTACGCTTAATTGATGAAGACCTCTAGTTGGGTTTTCGCTTTTCGATGGTTTTTCATCGATTCTTTTCCACATTTCGAAAAGAATTACTGCACAAATCAAACTGAATTCTATCGTGCAAGGAAAAAGAAAAGGGCTCGCATCAGCAAGGAGATGCGTCAAAATCCCATGATTACTTTCGTGGGCGTGTTCCAGCAGCTTAATTTCGTGACGTGTCTCCTGCACCAATGCCTACATAAGAGAGAAATTCGTAAAAATTAAACAGTGACTCAATGTTTTTGTTTTATTCTCAGAGGTTGATAGTTCAGAAGAAATATGAACATGGTGTTGATGGACGACACAGAGCTCTGCAACGGGATAAAATAAGCTTGAAATTCACCAGTTTATCAATTTACCTGCAACCACTCGCATAAATTTGTTGCAATCATATGCATTAGTCCCAGCTTTGCTAAGGCTCCATGTCTAGCCAGTTCGAGGTCTTTACTATTCAGGAATATGAAGTGCATTTGGGCTGTGACTAAAAGGAGTCGAGCTGCTGGTGTCACCGCTCGTAATGCTCCTGCAGAGGTAACTTCGGCGCCAATTTGCAGTCCTGTGAAAACCAGAGAACCAGCCCCAAAACCAACTGCGCCAAGTCGGAGACAGAAACTACCGTATTGCTGAGCCTGCAGAAGATGGTAGTAATTTTGTAGAATCGGTTCACCTTGTTCATCGCATGCTCTTACCTTAGGCTTATATTATAGTGCTCGAAAAAAAAAAGCTTCATGCTTTTTGTTTTAGACTTAATCAAGACTTGAAATAAATAATTTAGACTTTACTGATAGGGATAAAATTTGTATACTGATGTTAAGACAAAGTTTGTAAATTTGTCTGTTTCTCATTTTTCGATTGAATAAGCAAAATAAATAAATTCAAAAAACAACAAATACCTGAATAATCTTCGGCTTGTTCGAATCGTCCGAAAATTCATAGGTCTTCTCCTCTTTACTGTGTTTTATTAACAATTTTTTAACTGCTTTATCCCGCATAAGGGTTGTGTAAAGCATTATCACAAATGCAACACTTCCCAAGTACAAGTATAGGTAGTACCCCTGTCGAGAAGGTGTGCAGTTTTATTATTACTATTATTGATAAAGTTCCGATGAATTATTATAATTCATTGCTATAAAATAGACTGATAACGAACTAATTTTTCCGCTGAATAAACAGAAAGGGATAATTTAGATGTTAAATATCGACGTAGTTTAATTTAAATAGTATAATTTAAGTAAGGGTTAATTAAGTTCGTAGATCAAGATACTAAAACAACATTTCGAATTAGGAATTTCTATTTTTCACCATTTCCAAAGGGTAGGTAGATTGTTTTTACAAACCTGATCAAAAGCTACAGGTACACCTTGGCTAACACTGGCAGTTACAGGTATGGCGACACCAACGACAACCAAAAGCTTTGCATAAAGTGTGCTAAGGGTTGACATAAGCTCTTGGTACTTATGGTGGTACTTTTTCTCTGGCGGAGGCGTAGGAGGCGTAGGTGGGGCAGGTAATGCTGATGGAAAATGAATCACAAATACCATAAATATGCATCAATAAATTGCCCCAATCATATCAGCAGAAGAAAAATCTTATCAAAGCCGGAAATTATTCTCATCGCAAGATTTGAACAGTAAAACTATAATATCTTTAACAATTTTCTTACGTCCGTCGACAGAAGAGAAAACTGCACTTCTTCATTTTCAATAAGGTGATATAAATTTACGGATGGTGGTTTAATATCAGTAAAAATAATAATAATTATCCATCATACTTACGCTTCGGTGAGTCCATTCCTACCAAGGGTCCCACAGCCGTGCCAACGGGTGTAAGTTGGAGGAATGACGGTCTTTGATGATGATGTTCCTGCAGTTGATGATGGTCTTGAATATGCTGCATTTGTATGTGGTTTGTATTAGTTAACGTATAATCTTGATCGCAGGACATAGAGCTTGGTAGAGATATGTTACTTCCTATTTCGTTGATCAGCGCACTGTAACGAAAAATTCTGGATATTTTTGTGGGGTGTACACCGTCGGGTGAATGGGTGATTAAAATTATTTGAAATTATTAAATTTCTAATTAACGAACTCTCGAAATATTTTGGAGTGAAAAATTCACTCTTTTTCTTGGACTGGTGCTTTTTCCAATCCAAGTTAGTGAAATTTCACTCTTTTTTCTCGGAGTGGTGCAATTTTCACTCCAAAAAATTAAGATAGAATACGATAGACTGAATTAGTCGTTTCCCCTGACATTTCACCCTTTTGCATTAGCAGTAAGCTGGTTTTATTTATTTATCGCGCACTTGTCTTATACCGCTTTCTCGATGACAAGGGTGGAAATGAATCACCCTTCGTACCGAGGAGAATGCTGCTGGGAGAACTTACATGCAAGTCTTGAGCTATTGTCTCGTATTTACTTGATTAAACGAACTAAGGTACTATTCTATCGCTTTATACCACAGTTCTAGGCTATTATTGTGGCCGTTGTTTCCATGCAATACTGTATTAGATGATGAACCTGTCGACATATATATATGTCCTAGAGCATCTTATATCATACCTATTCGGGTGCATATATATACTATATCGGTGTTCTACGTGTGTGTAACCGTATTGTAAAGGTACAACGTGAAACGCATCTCGTATCGATTGCATTTCTGTCTGGGCTCAAACGAGACTCGCTTTTGTACTATGACTTAATGACATTTACACCAAAGTAAATCAAAATTGATTAAACTGACAGGTTTGCGGTTTCATAAGAAATTTTCTACTCAATGTATACACGTTTTTTTATTCCTGATCAAATTATCTTTATCTCACCTCAGAGAATATCATGATTTAAGGCCCATCCCTAGTCGCCCACCTCCTTTTGATCGAAATGTGTCACATTTCGATTATTATCCGAGCCCAGGCGTCAAAAACGCAAAAAGGGCCAACTTAGCGCAAATTCGATTTCAATTCCGAACACATACGTCAAAAAAAAATGTTCGTTTCGTGCAAAAATAGAGTCTACAGATGGTTTTTACATTGTTCGCCGATGAAATCGAATTCGAATAATTTTGTAACAACGTAAAAACCATCTGTAGACTCTATTTTCGCACGAAACGAACATTTTTTTTGGACGTAGGTGTTCGGAATTGAAATAGAATTTGCGCTAAGTTGGGCTTTTTTGCGTTTTTGACGCCTGGGCTCAGATAATAATCGAAATGTGACACATTTCGACCAAAAGGAGGCGACTAGGGTTGGGCCTTAACTGTATCAGAAAATTCATAGTTATAAATTATTGTCCTAAATGAACACGCGTGAAGATCTTTGCTTGTGAAGAATGATAATCTTCAATTCAAACTAAAATAGGAAAACGGGAAGTTCCAATTTTTACAATGAATTTGCAGATGATTCAAAACCAGATTTGGGTTGAATGGGTATAAGTTGACTTCGTATTTAAATCACCGCATCCATAATTACCCCAGCAAAGCTCTTCTCTGATTGATGACAGCGTTTAATGCAATACTTTGTCTTCTTAGGCTTAACCGTTTCGGACAATCTCTTCTATCCATATTGATGTTCATATCGGCAGAATGGTCGCCCGGAGCTGGCAGTGGAATCGGAAGTGGGTCCGTAGACATCCTTTAAAAAATAATTTATAAACGTAGAGTACTTAGGTATAGGTATGTATGAGATTTCGAGAAATGGAGGTTCGTTTCTCGATTGAAAAAGTTTGTCTATATTTGAATGCTAGGATACTTTAGGGACTGGGTATAAATGTTTATTCGAAAAGGGACTTCATCTTATTTATGAGTTTATTTTATTGAAAATAATGATTTAATTTTTATGGCTTATTGCTATACGCGGAGTTCCGAATTTATTGTGATAATTTTGTGTGCTTATCTGTTTATAATACAGACATGCGAGATCACGTGAACGTGTTCATGTTAGCATTAATTATTCAGAACGATTTTTCGTTCTCGTGATTCATAATAACGCGTGACTTTTTGCCTTTGCTTGACAAATCAATACCCTTGATTAGTGTCCTTAGAGGCGTGCCTCGAAAAACAGACACTTAGCAAGTCACTAAATACTCGCATTCAACACTCCACGATGTATATACAGCGGGTGGGGATTGAATATGGTCGATGATTATATGGCTAGCGATTTATTTATCACTTGCTGAAATTCATCAAAGATTATAATATTCTTGTGAAAACGGTTTTCAAAAAAAAAAAAAAAAAAAAACTTCCGACCACCCTCTACCTATACGAATACAATTTATTTTAGCATTTCAATGACTGGCGAAGATTTGGGGGCATGAAATTTTTTATCTAAATAAAAAATGAGACCGAGGAAAAAAATGAAAAAAAAAAAATGAACAAGTAAGAAGAATCGCTTACGAAGGCAGCGAGTGCGGCATTTTGATGTCCAGTCGTTGGAGTTCCTCGTTATAAGCGGATTAGCAAATCCTTATCCAAGGATCAAAGCGGATTAAGTATGGATTGGAATTTTGAATATTCGTTTTTTTTTCTATAAATTTCGTTCGATGTTTGAAGAATCCTTTTTCTTCCTCCTTAGGTTTTACGCCGACGAATCGTTGCGTCAACAATCTCTAAAGTTTATTCCTCGACAATGCGAAGTGGTGAAACTTTTTTGTCACTTCGGAGTCGACTAGAAACTTGCAACTTTTATTTTTTTTTTCTCAGCTAAACTTTCAATTTATTCCTTCGAATTTTTGCCTCTTTGAATTTTTATCAGCCCCTTTTCGCATAGGGCTCGACACTTTACCCCGCTGTTGTTTTGCTTTAGGGGTGTTTCTTCATGTTTGCCTATTATAATCCGCAAAACAGAGGCACACTCGCTTCAAACTCTAAAAAATATTGATATAGTACAATCTTATCAAATATTCTATATAATAAATTATTATTCCACAGTTGAGTGCGAGTTCAATTTTTAGCGTACTTTTTTTTTGAATATTTTATTAATACTTCAACGTTGAAAAAAAAACGAATTTCTAGTTTTGTATATGAAAACTGTGAGTGTAGAATTCGTTTTGAAATCTGTAGCTCTTGATCGTAACAGAAACGACTTTCCGTATTGGTGTGAAAAAAAAAAATTCGATTCACCCTTCTGTACTACAACTAGAGATCACATCCCCCGCAAGTTTGAATCGTTCGTTCACAACCCACATCCGTAGTTTTCCACACTGTTTTGGAATGTAGATTTCGGTAATGGATTCCTCGATGAAAATTCAGCTTTTTCTTCAGTCTATTCCCTGGTTTTTTTTTTTTTTTTTTTCTCTCTCACCAAGTTTTCAAATCTACCGTTGCACTAGCCACTCAAGAAAAAAAAAAAAAAAAAAAAACCCTACAGAGTTGCTTATACATATATTAAAGTAACAGTCGAAGACAAGTGAGACGAGTAAGACGAGATCTAAGTTAAACTCGCGAATTGGAATGCGAAATCGTTCGAGACGAGTCAATATGTAAGCTAACTCTATCTTCGAAAATTAGCGTGTCTAGTTCTTCGCCCCACGAAGACAACTCGGTTATATAATATGGCGGAATTTTTTTTTTTTTTTTCGCATATACATATAGATAACGAATTTCTGTACAGAATGTGCAGAATTATGTTTAGAACTTCGGCAAACCTGTTGGCTCGATACTCAAACTCTTTGTGACGATAAGCAAGCACAAATAATTGCATACCTATGCAAATTATTTAATTGAATGCATAAATGCGATTTTTCCTAGATTTTATTCTATATTCGCTTCCATATGAACAACGAGAATCCTGCAACGCTGGAAATTTTTTCTGTAGTTTTTGTGCAAATTTACAAAGATTTTGTCAAATTTGTAGCAATATCTGATCTATCTGTTACTAGACGAAAAAGATAATTCTTTCAAAAGGTTTGTAGAAAAAAGTGGATTATGATAAATCGTTAGTTGAAAAAGAATATACGAAATATTATATTCGATATTGAATGAGGTACGATTCAATTTATTGGATATATACACGAAATTTTCAATTCCCATAGAAAATTTCATAACCCGTAGAATCGAATTGTTCATTTATTTAGGTAGATAAAGAAAAAAAAAAAATATATTAAAGGTTTGAAATTTCAGCGATGTGTTACATTCGACTCGTTGTACGACGATGATAGTATGAAACGAGAAAATTTCTATAGGCTGATATCTGAGTTTCACAGTACACGCGTAATATGATGTGAGCATCAGTTAAATTTCGTTCTAGTTGACAAATCTGGCTATATTACATTCGCCAATTAACTACATTCATTTATCTCTTATAGTTATAAGAATAACAAATAAAGTAATGCATCACATAGCTGTTTAAACGCAATTGACGTATGATTCAAATAAATATTTGGTGAGACAAGTTGAACGAATTATAGACCAGGCGTTAAGTGAAATAATTTCTAGTATACTTATTATATACTGCCACGCATCGTATGGAAATATCAAATTTAGTTACTGAAAAATTCAGAAGCAGTAGCTTATACTAAAGAATTTGTTTCCTCCTCATAATCGTAACGATATAAATGAATAAAAAAAAAAAACAAAAAAAAACAGAAAGACAGAAAAGAAAGATGAAAAGGAAGAAGAAGAAGAAGAAGAGAAAACTTTTCAATCGAAGGCCGCTAATCCCGCAGGTGAAGTACAGCTAGACAGAGCTTTCAGGAGGGTTGTAGAGTTGGGCAGGCAACGGAAGTCAGTTCACCGCTCATCTGCGTCAGGGGGTGAGAAGAGCAGGGGAACAGGGGAACCGGAAGTGCCCGGATATGAGCTTCCGGCGCGAACAATTTGCAACGTGAAATTGAATCATCGACTCCGATAATCGTCGCGTCTGCTGGTTCAAGCTCTTCCATGGTGATTCGAGTGGAATTATTAGCGGGATAATAAGCGAAAGATTTTTATGACAAAAAAAGAAAAAAAAAAAAAAATCATTCATAAGCTAATAATTCGAGAATAAATATTTTCACAGAACGTATAATAATATAACAACGATTCTATTTCAAATAATTTAAAATAAGGAAAACCTCGTCGAAATATTAAGGGGACCAGTATAGCGACTTTTCAAGAAATTATCATAGTCCGAAATCCATTTATTTTATAACCAAAGTTCATTTCACATCAAAATATTTTTCTTTTTCAAAATCATGTGTCGTAAGGATTTTAGAGCAGCGTTGGACCGATTCAGGTCATCTTGGATTCATTTTCTTCAGAAAACAAATCCTCCTCATGTGAATGTAGGAATTGAAAAATAAAAAATTATGTCATAAGTAATGATCAATTTACCAAATTTGCAAAAATTATTATCACTCATTTCTTAAATAACTTAGCCAAAACGAAAAATTTTCAAAATTCCTACATTCACATGATGAGGATTTGTTTTCTGAAGAAAATGAATCCAAGATGACCTGAATCGGTCCAACGGTGTTCTGAAATCCTTACGACACATGATTTTGAAAAAGAAAAATATTTTCATGTGAAATGAACTTTGGTTATGAAATAAATTGATTTCGGACTATGATCATTTCTCGAAAAGTCCCTGTACTGGTCCCCTTAACACGATTGAAATTTAAGGACAATAATTGTCTTTATATTTGAAACTTAGAATCTCTTCGTGTTAATCGGTATTGTTATTTTCCGTATTTTAAATAGGCATATTGAAATTAATTGGGAATGATATTCTCAGGCAAAACATACTTGTTTTCGACACCCGCTACGAGAAATATTTACACTACAGTAGGCGCAATCATCGCGCGTATACCAATTGGCTCTCACCCTTTTGCCACCTTCCGCATCAACCCCCGCGTTTACAAAATACAAACTAAATTCCGCTATCAATTTGGTCACACTCGTTTCTGCATTTTTCCATCTCTCACGCTCTCGCAGAGTTTCACTCTATCGCTCATCGAGGCTACATACAGGGAAAATCGATTTAGTATAGTAGAATCGAATGTTGTTGATCAAATACTTATTCCTAGAAAAATTCTATTTTTATTTGTTTTTCTATTTTTCATTTTATTTTATTTTTTTCACATATGATCCACCTGCATTCGTTATAGAGTAACAAAAAAAGTTTTCACAAATTTTTTGACTCTTCATTATAAATATAAATGGATAAATTTTAATCTCAGCAACGTTCGCGGATCAAGGTGTTAATGTAAAACGTACCTATATCTTTGAATTGTGTAGTTTTGATGGAAATTTTGACAATAGGATAGACAGGCTTCAATTGATGAATAAATATATAGTAACGAAATCGTCTGGCTAGTTTTCAATCGTTTGAATATGACTGCAGCGACTGAACCGTGACACAATTTTTGATCGTAATAATAATGGACGAAACTAACTCTGTTTAAAATGTCTCTCAATCGAGACATGAGGTATACAGCTATATATCAACCCTCTTTCTATATGGTAGAAATTTATTCCAATATTTTCAATTAAAGTTAGACAAAGCCCGTGTTCACGATATCGTGTGGTGGTGTACGAACAACGCGCTTCACCAATTTACGAAGGTATAAAAATATAACTGAATTCTGCTTCGTTATGATTGTATAATAGAATAAAGTATATCACGTAACGTTACATCGTGTACAGAGAATAACATCCTAGGTAAATAATACTACATATACCTGTATATAGATTTATCGTATTCCGTTATTTACTGCAGTCATAAGAGAAATGACGCGAATAAAGTTTAGGTCATTTCAACTGATCCGACGTTTTCATCAATTCGTAAATATTGGGTTTACTAGTCAAGTAAAGCCCCTTATTGTTACAGAGGAAAGAGATTCGCGTACATAGCAATCGAAAACGATAAATTACAATTTTCCTTCACAGAAATTGTACAGCGATATTTAGAATTATGTTTTTTGTTTGAATCACCTAGTCAGGAAAAGTTTTCAATATTTTATTTCAAGTAACTATAAATTAAAATATAAACACAATTATTATGTTTATACCTATTTTATAAAACATATCGTTTCAGTATTATACCTATACCCTGCAGAAGCTAGTAGAAATATCCGTATGAGATCAGACGTGGCTTGAGAAAAATGAAGCAATCATTGAACGTATGGGATTTTCATCTCGAGAATATCTGACGTTAAGCTATGGAGTTTTTTTTTTTTCTTTTTTCAAAGATTCGTTTTTCGTCTGACATGCCATTTTTTTACTATTCAATTATCACTGAATTTTATGCTAACGAATATCTGCTTGTCACACATAAGCCTATTATAT
Organism: Tenthredo mesomela; assembly: GCA_943736025.1. Classification (NCBI taxonomy): domain Eukaryota; kingdom Metazoa; phylum Arthropoda; class Insecta; order Hymenoptera; family Tenthredinidae; genus Tenthredo; species Tenthredo mesomela. Next base: position 11,888,475 of record OX031015.1, on the reverse strand, counting down.
TACTGTATAATTAAGCCATTGTATTTTATCAATAACCATTATGAAATTAACAGTCCCGTATTTAATTAAACAGGTACTTGGTGTAAAATACGTATTATTTATAATAGGCACGATCAAAAAATAGTCTCGTAAACATTCTTGATCTTCAAAATGTGACGCATTTTACTCCTCAATTGTTTCAGGCATTTGTAGGTACGAATAAAATAATTCGAATGTTTGAAATTTTTTGAATTTAAAAATATTCGAAAATCTCTCACATCGTGTATCCCATACGTAAAAAATGGCTACGTCCTTCGTCCCTCGTTTGTTATCAATTGAACTTTAATCAAGCTGTATGAGTCTGCTGTCAGCACTTAAGGTAGGACCGTACAATCGAATACTGAGCTTTAGCAACTCTGACTATGAAGATTTTTTTGAAATTTTGGGTAAAGTAGGCAGTAGCTCAATTTTTGATCCATATAATGCAGAGACATTGGAGATCCTTAAGGATCAGGTTAGCGAATATAACTTAATGTCTACACTCAGAAAAAGGTCTTATTGAAACAACCGAAATTTCGTTATTATATGGACAATCAAATTTTTTGTTCAGTCAATCGAATTGTTTTGTTCAGTCAACCAAAAATTTTGTTGTGATAGCCAAAATTTTGTTGGGAAAACCAAATATTGTTGGGATGACCAAAATTTTGGCTATTCCAACCAAATTTTTGGTTGACGGAACAAAAAATTTGATTGTCCATATAATAGGTACCCAAATTTCGGTTGTGTCAACCAGACCTTTTTCTCAGTGTACATTAGTTGCAAAGTTCTCTTTTTCTTTTTTTCTCGGCCAATATTTCGGAACGAAATTTTGGCACGAGATTAGCGGGTTTATTTAAATTTGTAGAATTATTGTTTTAAGGAGGTAACATTTGGTGGAACAGTATAATCCTTCTCCTGATACGATTCCTTGAATAAAATGTTTCATATCTCAAAATGCAGGCGCGTAAATCCCAACTCACAACTCTTTGATTTTCACGGTACACTCAGAAAAAGGTCTTGTTGACACAACCAAAATTTGGGTTATTATAATATGCACAATCACATTTTTTGTTCAGTCAACCAAAAATTTTGTTGGAATAGCCAAAATTTTGGTTATCCGAACTAAATTTTTGGTTGACTGAACAAACAATTTGATTGACTGAACAAAAAATTTGATTGACTGAACAAAAAATGCTATTGTGCATATAATAACCAAATTTTGGTTGTGTCAACAAAACCTTTTTCTGAGTGTATCAATTAGGGTTTTGAGATAATATAAAATTAGATTTCAAATTGCTCCTGCAGTTTTTCTCTCGTACTTCTTCTTTGTACTTCGGACATGTCAATATTTTCTGTTTTCGGTTCTATTTAATATGCGTAATATTTATACGATTACATGCGTATATACGCACATCGCTACACCTGCACCGTACATCCTTATGACTTTTTACTGAAATCTATAGTTATAGGATAGTTTTTTTTTTTTTTTCGACAAAACACCCGGTACCTACAGACTCACTGCAATTCGCAGGTTCGCCGACAATAATTAGATGCGTATATAGCGAAGAGCTAGCCACAGATGTCACGAGCCTGTCAGAAGGGCTGTCACCTACCGTTAGGGGGACAAAGATAGGTAGCCCCATACGTGCCCGACGAGCTACCAGGTAATTTGACTCGACAGTCCAATATTACTAATAAATATGAACGAACTTATAAAAATATAAAATCAAAAAATAGAAATTAAAACATATACTCTATAATAAAAATTGTATATAGATCGAAAATGAATGAAAAAAAAAGTAGATTTTTCAACCATATAGGTATATATAGGCTTCATTCCGTTTGAATTGAAATATAATATAATATTGGAGTAATCAAGTTTCGTCGATTTTATATTCTGTGATTGAAATTTTTATATCATATCCCAGATATATAAATATCTTATATAGGTATAATATGGTATTTATATAATATGTATATTAGGGTGTGCCAAAAAAAAAAAAAAAAAAAATTCAAAGCACATCAACATTCCGGTAGCGCATCTCAAATAGAATATCTCAGCCAAATATGAACTCTTAATATTGATATTTAGAACTGCCTAATTTCGTTAGTAATTTTAGTTACTAATTTTAGTTACTAAAATAGGCAGTTCTAAATATCAATATTAAGAGCTCATATTTGGCTGAGATGTTCTATTTGAGATGCTCTACCGAAATTTTGATGCGAGGTTGAAAAATAAATTGTTTTTCCCAGAGTTGTATGACTCTATGATTCAATGTTTATAGGCGAATATCTCTTAATCGGTGAGAGTTAGGAAAATTCTATCTCAGTACTTTTTTGTAGAGCGTAAAATTTCCTATAAGAATCTGTATTCAGATAGTTTCTAAATCAAGCCGGTTACGAGAAAAAACAATTCGAAAATTTTCCGATTTTTTTTCACGTGTTATTCAAATCAAAAATGGGAAAACTGAGTTAGGCAGTTCTAAATATCAATATTAAGAGCTCATATTTGGCTGAGATATTCTATTCGAGATGCTCTACCGGAATGTTGATGTGCATTTGAATTTTTTTTTTTTGGCACACCCTAATGTATGTATGAAAGGGTCAAGTACCTTGTTTGAAATTATTTTGCATACGTGGTAATAGCACGTATATAGCACGTTTTTGAAATAAATTCATTAATATCTTGAAATTTGATTGATGACGTGTTAAAAATTGTCGAAAAGTTGACGACGTTAACTTAATAAAACTCTGAAAAATTTTCTTGCTAATTCATAAAAATCCCTCGCGTTTAAGGGAAGATGCAACCTTAATGAGGCAGGATGAGTAAAAAAAAAAAAAAAAGTAAAAAAACAGAGTAAAAAAAAAAAAAAAAAAAAAAAAAAAAATGTCTCGAAAAGAGGGAAACCCGGTAGACTCTTCACCAAAGTAGCACGCATTCAGTGACGTATCTTGACAATTAATCAAAAAACTACGCAGGGAAGCAACTTCGTCGACGGTGAAGGAGACATTAATCTCTCGCGGCATCGCACCGGTGGAACCTGTCTTCGGGTCGGAGGTATTTCCTTTTTTCCTCAATTTTTTTTTTACCCCGCACTTGTCGTACATTTTTTATTTTATTTTCTTAGTTTATGTTTCATGCCTCTTCGTTATTGTTATTATTATTATTATTATTATTGTTTTTTTGTTTTTCATTTTTGTAATTTTTTTTTATTTTTTATAATCGCACAATACGTCAGAGATAATATAAATTATAACTTGATGAGATTAATGTACGGTATTTTTTACCATTTTGTTGAAAAATTGACGGTGAAAAAATATAAGAATAAATTTAGATCTTAGAAAATTTTTTTCTCAATATTTTAGAAAATCGAAAGAGATTTTTTTTCTATGTTATTACTGGTTCCTTGTATTTTTTAATAATATAATATTATCCCTCACATCTCGCAGGATAAGGTGTCAATAATTATTTCACCATTGTGTTATACCTGTGGGGCTATAAATTATTAATTTTGGTATACCTACGTGTGACGAATATTACACACCCGGCCTTTGCCTGTTACTACGTTAATGAAACCGCATATCACAGGTCAGAGGTTAACGCATTGAATGCTACGGTGACGTATGTGAACACATTTACATATACAGGGTGTATCAGAATTCGCGATGACCATTTTACTGGGTAAATTTTGATCAAAAAATGGGATCGACATTTCCGCAGCCGTTTTTTTTTTTTTTTTTTTGTTTTTTTTAAATGCATGGATTTTCCGTTATGATTATTCAAAGTCCAGCCAATGACGCGTGGCTTATGAACGACTCTCACCCTATTGTCACCGTGAAAAAAAAGTGCACACAACCAAGCGTTGAGCACACCGGACAACGGCAGTTCAAAAGCCGCGCGTCATTGACTGAAATTAGAATAATTATAACGGAAAATCTATGCATTAAAACAATTAAAACAAAAAGAAAAACAGCTGTGGGAATTTCGATCCCATTTTTCATCAAGATTTAGCCTGTAAAATGATCGTTGCGAGTTCTGATACACCCTGTATATGGGGTATTCCAGGAATTTTCGAACGGTCCCGAACCCTCACCCACTCCGATTTCGAAATGATTTCGTCTGATCGTAGCCCTAGATCTTTGGAAAGTTTGTGAATTTTTTCAGATTGTTGCGAACATCCGTTCGGTAGTTGCGAATTTTACGAAATTGTTCATTTCGACAATCTTGTGTTTTTCAGTCAATTTTAGTTCGATAACGAACAATCGTACGAAAAATCTAACGGCATATAATGTGACGGGATTCGATCGTACTTCAAAGCGGTAATAATCATTGATTTTTCGGAAGCCTGGAACTATCGATTTTTTCAATAATAAAGCTTATATTTTGATTTTCGAGAAAAGTCCATCTTTTGTTTTCCTGAAATTTTTACACAAAATTCTGCATAGAAAACGTCAACTTTTGATACCTGGTTCACGATGGGCCGAGCATGGGTTTTGAAGTTACAGCGATTTCAATATCTTGGAACGTCCAATATAATGAGGTCTGAATTCAAAAACTTTGGAAAGTGCTTGCATTTTCGTTTTTAAGGGTTTTCGGCTATCGGGAGCTCAAATCTGAAGTCATTTTTGAGATGCGAGGCCGGGGTTTCGAGGAAATAGTAAAATTTTCCTTTTTTTGCGACTCTCGAAAACGGCTATCGATAAGTGGATGGAAAGTGACTTAACCATCGTATAGAGCGGAAATTTTGTCATCGAATGATGTCCTCATATGGAAAACTAATTTAGTTTGACAAATCAAGAGAAAATTTCATCGGTTTACCAAAATTCCCTAGACACTGTCGGTGAAGGCGAGCAGTGCGTCGTAGCAGACAGTCGCATAATTCAATGACAACAAAAAAAAAAAAGGAAAATTTTGCTGTTTCTTCGAAACCCCGGCCTCGCAGCTCAAAAATGACTTCAGATTTGAGCTCCTGAGAGCCGAAAACCCTTAAAACCGAAAATGCAAGCACTTTCCAAAGTTTTTGAATTCAGACCTCATTATATTGGACGTTCCAAGATATTGAAATCGCTGTAACTTCAAAACCCATGCTCGGCCCATCGTGAACCAGGTATCAAAAGTTGACGTTTTCTATGCAGAATTTTGTGTAAAAATTTCAGGAAAACAAAAGATGGACTTTTCTCGAAAATCAAAATATAAGCTTTATTATTGAAAAAATCGATAGTTCCAGGCTTCCGAAAAATCAATGATTATTACCGCTTTGAAGTACGATCGAATCCCGTCACATTATATGCCGTTAGATTTTTCGTACGATTGTTCGTTATCGAACTAAAATTAACTGAAAAACACAAGATTGTCGAACTGAACAATTTCGTAAAATTCGCAACTACCGAACGGATGTTCGCAAAAATCTGAAAAAATTCACAAACTTTCCAAAGATCTAGGGCTACGATCAGACGAAATCATTCCGAAATCGGAGGGGGTGAGGGTTCGGGACCGTTCGAAAATTCCTGGAATACCCCATATATATTTAGATGCGTGATAGACAAGGATCATTACGCCTCGTTATAATCCTGGTCAGTCGATGATTTCCTATTCATCCTAGTTATGGTCCGCTTCCGAACATGTTTCAAACTGAAAGTTTTATCACGTAGGTACCCATGTATGCATATTAGGGTGGCCCTTATTTGGTAAAAAAAATATATATATATATATTTAGTGTGCCGCCCCCTCAATCGGTTCCAAATTGAACAAAAAAATTTCGAGCCAAATTTTAGGTGATTCGGGCAATGGGAAGACGTGCCTTTAAGAGGTTTATTTTTTTTTAATTTTTTTTCTCTTTTTACTTTCTTCACAGGACATAGTATGACAGAAAAGGAAGCGAAAAGATTGTAACAAGTTTTTCTTCCATTAAGGATGTTCTGGAGATACAATCGGTATCAAAACAATAAGACAAACAAAAACCAAATTTGCTAATTTTGGATGCTATTAATGCGAAAAATAACTGAATAATATCGAGGAGCGGATATTCCCACAACCTCAGAAAATGAAAAAACTCTCAATTTAGTGACAGAATTTCGAAAATACCAACAATCATGAAAAGTTGTAAAAACATTTTACAAGTATGTGCTGAAAATGGTTAAAATTGTTCATTTTTAATCCGATTTCAAAATTTCAGGGTTTGTTATACTAAGTTATAAAATCTCTACGAACTTACTGAAAAAAAGTTTTGCATAAAACACTTATATTCAAGTAAAAAATGTAACAGTAAATGTATCATATTATGAATCTCAGAATGTATCGGATTGTGAACAACTGAATTCTTACTCAAATATGAGTGTTTTATGCAAAACTTTTTTCAGTGAGTTCATAGAGATTTTATCACCGAGTATAACAAACCCTGAAATTTTGAAATCGGATCAAAAATTAACAATTTTCACCATTTTCAGCACATACTTGTAAAATGTTTTTACAACTTTTCATAATTGTTGGTATTTTCGAAATTCTGTCACTAAATTGAGAGTTTTTTTTATTTTCTGAGGTTGCGGGAATATCCGCTCCTCCATATTATTCAATCATTTTTCGCATCAATATCATCAAAAATTAGCAAATTCGGTTTTTGTCTGTCTTATTGTTTTGATGCCGATTGTACCTCCAGAACATCCTTAAGAGGAATTCATACCATTTTGATTGTAATTTTGGACGTATTAATCGATTTTTGTTAACGGAATTCCAAAATATTACTTTTCCTACCAAATCGAAGATTGAACGAAAAATTTGTTACAACCTCTTCTCTTCGTTTTCTATCATGCCATGTCCTGTGAAGAAGAAAAAAAACTTAAAAAAATTAACCTCTTGAAGGCACGTGTTGCCATTGGCCGAATGACTTGAAATTTGGCTCGAAATTTTGTTGTAGAATTTGAAACCGATTGCAGGGGGCGGCACACCAAATATTTTTTTTTTACCAAATAAGGGCCACCCTAATGCCAACATACCCTATATACACCTGAATATTTTTGTCAAACGAATAAAAAATTACTCTAGTTTACTATAATTATCAATAACAATTTAATTTCTCGAACTGGCTACATCGAATAAATAAATTATCTATATATTTTATTATCCGAAAAATTCGTTTTTATTACCATACAACAGCTAAATGTGAATTTTTTTTCTCTCCCCTTTTGATCATTGACGATTAATCAAAAAATATACATATACTTATATACCTATATAGGTATATGTATAAAATTGTTTTGAGAGTTGGTTCGTTAAGCTGTAACTTGTGACAGGGTAAAAATCAATTATTTAACTCAACATATTTGATGTAACGAAATAAAAGGATCGCTGTGGAAAATGACGTTACAGATAGCGTATGAAATTATATTCCCATGGGGTAGGTAGGTAGGTAGGTAGGTATTATTTACCTCGGTTATATATGTGTTAAAGCAGTGCCTGTATATACCTATACGAACGGGAAGAGAAACTCTGCGAGTAAGTAAATCAGTCGGGTCAAATCAAAGCGTAATTAACTTAAATCGTTTCACTCCTGATTCTGTGAAAATTCTATTTGCTTATAAACTAAATAATTTTATTCAGTAAAAAAAATTTATTAACAACATTCAGTTTAAAATTTCTGTTCATAATACAATAAAAATTCGACTTCCTTGTATTATATACTAATTAAGTAGTATACATCACTTACTCATGTCATGAGTATGGGAAGAGTAGAAAATCTTAAGAATTCCGTGGGTCTAACGGGCGCATTTGTGCCTCCTTTTTTTTTCTGTGAAAATAGAATTTCGAAAACACGTGTTGAAAAAAAAAAAAAAAAAGGAAAAAAGGAAAAGGAAAGAAAATACGTATGGGTGACAATCAGATGATAATAACAGCGTTAATAAAAGGAAAGGAAAAGAAAGAAAAGAGAAAGAAGAAAGATTGACATTTTCGGTGTGCGATTTTTCCGGGATTCTCGAAGTGTAATCTTTGAATCAGAGTTTGTCGAGGCTCGAAGACGGCTCACTCTGCGTCACCCACGTCACCCGCCCTTCTGACTCTTAGGGTGACTGAGACGGCGGGACGAGTTCCGCACAGGGAGGTCGAGGGCTCAGCGGTTGCTCCTGGTGGCTGGTGCCTGAAGAACCTCCCAGGGATTTTCGTAGGGTCTCCGATTATCGACGCAGTGCTCTGTCCTTTTCGAATTTCACGCATCGCCAGCTATCGGAGTCTAAGCTCGTAGTTTAGTTTCATTGAAGTCAAAAATAATCAGGAAAAAAAAAAAAGAAAAAAAAAAAAAAAAAGAGAGAAAGGTCAAAAACTATTCCAACTTACATTTTCAACGACAATATCAATTCACTGATGAAAATTTATTTTGGAAATTATTTTGGCACATGCATCTCTTAAACTGTTTATTCTTTCGAAACTGCCAGATCACTAATCAGTCAGTTTTAATATAAGTATATGGGGCTTTCCAAGTGAAATCAGGGAGTGATCTCCCTCACCCCCTACGATTTTGAGCTATCGTTTTCATTTCACTTCTATGTGACCCCAAATGAGCCCTGAATTTTTTTCGGATTTTTCCTTCCCCTCCTTGTCATTCTGCCATGCGTCTTTATTCGTTGATGCAAGAGAAAACAGAAACACCAGTTCTAGACGAATGATTTTTTTTTCATAAATTTGTCATTTGTAAACATTAATTTTTGTCATAATTAGAATATGGGCTGAAGCCTGGTGATATCCTTTTTCAATGATTTTCATTTTACAAAAATCCAAAGTTCGCAAAATTTCGAATAAAAATGATCATACTTGTAATAAGAAAATAAAAAGAATTACAAAACATATTTTGCTAAAATTTGATATCTTGCTTAGTTTAAAATAATGACCTAAAAAAAAATCACCTTGATTGACTTATTAAGATATCAAATTTTAGCAAGATAGGTTTTGTTTTTTTTTTTTTTTTTTTATTACAAGTATGATCATTTTTATTTGAGGAGGGGCTCAATCAATCAAGTCGAGTCAGTGAATTTTAAATTTCTCTTTGGCCTGACGTTTCGGCAGTGATGTGCTGCCCTCATCAGAGGCTATTTATTGAAAAAATTATAAAATCACAAAAAATTACAAAATGGTCCATGGTTGACAAACATCTTAGACTATGAATGAAATTAACAAGTCAGAAACTAATTACATGAAGAATTGAAATTAGGTCAATAGTTCGACGTATACAAACAGATAATATTTACATGTCAAGAAGATAATATGAGATAGTCAAAAACAAATAAATAGTAGTCAATTTAGAATACAAAGTAGACACAAGATCAGTTCTTGATGTGATGAGAAGGAACTTAGATTACCTTATTAAAATTTGTGATAAGTGAAAAAACATGGTGTCAACGACCACCATTATCACAATACACGATGAGCCAAGTGTCATCGTGTGCTGGTGAAGACGTTTAATAAAGCGAGGGGTGTGACGACTCTCTTTATATACGTTGTGTCTTAGGCTTGTCTAATGTTGACACTATGGTGATGACGTCAATGACTGACGTCAATGCCTACGATTGACGTCAATGGATGTTTATGTTGAGGTAGTCTGAGACCACGTTTTTTCACGTCAACAAATGTGCTAGAAGCTAAATACACCTAGGAACAACTTTTTGAACGCAACCTATGCAACATATTCGAGTAAGGCAAGTGCAGTTTCTTAGTATCTTCTTTCTTATTAAGACCATTCGGTTGTAAATTAATGCGCAGCATCTCTGAGGTAATGCGTTGAAACTAGTAAGAACACTGCTACGGGATAATAATTACCCTGATGATTTCTCAGAGAGGTTAATATCAAAAAGGGTGAAATATTTAAAATCCAAGAACATGCATACTAACAATACTAATATTGTGATCACGGTGACTGACCCAGAGGAAAACACCTCAGTTATCATGGTCGTCAAAGGTCATGTCGCCACGAAACGTAAGATAGTACCTATACCATACATTAATGGCTTCTCAGAGAGATTGGGTTGCTCACTTAAGAAATTTAACTTGACACCTGTTTTCACTGTTAACAGTAACCTAAGATCTGTAGTCACTAAAGGCAAAGACCGAATTGATGAACATGATAAATGCAATGTAGTTTATAAGATCCAATGTAATGATTGTTCAGCGTCGTATGTGGGTGAAACAAAACGAGAACTGAAGACCAGATTAAAAGAGCATAAAGACAATTTGAGGAAAAACCCAGAAGTACATTCTGTCGTTTCCACACACCAACTAGAATATAACCACACTTTTGATTGGAGTAATACAGTTGTGCTTGACAGGGAATCAGTCTGGTCTAAACGCATTACCTCAGAGATGCTGCGCATTAATTTACAACCGAATGGTCTTAATAAGAAAGAAGATACTAAGAAACTGCACTTGCCTTACTCGAATATGTTGCATAGGTTGCGTTCAAAAAGTTGTTCCTAGGTGTATTTAGCTTCTAGCACATTTGTTGACGTGAAAAAACGTGGTCTCAGACTACCTCAACATAAACATCCATTGACGTCAATCGTAGGCATTGACGTCAGTCATTGACGTCATCACCATAGTGTCAACATTAGACAAGCCTAAGACACAACGTATATAAAGAGAGTCGTCACACCCCTCGCTTTATTAAACGTCTTCACCAGCACACGATGACACTTGGCTCATCGTGTATTGTGATAATGGTGGTCGTTGACACCATGTTTTTTCACTTATCACAAATTTTAATAAGGTAATCTAAGTTCCTTCTCATCACATCAAGAACTGATCTTGTGTCTACTTTGTATTCTAAATTGACTACTATTTATTTGTTTTTGACTATCTCATATTATCTTCTTGACATGTAAATATTATCTGTTTGTATACGTCGAACTATTGACCTAATTTCAATTCTTCATGTAATTAGTTTCTGACTTGTTAATTTCATTCATAGTCTAAGATGTTTGTCAACCATGGACCATTTTGTAATTTTTTGTGATTTTATAATTTTTTCAATAAATAGCCTCTGATGAGGGCAGCACATCACTGCCGAAACGTCAGGCCAAAGAGAAATTTAAAATTCACTGACTCGACTTGATTGATTGAGCCCCTCCTCAAATAAGTACCAGTTCGAGTGATAGCTTCATGATGATGTATGATCATTTTTATTCGCAATTTTGCGAATTTTGGATTTTTGTAAAATGAAAATCCTTGAAAAAGGATATCAGCAGGCTTCAGCCCATATTTTAATTATGACAAAAATTAATGTTTTCAGATGACAAATTTATGAAAAAAAAATCATTCGTCTAGAACTGGTGTTTCTGTTTTCTCTTGCATCAACGAATAAAGACGCATGGCAGAATGACAAGGAGGGGAGGAAAATCCGAAAAAAATTCAGGGCTCATTTGGGGTCACATAGAAGTGAAATAAAAACGACAGCTCAAAATCGTAGGGGGTGAGGGAGATCACTCCCTGATTTCATTTGGAATGCCCCATATGTATATAAAAGGTTGTTCTGTATTTAAAAATTGTTTAAACTTTTGGCCACTTGGTGCCGAAAGAAATTTTTATCACTTCATTGATAATGAAATGTTTACACATGAAAATCCGTTAGGTCTTGGATTCACTGCATTCGTTATAATTATATCCAAAAATTGATCACTTATCGTTACTAAAACGCAATCTCAGGTATTTGTCGAAGTCAAAAATAAATTTTTATTATTTAATCAAGCACTTTCCATACCAACGTGAATTCTCTGTCATAATTATACGAATTAAGGTGTAGAATAAACAATGTCCTCATACCTACTGACTGTCGATGGTTATTTTCGAACTTTCATGTTCAATGTTTGAATTTTGGAAATTTTGACAGTGGGACACTCGAAGTATTGGTCAATAAATAAATAACGATGTGAAACAGGGTATTCGTTTTGTATATGGGGCATTCCGTACCGAATCGACTTGGGCCTGACCCTCGATATCTCGGATTCGGTTCACGATTTTTTATGTCATCGTCTCAACTCTGAAAAGGATTCGGATTTTTTTTGTTCAAATTTTTCAAAAAATCAGGATTTCTCAGATTCTAGAATTACAGCCAACGATATTGTGTTCATTTTCAAAAATCACAAGTAAATCAGAGAATATTTTGTAAAAATTTGAAAAAAAATCTGAGTCATTTTTAGTTTAGAGTTGGGACAAAAATATGAAAAATCGTGAATCGAATCCGAAAGGTAGAGGGTCAGATCCAGGTCGATTTGGTATAGAATGCCCCATATGCTGACTCGATTCTTTAATTCTTATAAAAAAAAAAAAACGAGCAAATCGATATCTGAGATGTCTTCATTTTCTTATTCTCTTATCACAACTCGGGATAACTCTGTTCAACACGTGAAATAAGGTCGTCGGAGATCATTGGTTTGACAGCTTATCACTGCAGGTAGGTGTGAAGTCGAGCAACGCTGCACGGAATCAGCGAATGGACATCAAACTTGTAGTTTGTATATAACGTAACGAAATAATGTGTTCCGGACTTGGATTAAGGGGACCAGTACAGCGACTTTTCGAGAAATTATCATAGTCCGAAATTAATTTATTTCATATATAACCGAAGTTCATTTCACATCAAAATATTTTTCTTTTTCAAAACCATGTGTCGTAAGGATTTCAGAGCACCGTTGGACCGATTCAGGTCATCTTGGATTCATTTTCTTCAGAAAACAAATCTTCGTCATGTGAATGTAGGAATTTTGAAAATTTTTCGTTTTGGCCAAGTTATTTAAGAAATGAGTGATAATAATTTTTGCAACTTTGGTAAATTGATCATAACTTATGACATAATTTTTTATTTTAAAATTCCTACATACACATGATGAGGATTTGTTTTCTGAAGAAAATGAATCCAAGATGACCTGAATCGGTCCAACGGTGCTCTAAAATCCTTACGACACATGATTTTGAAAAAGAAGAATATTTTGATGTGAAATGAACTTTGGTTATGAAATCGAAATAAATTAATTTCGGACTATGATATTTTCTCGAAAAGTCGCTGTACTACTGGTCCCCTTAATGGATTCAATTTTTTCTCCATTAATATTTGAGAAAGAATTATGACCGATCATAAAAATAAAAATTCAAATTTCGACATGAAAGGACTAAAAACTTGCGAAAAATATTATTAAATATTGACATCCCATCATCGTGTGGTGATTGAAAATCATATTTTATATCACAGAATTGGTCTGAATTTTTTCAGGGTTTTAAAAAGTCACGACTCGGAATTGGTTTTTGAGGATTTTTTCAAATTTCACTGGTGTTTGAAAAAGTTTGAACAATATTCCGAGACTTTTGGGTCGGTAACAACATCATACTAAAAAATGATCGAAATCAAAGGCGGGGTGATGGAAATGAGCTGCAAATGTGACGTGGAAAGCCTCCATATGTATATGTGCGTGTGTAACGTACACATATCTCAGCAAGTTGACGTCTGAATTAACAAGCGGCAAATCCGCAGGAGCGTAATGCGTTTAGACGATGCTACTCGGGTTAACCCAATACCTGCAAGTAGTAATACTAATACTAATACTAATACTAATACTGATACTAATTTTGATACTAATACTAATAGCAATACTCATACTAATAGAGGCCTAAAGCAATGTTGAGGCCCCGGGGGCCAACTCCTTCTAAGTGAGTTAATCTCAAGTTAACCTCGAGTTAAGCAAACCCCTAAGCCCGACCTACGGTGATGCTTGCTATCTTGCGAACTAATTATTATTACCAACGGCTGCAGCTAGATTGATCTAAGACTTATTACTTTTAGTTTAATATACTGCAACGTTATTTAGACTAGAAAATTCAAAAGTTTTTAGTCTTTACCCCCTGAGTAAGAAAATATGTTTATTTATAAAAAAAAAAAAATGTAATTATTTATCAGATTTCAGTAATGGTTTTACACTTTTTGCTCATATATTATTATCCAATATGTATTTAGGTGTAATATAATACGTGGAAGAGTATCGATCGGTTAATAGCCACACATGTATGGTAAAATTGAAAGTGTGCAAATATAATATAAGATAATCGCATAAGTAAGGTAGAAACATGTTCGTGTAACGTAATAATTAATCACCTATGTCAAAGCGAGCTGGCGAGGATCTGATGCTTTCGCATTATATTCTTATTTTATTTATTTTTTTAAAAGTCTGCACCTTGTGGCATACGACCATCGAAGCCAGGTCCCTGCTTTTATACTTTTCCTTGGTGTGGTCAAAGGCTATAGAATTTCACATTTATTAAAACCCTACAAGTCTTGAATCTTGTGAAATTTTTATTTTTTTTTTTCTATTCCTTATAAATCGATAGAATTATCATTGTCGTTCGTCTATAACATGGAACATATAATTGAAACGGCAAGGGTTTCCGTTACGCGCACATAAACGAATTTCATCAATTTCTAGCGTGTAGGTACCTACCTAATTCCATTAATCTCAAATTGCAAAATTGTATTTTTTTTACTTTATTTTTTCGTTCAAAATCATTTTAAGCTTAAATGTTTGATCGAAAAACTGTGATCAGTTAAATCCGGCTTTAAATTATTATTATTATTATTATTATTATTATTATTAAGGGTTGAAATACAGTAAATAGTAAAAATTTTGAATTAATTATCATTTCGAGATTTTGCGTAGTACACATAATTCTGACGTCTACAACAGATATAGTACTGCAACGGACATATCTTCTGTGACAATAGCTCGTCCTTTCAATGATAGTGCGACCTAATCTAGAGCTTCGAATTTCAACCATAAGTTTCAAATCTGACGTAGCTTATGTCAGACAATAGGTGGATATTCTCTCTCATAGTAAATGGGACAACCCCTCTCTCTCTCTCTCTCTCTCTCTCTCTCTCGCACCCTTCACGTGATTTCCAGCCGTAGGGGGTATTTCATACTTGTAGTTCGTGCACAGGTGTTGTTAATTAATTTACGACGTAACTGGTTGACGTAGCCACAAATCGTGCAGGTTTCGTCGACAACGAACCAGCGTTTTACAGAACGGCTCGCATGTCTCGAAACCCGGACGTCTGTAGCGATATTTTATTCCTCGTCGATCTCCATAAATTTTTATCATCATTTTTCCTAAAAGGTGGACTCCTTCATTTTTTTTTTTTTCATTACTTACCATATGCACAGCCGACGTTTGATCATAAGAAGTGCACGAAGATATCAAAGCTTATCACAAATTGTCTAGAATCAGAAAAAAGAAAAAAAAAAAAAACAAATTGAAAATGAGGTAAAAAGCCCATCGTATAACATCATGACATGATATTTAAACGTGTTTACGCAATGAGTGGATAGAGGAAGTGAAGGGTATGAGATAAAATTCGAAACTTCTCGAAGTAGCTCTTAGCTTTAGCAACGTTCATCATTTTATTTCATTTTATTTTACTCTAATTTTCTCAGTGCGTGCATGAGGATGCCACGATTTCATTTCATTCCATTTCATTCCATTCCAAAGGATCCTGTAACGAAGCACTGCGGCGACCCTTACGCCCCAGGGTATATTGACTTAAGTATAAATTTACTACCCTTACTCTACCGCCACGCCTAGCCCAGCCACAGCCAGAGCCACAACCACAGCCACAGCCACAGCCACGGCCGCAGCCACACAGCCATGGCCATGGTCTGAGCTACCTTAAACCTACACAACCACCCCTACGATACCCCTCCATAATTAAAATCCGCGGGGGTGAAGGGAAGGATAAGGAAGCTGGTAAGACGATTTAAAATAATTCGTTAATTGCTTCGAGGGCATTCTGTATATCCAAGTATCTACTTTTTAAACTTTAGCTCAAACTTTTATCAAACCCTTTCATATAATTTCTTATTGGTTTGTGCAAGTATCGTTTGTACCTTTATATACTATAAAGACAGGAGAAATCTAAGTTTATGAAAAAAAGGAAAAGATTCGCTAGAGTTTAGAGGAAGATTTACTGGTTTGAAAAGAACTGCGAATAAGTATTACACGTCATCATGAAACGTCTTTCTCATCCTGCAGCTCTGGAACAATAAGTATAATTATAATATTTTTTTATTTTCTGGAATTTGATCTCGATACGAAAGTTACACATTATTATCTTCACAGTTGTGAAATAAATTGTATCGTTGTGAAATATGAAGAGTAGTAACATTATACATCAAGATTCAAGATGGTAAATAAAATGAAAATAATAATACAAGAAATATAAGCGAGAAGTATACATATATAGGTATGCTGCTGTTGTCTCATGGCAAGAATCGTTTCATCAAGAGTGTCTTCAGGACCAGACAAAGCGAAGAACAACGGAAGCAATTGATACCCTTATATATACTTTATCTTGACTGTAGTTGGGTAGCGGTGAACAAAATATACTATACGTGTGCGATACATCGTCGAGAAAATTCGATATCACCTAAAAACTGATACCTACAAGAAAGAAAGAAAGAAAGAAAATAAAAATAAAAGACAAAAACGAGAGAAGAACAAATATCTATAACGAGTATTGGGTGGGTCTCTACGTTGCACCCCTATCCGTATCTAGGTACTATATGATACCTTCATATCCCATGCATACAATCTATCTATCTATACTATACTATATATGGATGTATATTGTGCATCTAAGGTACAGAGATAGACCAACATTATGGTTATGCGTACGCAGGCCATGTATATCGTATCAGTATATAGATATATATATATAGGTAAGTGGATGGTCTGAGGGCAATATATATATTCAAAGCAGTTAGTTACTGTCTGATCACAAGGGTGCAGGTTGGTGTTTCGCTACACTCGGTAACTGCGTTATAGCCTCCCTATATTATACTGTATATGTACTCTATGGTTTAGTTTCTATAGTTTGTGCAACAGTACCAGTATACTTAACATAATTAGAATATGGTGTGCCTTGTAACCACTATGGTGCAAAGGCTCGCATAGCACTTTATCTTCTGAAAGTAAACTATCCAGGTATAGTAGTACCTAGGCTTGATGTTTCAAACTCGGTGGTAAATTTGCTTGTCAACCAGATTGGTTTGTTACAGATAATAAATATTTAATAACAACTATCAAACTGTATACAACTAAAATCAAATATACCTACATGCATATACCTACTCTCGTACATTTTCCAACATACAAATCAGTTTTACTCTAATTATTTATCCTAACTTTACATTCAGTTTTTCTTTTCACCAGTCATCACCCATATATACTAGGGTGGTTAAAAAAAGACCTAATTTTTCAGATGTTGCTGCTCATTCGTGAATATGTTGTTTGTGATTTTGAAAAATTATTCAAGTTTTTTGAGTTCTATAGGACAATATTTACTACTGCCTCATTGAAGTTGAAATTTCTAAATTTTGCCATTTTTGGCAATTTCAAAGTTCTCAGATCAAAGTCCTCATCTGGCTACCTCTAGGTTCTCATTCAATGAGGATGTTGGTTCAAGATGAGACTCGTACGATAATATTTAGTACTGCTTCAGAGACATTGAAGTTTTTTTTCACTATTTAGGGGTTTTCTTGGAGATTGGATCGCCAGGTGATGCTCATGGGACAGTCTTTTCTTACCATTTTAAGGAAGAAGTACACGAAGTTTGCAGTCTGTGGGACCATTTTTACTACTGCCTCATGTTGCTAATTTTACTTGAAGGAAAGTCGCCCTCAATGAGGCAGTAGTAAAAATGGTCCCGCAGACTGCAAACTGCTTGGATTTCTTCCTTATATTGGTAAGATGATACTGTCTCATGAGCAGCACCTGGCGATCGAATCTCCGAAAGAACGCAAAATATTGAAAAAACTCCAATGCCTCCGAGGCAGTACTAAATATTATCGTACGAGTCTGATATTGAACCAACATGCTCATTGAATGAGAATCTATAGGTAGCCAGATGAGCGCTTTGATCTGAGAACTTTGAAATTTCCAAAAATGGCAAAATTTCGAAATTTTAAATTCACTGAGGCAGTAGTAAATATTGTCCTATAGAGCTGAAAAAAATGGAATATTTTTTGAGAATCACAAACAACATATTCACGGATGAGCAGCAACATCTAAGAACTTAGGTCTTTTTTGAACCACCCTAATATATACATATTATATAATCTACTACATATAATTATGTATGTGTAAGTAAATATACATTTAGGTGCATGCACGTAGATGCTAGGTGTACATAATATAGTGGTATAAATCGATTTTGGTACATAGTTACGTGAAATTGATTGGGCAAGGCGTGCACCTGTGAAATCGAAACAGGTGGGCATATTCTGACTAAGGTCTTGTCCGGTCGTTATCTGCAGAGATTTGGTCCATTTCATCATAGTACTACCATGTGCACAGGTGTTCGTCGATAATTTGATCCTTGTAACAAAAGGGGCGAGAAATTATTGCAGATTGATGGAGAAGAGATATGAATAATTGTTATAGAATTTGGAGCTGAGTTATGGACGTGGAATGTCTCGAAATAGATTTTTCGAATTCTTATATTTCGACTCTGTTTCAATATTTGATAGAATTTTTTTATCACCAACAGAATCAGTAGCAGATATGTACCTATATTGAAATTATTTAACAGATGTAACTCATTTCGAAGAATGATTGGACGTGGCTTACCCAAAGCTGATGTAAAAAAAAAAAAAAAAAAAATAATTAAAGAACGGGATCCTTTTTAGTAAGAATAAAACGTTGATACATTGGGACATTTATTGAACCGTGAAAACCGCACGGAGTGTTTCATTTCAAGTTTCAATTTCGAAGAAAACGAGGGCTGCCAAGAGGAATAATAAATAGGCCGTCTCTGCTGCACGCTATTTTAACAAACGCCTCGATGAATAATGTTCCAAATGTTTAAGATAATTAGAAATCTTGAAGTCTTAAAGAATTAATCAACAATTATTTACATTATTCTTTTTTTTTCTTATTTTGTTCTTTTTTCTAAGGGAGTATCATGATGTTTTGTTAAATTTCTATGCTGCCTAGTTCTCCTCCTATGGTCCAAGTAGCCTGGTAAATTGTGCTTTTTGGAATTTCCCGTTACGAGGGATCGTTAGAGCGTGGTTTACGATTGCGAATTGATGTGTATCCAGCGAGTAGTACTCGATGGGCCACGAGCCTCGGTCAATTGTGTTAACGAGTAGTTTGAAAATCAAGCTGTTTGCGGGAAAACGAGCATTGGGTTACTTTTTTCGAGTCAAATCGACCGGCAGTTAAATTTCATCCGAAAGGTGAAAGTGTTCATTAAACCCATTTTTTTTTGCTAAAGGCAACAATCGAAATGCATTAAATCGAAGTGCGAAAAGAAAATCAAAAATTTCCCAAAATAATTGAACTGTATACAAACTTCTATATTTGTTCTCAGTAATCCAATGTGAAGCTGACCCTTGATCGGATTCCTTTCCGATATATTGGCTATTGGAAGCACTATGATACTCAGGTGGACAAGAAGATATATATGTATGAGTTTGAATTACGAAGAGTTGTATGTATAGGTACTTATGATATGTATATATGATTGCAAAAATTTGACCTGCATTGATGTATGAATCTGTTTTGCTTTTATCACTTTGTATAGTGAGAGGTTTTCCGATATTTTGTCATGCAGTAATAGGCAGTCAGCTGCCAATTGCGCTTTTCACAAAGTCAAGTTTTTTTTTTTTTTTGTTTTTTTTTTTTCTTATTCTTTTCCATTTTTCCTCTCTCTTAATACTTTGCTTTGAACAAAGTATTTCAATAGCTAGAGGCTATTTATGGTTGGTGTGTAAATTTTTACTTCCTGCTATACCTTCGCTTGCAACAGTTTTTCTAACAGAATCAACTGCACGTTTTCAACACGTAACGAAATACACATACGCCCATAGGTACCTATAGATACTATACTTACAGATAGAAAATAAACTTCAGACCTAAATTATCTTGGAAAAATAATTATTACAGTTTAAAAAAAAAAAAAAAAAAAAAATTTCATCGATTCATTCGGGGTCTGCGGTATGCTGTACTTTTTTTTTGTATTCAAATGCGTTTTATGCACCACGAGTTTCATTCATCTCGTTACATAACTGATGGTAAGGTTTGGTCCGAATCATCTTTCGCAATTATTTTCGAATAACGAGACTTCGATATCAATATCGTCGTCAGGTGTGTATAGAACCCATATCTATGTAGAAATGTCGATTGGTATACGAGTAAGTCTACGTACGTACGTACGTACGTATGTGATTTATAGACGCAGGATGACGCATCACGGCGATGGCAGACAGGCACGTATATCGAATAATTAGATTTCAGGCTAAAACGTCACTAACCATGTCAAACCATTATACGCCGCCGAAGCGACCATGCCTCCACGCGCATTTAACCGAGTTAGCAAACAACTCATTTAACCAAATTAATGCTCCCTGCCTTTCACTCTTTTGACCGAATTTTATAAAATAAAATTATACCCTTTCAAACCTAGGGACCAGGGGATAGATACGAACGATGACAAATGTATGTGAAAATTTGACTATATGTAATAATATTAATAATAATAATAATAATAATAATAATAATAATAATTTTCGGATCACAATTATAGCACGCAGGTGTAGGTATTGTCAAGTTATATCGCGTTTAATTTTTATTACAGCCATATATATATATATATACACCTATAGGGATTGACGTACTCCAAACAGAACGAGATATATTGTTAAAATTATTAGTGAATATAAATCTGTCAAGTTCGTAAATGAAAATGATTTGTGATTTTTAAGGGATGAAACCGCGTTTGAAAGCTGTGGCGATAGCATTATTTGCGTCATTCTACCCCGCGCGGATCGATGGAGAAAA
The DNA here is from genome assembly GCA_943736025.1 of Tenthredo mesomela. Lineage (NCBI taxonomy): Eukaryota > Metazoa > Arthropoda > Insecta > Hymenoptera > Tenthredinidae > Tenthredo > Tenthredo mesomela. Next base: position 11,867,597 of record OX031015.1, on the reverse strand, counting down.
TATTATTAATGTTGGATATACTGTCACGCTATATGTATATATATAAAATAAACAATAAATAAATAAATAAATAAATAAAAATGATTGTATATGAAAATAAAATTCCTGGAACAAAGGTTTGTTTTATTAATTCCCGTGGGAGCTGGGTAAGCGACAAATTTTCATCAAAGGCTCATCAGTTCCACCCCCTCGCACCAGAGAAACATTGAAAATGAAAAACAGGAGTTGTGAACATTCGTCAAAATTGAAAAGCAAAGAAGATATTATAAAGAAAAGAGAAATCAAAATAAGTTAAAAAAATGAAAATTCATATGTTACTGCACAGCTTTGTTCCACTCGTAATTGCCTCGGGTCTTTAGACTCGCAGTAGGTATATCTCTTTGGATAAAACCAAGATATAGGTAGTACACTTCATTGATGTTATTTTATGTATCTAAGGTATGTAGGTATGTATAGTTTCTCATTCGTTTCTTGATATAATTAAATGAATTGAAACTCTTCGAGTAATGACAAAACGCTTAAAGGCATCAGGCGATAAAATATCATAACAGCTGCTTTAGGGGTGCGATGCCCGTCGTTCCGACGTCAAACGTCGACGTTGCCGTTCAAAACAATGCCTGCGACGCCGGTTTCCGGTCGCGATACGATTGTGTCTCACTACGGTCCACATGTACACGCAGTTATGTATTAAACGTGTAGGTATTATATACATATAAGCAAGGTAGGAGATGTACAAGTCAGTGGTAAATTCGCAGGCATCCCTTTCGCCGTTTTCACCATAAACAGAAGACCCTTCAATCTCTAGCTGTAGTTGTACTTTGGCTAGAGATCTATGTGCATATAGACGTACAGCTGAGGTAGAGATATGATGTGTATAACCACATATAGTTATATCTTATAAACGTCATACTCCTATCTGACGGATATGTATACCAACTTCATTGTGACAACCGCGCACAATATTAACAGAACTTCGCAAGGCACTCATTGTTCGTTAAAATGCACCGAGTCGCTCATGTTCGTTGAAACAAAAATTTGAACGCTTTTTCTTTAGTTTTTATGTTTTTTTTTTTTTTAATTAATTTTTTTTTTTTTGCATACGTGGATAGGAAATTAAAATCAATTAATTATTCACGTAAATCGGATTCATTTTCGAATTATTTTACCTATTTTATGAAAAATGAATTGAATTCGAATTTTTTTTTTTTTTTATGTTCTCAGATTGATGTTTTGTATTGAATTCATTGAATTACTACACAAGTAAACGTATTTGAAAACCTATCTGCGTAAGGGGTTGAACTTTTTTAATACATAGTTGGTTTATATGTTTTTTTTTCTTCTTTCCTTTTTTTTAATTGACGATAAGTCGACGATAAGTCCAAGAGCTAGGTTCTAGTGTGACAGTGGTGTCGGGAAAAGAAGCAGCAGGGTTCAATTGTCAGGTGCATAATGAAATTGGTTTGTAGGGGGTGAAAAAGCATAGAAGAAGAAGAAGAAGAAGAAGAAGAAAAAAAAAAAAGTAATTTATTCAAGTTTTAACTACTGCTGGGTTCTTCTGTCGAGAAGTAGGAGGAGTTAGCAAAGTCACACGGGTGCAAGAATGAATTTGCGAGGCGCGTGGGAGATGAGAGGTTGGAGATGGTAAAAAATAAAACGAAAAAAAAAAAAAAAAAAAAATGTACATAAAAAATAAAAAAAATAAAAAAAAATAAAATAGAAGAAAGAAAGAGACGTCCTGCAGGGTGTTAACGCTCCAGGGTATGAAACGGAGTCTTGTCACGAAAACTTTATTCTACCGAGTCCGAAGTTTCTACAAAGTGAGAAAATTAAAAACGAGCTACGTTCCCCTAAATTGTTATTTACAGGCCAAAGTTTGAAGAAAAATATTTCATGATAGTAACAATAACAATAACTATAAAAAAAAAAAAAAAAAAAATACATGCACTGTTGTATTTCATTCTCATGTATGTACACAGATACGTAGTAGGTACATCCCCTGATCCCCACCCGAAGACTCAAGATATTTGGAGAGAATAAATGTGGAGTCAAAAACTCTGAGTTCAATACTGCGGCTGTTTCTATTATTCCAATTATGAAAACCAATTACTTGAAGTGGATGATTTTTAATTACTTGTTACCTCTGCGAATGAAAAGTTCTTTTTTTTTTTTATTCTTTCCCAATACCTAATGCCGTAGAATATTGGCAAATCTGTATGTATTTCAGATCTTCAAGATCAGTTATATACTTTCTCGATCGATATTATTATACGAATTGAGAGAAATGAAACGTTGAAATTCAAGGACAGAGTTCAGAGTTGCAGAATCCTTGAAATTATTGAATATGATGAACGAGAAAATAAAAATAAAAAATATATATAAATATATATATTAATTAGTTTAAAGAGTAGAGGTTCAATATTGCACGATGAAATCGAAGAATTTTGAATTTAGAATTTATTGTGCGTTCGGAGAGGGTCGTTAAATTTAATAGTTTTTCATTATTTTTATAAAGTTTTATGATGTTATTAAAATCGTTAAATCAGAATGACGATTGAACTATAGAAATATAAGAATTCCCATAAACGATCCGAGATTCTAATGCCTTCGAGTTTCTTTGAAATGATATTTTTAATAGAAGATCCCCCTGGCCCTGCAGTAATCATTCGGATATCTTTTGGCTCTATAAACGCTTACATCAATCGCTATATTCTCATCTCTTTCGCTCGATTGAAAGATGTAAGAAGCCCTCGCCCTCGCCCTCGCCCTCCCACTCTTTCCTTTACCTCCGACCCTTTTTCGCTTCCTTCAGTCTCCCATCTCCTTGAATTTCTTTTTTTTTTCCCGTATTTCGCTGTACGCTTGTTTCTTATTTAATTAAACTTCTGGAAACAGACAGTAATGAATTTAGATATCTAGCGTATTTGATTGCTGCAATGGTTCTACATTATACAACCCGTATACGTAGGTAGGAAGGTAGATATATTTAGGAAATGATACCTATATAGTACATATACAAACTCTGAAAGAACTTACTGACAGAAATTTACCGAAGGCCAATGAATTCAGACCCGCACCCCAATCTCTCGTGGTTTTAATCAAAAGAAAATCAATTCGATCGTTTAATAAGATTCAATTTACGCAAGACAACGACGGGCGAGAGTTGTAACAGTTCAGATAACCACAATTATTATTCATTTGAACCATATATACTATATACTATATAGAATATATATATACTATATACATTGAAATATTCAATTCGCTTTCTTCCATCGACGAAAATACTTATTCAGTATTGAATTTCATTTCATTGGGTGCTATAATGTATAAAAAGTTAGATTTATACACTCGACTTCCCTGTTTTTCAATTTACACGAAGTTCAAAAGAACCTCCGATAATTCTAGCCATTAATTAAATAGACCGAATATTTTCACAGAATATTTATATATATATATATAATGTAGGGTGTGCAAAAAAAAAAAAAAAAAATTCAAACGCACATCAACATTTCGGTAGAGCATCTCAAATAGAATATCTCAGCCAAATGTGAGCTCTTTAATATTGATATTTAGAACTGCCTAATTTTGTTACTAATTTTAGTTACTAATTTTAATAACTAAAATAGGCAGTTCTAAATATCAATATTAAGAGCTCACATTTGGCTGAGATGTTCTATTTGAGATGCTCTACCGAAATTTTGATGCGCGGTTGAAAAATAAATTGTTTTTCCCAGAGTCGTATGACTCTATGACGCTATGACTCAATGTTTACAGGCGAATATCTCTTAATCGGTGAGAGTTAGGAAAATTCTATCTCAGTACTTTTTTGTAGAGCGTGAAATTTTCTATAAGAATCTGTATTCAGATAGTTTCTAAATCAAGCCGGTTACGTGTTATTCAAATCAAAAATGGGAAAACTGAGTTAGGCAGTTCTAAATATCAATATTAAGAGCTCATATTTGACTGAGATATTCTATTTGAGATGCTCTACCGGAATGTTGATGTGCGTTTGAATTTTTTTTTTTTTTGGCACACCCTAATATATTTGATATATATATGTTGCATTCATAAAGCTTTGATTTATAGAAAATAATTGGTATTCAAGAATTTTCTCGAAGCGATGAATTTAAGTAGTCGTGGTTCATCTGAGGTCAGCCTGAAAGGAGAAATCTGTAGATATTTTGAAGCGTTTTGGTAGGAGTTAAGTCAGTGGCGAGGAGTTGGAATAAATTTGAGCAAAAACGGCCCCTCAAAACGTAAAATGCAAATTTATTCTTGGCAATTTCAAATTTTACGATTCTAAAACTCGCTCTCTCGCCTTCTTCGCATTCAGATCCTGGCCAACCGCTGCTGCGGAGCCTTGTCACATTTGCTTTTAACGTCCTTCTAAAAATTCGTCGAGGCAATGGGAAAATCGCTTCCTGCACAAATGCTTGGAAAAATTCACCTCACGTTTCCTCAATTATATATCGACGTCGTGACCTGTGCAACGAGACCGGAAGTAGACCTTTGCGATCTATATACGTAGACCGGAAATTCTCCTTGCCACTTAACGAGATCTTTTCTGACCTTCCTATAGATGTCCTTATCAACGATTTTCCGCCCCATTTTTCCGCACCAGTTTCACGTATATTGTATAGTCATACAGGTGTATAGTTATTCGTATAAATTTTCGCTGCTCCTTTAGTATCTGATATTAATTATATTATCGGTGGATTAGTTCCATTCTTGTCTTAAATGTGATAAGAATTATTATGAATTCGAGAAAAGAGAAAAGAAGAAAGAAATCTCTCACTTTCAGATCGGATTGATTACATAAGCCGAGGGTATGGAGGGGCGAGTCCTGATATTTGACTCGTTTATATTAATCGTGAGAGGTTTTAAAGTATCTCAAGAAGTCCGGGGATGAAAAATGGCCAATCTTAAAAATCAATCCTCTTCGATCTGAATATTCAAATTAATGAAAATAATTTCTTTCCTCAATATATCCGAGCAGAAATATAAACCCTGGTATAAGAACACACACATATGTATAGTATACTCGAGTTTATAAACGTAATCCGAGCGTTGATTCAATAAATAATATAAAAGTATACGCAGGTTGAAAAAGCGCAAGGTATAGTACCGAAGTAAAAACTCTAGTATAAAGATACACTAGACCGTTTTATTATCTCCTCTAACTGAAATATGTTACTCGATAACGAGAACGAACGAATATAGGAAGGGGGGCTAAAGGTTGAAGAGGGGTTGTCGATTGTTGGCTCCGTGTAGGGCTTACACCAGGATCACGGGTCATTTACTGCTATTTTATCCGAGGGATTAACCGTTAATTTTTGCGGATGAAATAGTAATGGTGTTTGCAGAATTTACGAGTTTTCGATTTGAACTGGATTTAACAAGGATTCATCCGTCGGGTATACTAGATTGTATATTTGTTCTCGCGAAATCATGAAGAAGGAGTTTTTACTTTAATAAAAAAGAAAAAAAAGAAAAAAATAAAAAAGTAGAATAATCCTCGCCACATTTCCTCGACGAATATTTATCCTCTTTTTTAAACACACACACATATGTTACAATTTGAAACGTGGAAAAACAAATTTCACTTTTTGTTTACAGCCTCAAAGGGTTGTTGCAAATTTTTTACCCAAAATTTTCAAATAGTAAAAAAAGAATAAAAAAAAAAAAAAATTGATACCGAGTAAAGTATCAGCGATTTTGTTATCCATATATATATATATATATATATATATATATATATATATAAGAGGAGCAGGATGAACCGATAATAGCTTATGAAAAGACGAGATGAGGATGGTGCACCGTCGGCATTGAACCATAAGCGCAGAGTATAATTTGGTATGCATTGCAGGTAGTCCGTATTATTATACCATACTATCCTATACATTAGGTATATATTACATTATATTCAACGAAAGGGATTTTCTGGTAGATAGTTCGCAGCTATTACCTTCCCTGCTATGCTGGCTAGCTACTGTCCTCCTCGTTCTCTTCTTTCTGTGCAGTGTTCATGCGGTAAAGCCCATGTGCTTTCTTCCCGTTATATACACGAGCTATATAAAATGGTATTTACCTCAATGCGCTGGTAGGCTCAACCCAGATAGCGCCGTAGTTCCGGCTAAAATTGCCTTCTGGCAAATAAAATGAAATTTTATTTCAAGCTTTGCTTCTAATTTTATCGCCAATTCTTCCATACCTATGTATATATATATTCAACCGAATAAAATTTAACACTGGCACGTATATATATATATATATACCTATGTGAAATTAAAATTACATGCAAACTAAACATTAATCGCTTGTTTAATTGTACGGTCTATCATTATAGAGCTTTCCAATGTGGGGACGGTTCAGAATTCCGAAATTCCAAAGCTCCGAACAGTCAAATTTCCGAATTTATTCTAAACGATTTAGAATTTTCAGAAAGACACATGTTCAGAAAATTAAAATTCCGAATGGTCGAAATGTAGATAGCTCAAGGCTCCGACAGTCCGATGTTCCGAAAGTCCAAAATTCCGAAAGTCTAAAATTCCGAAAGATCGAACGGGTTCTTAACGTGTCGACTAAACGACGTGCGACGGCTTGATGTTCAAGTTTCGGATTTTTGGCCTTTCGGATCATTGAGCTTTCGGAGTCTTGACCTTTCAGGTCTTTAGCTTTCGGAATTTTTTGGGGCCGGTTCAGAATTCCGAATCTTCAAAGCTCCGAACGGTCAAATTTCCGAATTTATTCTAAACGATTTCATAATTTCCAGAAAGACTAGGGTTTAGAAAATTAAAATTTCGAATGGTCTAAATGCAGATAGCTCAAGACTCCGACAGTCCAAACTTCCGAAAGTTCAAAATTCCGAAAATACAAAATTCCGAAAGTTTAAAATTCCGAAAGATCGAACGTGTTCTTAACGTGTCGATGAAACGACGCGCGACTTGATGTTCAAGTTTCGAAGTTTTGGCCTTTCGGATCTTTAGCTTTCGGATCTTTAGCTTTCGGAATTTTGAACCTTCGGTGTGCTGCGATTCGGAATTTTTTAAATTGGTTAAATAGACTTTCGGTGAAATACCCTTTCTGATAACTGTGAGTTCGTTGCATTAAAATTCGGAAATTTGACCGTTCGGAGCCTTGAAGATTCGGAACTTCGAACCGGCCCCAATTTTTTAAATCGGTTACATAGACTTTCGGTGAAATACCCTTTCTGAACCCTGTGAGTTCGCTGCACTAAAATTTGGAAATTTGGACGTTCGGAGCTTTGAAAATTCGGAACTTCGAACCGGCCCGGTGGGCGACTAGGGATGGGCGTTAAAGTCTAAACTTGCGTACATAACATTTAGCTAAACAAGTTCAATTTCAATTTCAGTTTTCATATAATATAAATAGAGTTTTGGTCATTTTATCACCATATAAATACTACCTAAGATAAATTCTTGTAATTCAAGCTTTTTAAGCCAAGTTATGTGATAAAAAAGAAACTTGAGATGTAAGTCCATTTTTATGGTGGTGGTTAGAGGAGACGAGCAGCAACTACATATACCTACAGATATACTGACCATAGTAAGAAGTAGAAGTACGGAGATTGATGACCCAGGAGAACGTAGCTCTAGTAGTTGGGTTAGGACATGGTTTTATCACCTGGTTCACGCTCATCGTTTTAATCTACACCAGAAGCTGAGCTGCCGTCTGCACGAAACGAAAACGGTTTCATTTGTTAAATTGGTGTTTAGCTAACGCGAATTAAATTCCGTACAACACAAATCCTCGAGCAAAATTCATTAGGAATAGGTAAGGAAATTGTATTAAACTATTTACTCATCAACCTTATCCCTTAAAACTATTTTATAATTATATCTTATTATTAATTAACTTTTCAAAATTTATCCTATCCATAGAATTGAACAATTTATTTGGTGTGCAAAGAGGTGAAGTAACTAATAGTGATTTCGACTATCTGTGTCTCTGTCAGTACCAATTTAGGCAAATTCTACGCTCTCTTACGCTCCCCATTTCCGGGGAATCCCCGTGCAGCCAGTTAGCCTCGTATAAAGGGCTCATTGCTTTTTCTAATCGGGGTAGAAACTAGAGGCTAGAGCTAATCTATGTATACCTTATGTACCTATAGACTTTTAAGTAGCAATATGTATGGATGCTGTTTCCAATACTCGTTCAATGCAACGAAACGGTCCGTCATTAACCTGATCCTAGTAATAATGCGATAAGACTAATTTTATGCTAATACTACATAATAATTTTTTTTTTTTTTACAAATTTTTGATTCCAATTCAAAAAAAAAAAAAAAAATAAATAAATAAATAAAAAAGAACGCAGTGTAGCAGGTATTTGCAGAGATTCATTATCAACTAAGTTTTACAACTAGTCATTTAGTAACTTTTAGTTTAGTAAACTTAGTTTTCGTTGGTTTGAATTAGGGAAGAACTAGTTTCTCAGTTTGAGATTAAATTACGATTTGTACGAGTACGAGTTGGGAGCACTATTAGTAACTATTACAATTAGTTACAGTTTAGTGTAAGTTTTAGTTTTCAGTAAGACAGCTTGGTTTAAAACCCTAGTATACCTACTACCCATGATTTTAACGTTAAAATAACGACGCGAACGAGGCGAGATTAGGGGAAAGGAATAATTTAATATCTGTGGGTTATGATTTTTATTCAAAATTTAATTTTTTTTATTAGGATATTATAATATTATATAGTATAACGTGGTGCAGTTTTAATTTTTTCGTGAATGCAGGAAAATTGAAGAAATAGAAAGAAGAAAAAAAAAAAAAAAACTGCTGCAGGCCCTGGGTTATATATTGGTTTATAATAATTATACGTATCAGAATCGATGGTGAGCCCCAGAGGCGAAACTTTCCCGAGGGTGATACCCAGAGCTACAGCATCTAATTGCAATTACGTCATAATTAAGGGAGGCGCGTTAATTAAAGATTAAGATACTTTAATGTTAGAAACTTGGCTTAAAAGGGACACCCGTCCTGCGGCAGGACGAAAGTGTTAATAAAGCCTCTACTCTAATCCGTTCATAATCTAGGCTTAAATTTTCTTTAGATTTATAAATCTGCTTTTCGAAGAGCCAGCAAATTCAACAAAAATCCTTTATCATCAAAATAAAGGGTATTTCCTGTGTTTAAACTAACCATAAGACAAAACTAGCCAGATGTATATCGACGCCCGATACGAATAACAGCACATTCCAGATTCCGGGTGGAAAAGAGCACATTTCAGATTCCGGATGGAAAAGAACACGTTTCAGATTGAGAATGAAAAATAGCACGTTTCAGATTCACTCGAAAACTAGCACAATTCAGGTTGAACCGAATATTACTTATTAGCAAGTGTCAGGTAGGTTTATTATAAGATTGAATTAATCATTCAATGATAAAATTGAATCGAGTTTTTGTGCATAATTGTGCATTTCCAATTTCATAATAAACCTACCTGACACTTACCAATGAGTAATATTCGCTTCGCCTGAATTGTGCTAGTTTTCGAGTGAATCTGAAACGTGCTATTTTTCATTCTCAATCTGAAACGTGTTCTTTTCCATTCGGAATCTGAAACGTGCTCTTTTCCACCCGGAATCTGAAATGTGCACTTTTCCACCCGGAATTTGAAACGTGCTCTTTTTCACCCGGAATCTGAAATGTGCTGTTATTCGTATCGGGCGTCGATATAAGCTTGCTCCTTTTTTTTAACCGAAAACGTTTCGAACGTAATATAAATGAAAGCTTTCGGTCTTTCAAAGACAAGAACATCCATGGCACAAATAATTGCGAATACCTATTCCCACAGTAAAATCTTATTCTTCGAATCAATGATACATGTATATCTACATCGGCTTTCTTATGCGAAGTGGCCTTTTTCTTATACTATCGTATTCCCAAAGTGTACTGTTACCCTGCCACCCTTACAGTTCAGGGCTTATTTAAATGGACCATAGTAAGTGAATGCTATCATGATCTTTTATGGGGCTTGATTTGATCCCAGTCACAAACCTTCTCGCTTTATTATTCCCAATCACGCGATTGTCTGTCTTTATACTGTATTATACGAAATGAGTATATAGTCTGCGATAGCTATTATACGAGTTCACCGTCACGTCTGCGTATCTATTTATTTGATAAAATACATTTATGTATTCTTCTGATAATAATTGATATATATTTAATTGAATGCAGATTCAAAATAACTAAAAATCTTTTTTGCTTTCTCTGTTCGGCGGTATTTAAACGAAAAAATTTGTAACCGTAGGTATTTATGTATATAGGTAGCTATTAGTTTTTCAATTATTATTACCTGAATGATATTTAGATAAAATTTGACATTGTAAATTGGTACGGGATTATAATTAATGGAAAAATGAGTAACTATATGAAATCTAGTATCTCATGGTACCAAAGACTCCAGTTTTCAGTTTCTAGTTTCTAGTTTCCAGTAAATTCGAAAAAAGAAGGACCGAACTGAAGCTAGCGCAAATTGAGCTTACAATCCAATCAGGCACCCCGCTTCTCTGTCTACCCTCGGAGGCTTGCCGTGAGCATGGAGGGTTGGGGATGAGCTGGAACTGGAAGTGGATGTGGAGGTGGAGGTGAAGGAAGAGCCAACGATATCAAGCGAGGGACGCGACGAACAGAGATAGAAATATTCTAAGTACATTTTTGATGGGATTTTTAAATGAGCCCCAATTGTGTTAAACAGCGCCCTGGGCTAGCCACCCGACCGGGGCTTCGACTTAATACAAGATTTTCTTAAATAACATTTGCGACTTTGCAATTTCGAAACGAGACGACGACGCGACGCGACGCTGGCTCACCGAAGTAGGGAACAAGGTTTTTCCTTCACTTTTTAAAATACCATATTAAAACAAACTCACTTTAACGCTATACGTGTCAATTAACAAGAATATAGTATACTCTACATTCCCTTTTTATCTCCAATTCACAGATCCCAAACACATTCGTTGTCCTTTTATTACGACCATCCTTTGATCGGTATAGTATAGAATTGAAGGTTCAAAAGGTGCTTTTGATTGATACTATTATCAGTCAGACACGTGTCCGATGCACAACTCGAAAGAGCTTTTTTTTTTTATTCAAACATTTATCCATTATACCAGACTTTAAATGGAAATATATAAATCCACAAACACGTATACGTTACATACGTAAAAACGAAGAGAGAGAGAGAGAGAAAAAAAAAGGAAACTACGCAAAGATTATCATTATTTCAGGAATGCGTATAAATTTTGCGTGAAAAGGAGCGAGCTTTAAACAGTTTTTAAATTTAATCGCATTCCTCGTAAAAATTTAATAAAAACCAAATCAAGTTGTGGAGTGACGAACTTGTAGAAGGAAAAAAAAAATATGTATCATACTAAATTTTTTCGTTTACACTTGCTGTAGGCTCATACATCGCGTAATCTGTCTAATTGATGAATTTTGAATGGAATCAAAGTAACATACACATCGTTGCAAACCCACATTATGTGATTATTCAAAATGGGGTTGATTCATCATGATGTAGAATATTAAAATGAACAGTAGACGATAACCGCAAACTATAATATATATTATATATATATATGTGTATACATAAGACCCCGCTTGTGAGTAACTTGCAGAGTATACCTTTGTAAATCAAGGGGGTTGTTATTAGCGTAGAAAATATTTCATTCGAAAGCTTTGCACCCCGTACGAGTAGCTGCTCGATTCTATAATATTAATAGCCACTTATTAAATTAAAACTTTTAATAGCTACGGAATTTCATCGTGGTAAGAGCTTAATTGGCACTCAATCTTGGTAACGAGGTGTTTAGGTACACTAACAACCCCTACGTTAATATTGGCTCGCAAGTCACACCCTTTAAATAACAAGCTATTTCCATGATCATCGTGTGCGTTCAACGGTTATTTCATTTTTTCATCTGTGCAGCTGCAATTCACATTTCAAACTTTACATTTCATACAGTATGCGATCTAACTTCGATATTGTCAAACTGTTTTCGAACCTTTTGTTTAAATCGTATCTATTGTCAACGGCAATCTACCTAATGACGGATATTTCCATTGCGCAAAATCAGCGCATCGTAAGATTTCGCGTTTTATTTCCCTTACTCTTATATTATTTCCTTAACGATGAAAAATCCGTAACAATTCAGACACTCTTCTTGACAATGAGAGCTTTATTCTATAGGTAGTATATAAGGAGAAAAATTCTGTCGGAGGTATTTATATACATATTATTAATCAAAAGCTTTAGATTTTCGAATTTCTTGAACAACTTTTGTGTGTTGAAAACTTTTATTATCGTATATACCTATAGTTAAGTGTTCGTTAATAATTGACGTTACAAATCAAGTGATTTTCTACAATCCCCGATACCCAGCTTCGATTCTGTGGTAATAAATTGATAATACAGTTGAATATAGCTAAAGGCGATATCGAACTGATTGTAGATACTATAGAAAATTTACTTTCTCAACAAATTACACGACTTCGGAAAATCGATTAACTTAGAAGGTAAAGGCCAGCTCTCGAGATCCCCTTGATCTTATTAAGAGCAAAAGATATATCAATATCAGCATTAAATCCATCGTATTAAATAAGTCAATTTTACGAGCACGCGAAATTCATGAGAAATTTTCGAACCACCATCCCCGCATGCATATACAGCGAGAGAATGGTAAAACTGGATTAGAATTACGAATATGAGAAATGAGGGTTGCTGAAAATGAATCATACATCAAGCTTTCAAGACAAGTGATGAAAAAAAAAAAAAGAAAAAAAAAAATGGATTTCCTTTAGATTCTTACGCTTTTTCGATTTTGAACAATCAAAAGGAAAAACAAAAACCAATATTATCACCTTTTTACAAGTTTCCCGAGCTTTGTGTAACTCGTAAACAAAAAGCTGCAAAAAAAAAAAAAAAACCAAAAAAAAAAAAAAAACAAATAGAAAACAACGAAAAGTTACAGACTTACCGAAGAAGTATGGCAGCGCCGGGTTGGTTACAGGAATTTGATCCCGACGGATTAATGAGAATTCTGTAGTGGTCCACGTTAATCGTCCGTTGGATGGAAGTTTCACAGAAGTTCATACGGGGAATTCTTTTTCGTGTTTTTTTTTTTTTGTGCTTTTTGCTCTTTCTCTATGGTCTATAATCGTTAGGTTGCTCCGTAGTTTTCCAAAGTAGTTTCGAAAAAAAAAAAAGAAAAGAATTTCCTTTGCAAGTTACTTCTGCAAAGGGATGCGTTTTCACATGGAATACGTGTTTGCCTTCGGAGGATTGGCGCGCGACTGACTAACTGGGGCTACCCTGGGCGACCATCAACCCTCTTATGCCTCTCTCCCTTTGCTCTCTCTTCCATCCCCTGCCATCCCTATTTTCCACCCCTCTAAAGCCCTCTCTTCGCGCCCCTTCTCTCTCGGTTTCGCACTCCGCTTCGTGTCGCGTTTCTCTTCAGCTTCATTACAACACCCTTTTTCTCCCCTTCCTAGTTCCTTCCCTTTCCGTTCCTTCCATTTCCTTTCCTTTTCTTTCTTTTCCTTTCCTTTCCTTTCCTGCATCAGGGTCCTAGCTTTTTCCGTCCACCACAAGTTCCTTTTTTCTTTTTCACCCTTGCATTACCCCTAAGGGTTGCGCGCGCCACAAGTTTCGAGCTGTGGTCGCAGCAGGCCTCCTCCTAGCTCCTGCACATCGCTGTCCTCCGCCTTTTAAATATAGCTATAATAATGAAAAAACGGGTGAACATGGGTGCAGGTTTATCCAAAATCCATTTCACCAAAAATTTTTTCTGCCTTCATCGATTGTCACTACTTGTTTAGTTTTTTTATTTTTATTTTTTTATTATTCACTAGGAGGTCAGACGAAGTTCTCTGTTCTTCCAAATGTTTTGCTTCAAAAGATCAAAGATGTTACATATAAAGACATATAGGTATACGAGGAAAACCGATATTGCTTCTTGGTGGTAATTACGTGAACGGTCTTTCCAGAGAATCTTTTCAACGAAAGATGAAACGAGATTTATATTTCCCGCGAGAGTAGAAATTCGGAAAAAATTTTCGGGTAAACAGTGAGTTCTCAAAGAACTCTGTGCTATCCGCGTCACCTAAATGATATAAGAAATAATGTTCGTTCGATTTTCGCACGATAGGTACGTTGATATTCATGTATATCTTAGATCAGATTTTCATCAATTATTATTATTATGGTTATCATTTCGTTTATTTCAATGATTTACAATTCCCTATTCTATTATATCGATTTGATTTCAATCTGATACAATATATATACTAGGTAGGTATATGTCGAATGGACTTGAACCCAAAAGTTATACGGGTGATCGGGTAAAGTCGGAAGCTTAAGGGTTAGTTAAGTTTGTTCACCAACTATTAAAGCTTTTGGTCCAGTTAATATTTCCTTGCGACAGGAACAGTGAATTAATGGCTAATATCTCCGTTACAAATAACAAAGACCAAAGTACAAAATCGGCTTAAGCGATGTTCATTAACAGAAAAATAGCTACAAAAGGAATCGAATGTACCCCCTATCCCTAGAAACGATTTCTCAGGTACCATTTCAGAGTTTTTAGTATTTTTGGTTTCATGGGATTTGAACATTTTTTTTTAACAGGATTTCCAATTTTTTTTTTCTTATACAATGATTACTTTTAATCATCGTTGAGGTAACACTCGAACTTGGAAATTTTTGAGGAAAAATTTCATTCAATCGAGTCGAGTCAATAAAATTGACTCATTTCTTTAGTGGCTGAGGCGACGCGGAACGCCTCATACACAGAAAAAAAGGTTAACTTGAGCCAAGAAAATTATTCTTGATGATTCAAGATAATTTTGGGGTCCAAAAATGAAGACCGAAAATTTTCCAAATTTTCTTGGCTCGAGAAAATTTTTGATTTGATCCGAGAAAATTTCGGTCTTCATTTTTGGACCCTAAAATTATCTTGAATCATCAAGAATAATTTTCTTGGCTCATTTTCCAAATTTTCTTGGTTCGAGAAAAATTTTGATTTGATCCGAGAAAATTTCGGTCTTCATTTTTGGACCCCAAAATTCATCTTGAATCAAGTCAACCTTTCTTGATGAAATTTTTCAAAAGTCATAATCACGCACTGACAGCTCGATGTCATTTTGGTATTTTGCGTCAGCCAACGTCAGACTAGGGGTAGTAGTGAACGTGTGAGACCAGAACCGTCACATGGCTTGCGTATAAATAAGGTCTAAGCCTGCGCCGCGACCTGTAATTACAACAGGGCTAAGCTGGGTAGCCTGGATCAGTGATCCTTTATGCTAGCCAGCGTTCAAGAACCTCGTCGTGGCCGAAACCAATTTGGAATTAGTACAGCATCGCAATAGAAAGAGGTCCACGCAATAAGATAGCGCATTATTATTAGCTGTTATAACTTTCCTCCTTGGTGGCTTTTATATCCTATACAGGATTTTTATCAAGGGTAAAGAAGACGACTTTCTTTACCTTTTCTGGTATCATAATTTTTCTAAATTTTCAGACTGTGTATACCCAAATTCGTATACGCATACATTTTCCGGTAAATTACGTCGATCGATTCATATTTATCACTGAACTTTGACGATCCGATACTTCAGTTTGTTGCATTTCCTATACGCAAGTATAAAATAGACAGTTGCGGTTTTATCAATGTGATACATATGCATTATGTACAGTACTGCGCGAATAACAAGGTGTCCAGTTTCAAGTCAGATTTATCAATACTTTTTCAACTTTACGTAACAAATAGAACAATAAATTGATCGCACAATGGTTATACAGGTGTATATATATATATATGCGCCAGTATCTGGATTACGTCATTTCACATTCACATTATAGGTGTACAGCGTGCACGTTGTACGTCTCGATAAGTATAAATACATTTTGCATAGGAATCGGTATGTAATAGGGAAAATTGCGTCCCTCGATAAAGCCAAACTGGCAACTGCACTGATTTCGTGTTTTCGTTGATAGGAATTGAAACGATATAGTATACCTTGATGAATATTTCGTCTATTGAATTAAAAAAAAAAAAAAAAAAAATTAGCCATTCATCTTATGACGAATATCAAAGCTGCTTACTTATTATACTAACGTTGAAAAATCGGCATATCAGTAATTTATTATTGATTAAGGTACAGCTACTCTACCCTTGATTACTAGATATTACCATTCAAATGTCTGCGTATACGTCAAGAACAATATTATTATAATAGGTCGAAGGAAGGGATCAAGGCGAAGAGATAGCAGATGAACAATGTCACGTCCAGAAGCACTCAGCTCAGCAGGGATCTGTACAAATGGACACTAAATACGCCGGCCTTTTCATTGTATTATTAGTTGAAGGGATAAGGGGTCGTGGTATCCAAGGTGGATATTTAATTCAAGAAATTATTTCAAGTTTTCGAATAATTTTCTATGTGTGCGAGAAGAAGAAAAAGAAGAAGAGAGAGAGAGGGAGAGCGAAAAAGAATTACTACATCCACATACCGTGAGATTCTGTGGACGCGGAACGCTAGGGATACCAACCCAAAAATCTAGAAATCTGGAAATATAGTCACTAGATTTCTAGTGAATTTTAGTTATTTTACTAGAAATATCTAGTAAGTTACTAAACTGCTGCTGCAGCTTACTGCCCATGAAATAGCACTCTGTTTGGGTTGGTATCCCTAGCGTTCCGCGTCCACAGAACCTCACGGTATATACAGCTACAGGTTCAAAATAATCAGGACAACAAAAGAGTTTTTCTTTTCAAATACTGTCAAGCTGTTACATTCAATTTATCTTGAAGCTGGAGAGATCGTCTTTCTGGGAGACGGATTAATCCATCAATACATGTGTACTTCATATATATGTACATATATTTTTTTATTTATTTTTTTATCCACCGTGCAGATTCGATTTTTCCTCTTCAGTTATCCGTTTCATTATTATTATTATTTTTATATATAAACAAGGATTTCCACTTGGTGACTAACGCGCACATGCATATATAATAACTACGCGGTGTCTCATTTTAATCATATATAAGCGACGATTATCTTCTCACCGAATCAAGCCCCGGAAGAATCGTTCGTACAATTTTTGTATTAATTAAACAACAAAAAATGAAAAAAAAAAAAAACAAAAAAAAAAAAAAAACAGTGTAAAATAAAACGAAAACAGTTAAATAACGAGTTTTAGAGAACGAAAATCCGCGAAGCTTATCGCACTCCCTTTCTATCTCCAACCTCGCTAAAAGGAGTAATAAAAAATGAAAATAATAAAATAACAGTTGATGTAATTTTATCACACATTCCGGGATTTCCCTATTTATTTATGGAAATTTCATCTACCGCAGTTAAACGTCATAAACCATATCCATTTTTCTAGAAAAAAAAAAAAGGATTTAGTCAGTTTGAGAGCTCGATCGAGATCAAAGTACTCGATTCATGGGACTGAACAGTCACGGATGGCAAAGCTAGCCCATATATAGTCAAAGTGGAGTTTGCTAGACTATGTGAAGCTAGGCAAGAGGAGATGCAGGGACAACGAGGAGATGAGAAAAGATAAAGATACAACGAAGACGCAGGAGTGTCCTAGCCCCGGCATTAGCTTTCTATTGTCTTTGTTGTCTGTCGCAGGATGGCAGTCAGCTGCAGATACATACGTTTAAAAACGGGCTCAAACCTTCTACGATATTATTATTATACTTCACTATCCTGCAGGATGTCTGCAAAAGATAATGAAAATACCATGAAAAAGATGATAGAAAGGAAAGAAAAAAAAAAAAAAAAAGAAAAAAAAAAAAAAAAACCGAAATCAATTTATGCACTGTTGAAAAAATTGAAAAAAATAATAATGTCCCAGGAGGTCCACTATCATTTTATGTCAATTTCAACACTTTTTTTTAGTTAAAACAACATTATTTTCACTTAAACGACAAATTTTTCTGTTGTTTCAACGGAAAATAGTGTTGAAATCAACATAAAAATTATAATGGACCTCCTGGAACATTTTATTTCTAACGGTGTGATTCTCAGTCATTCGGACTCATATTATGATTCGAAGGGATAATTCCCTTCAGAAAATCACATGCATGTTTAACCCTCGCATACCCCACTGGTGTCTGTGAAACCCGAACAAAACTTCAAAAATCAAAATTTCTTCGCTTTTCTCGAGAAAAACTATTTTTTAAACGAGTATATCTCAGAAGTTTCCAACTTTTACGATTCGGTTAATGCACAGACAGATTCCTCGACTAATTGGCTATCGATTAGAAAAAAAATCCATCGAAATACGACTATTTTTGTCGGAGTTATGATTGAAAATCTGAATGGGGTCCCACAAACCCGAGTGTGGCAAGTATGTCCCAAAAAAATAAGTGTGGCATGCTAGGGTTAATTCTGATTAAAACTTCCTTCTGACTTTAGTAAACGTAGAAGTATGGAAACAAAAATAAAGAAAAAATGGATGTGGATAAGAAATAAAAAATTTTGTAAAATAATAAAAATAAATGTAGGTATCGCGTTTGAAATGGATTTTTTTTTTTGTGATTTTTTGTTCCTTTTTTTTTTATAGTGTCGGTTAAATTGCGGTTCAGTAGCTATTGGCAAAGATACAAAGATAATTGGTCATTGAGCTATATGTGGTGACGCGCGTGGAAGATAGTAAGAGACAGTTTACATCGAGCACTTTGAAGATACGTGAACACTTTGAACAGATTTGCTTTGGGTTTTCCCTGGGCCCAGCGTTGTTTCGGGTTCATATTTTAGTTTAGATCAAAAGACTCTAGCTGCCGGTCAATTCAGCCGTGTTTAAGTCGGGCTTTCGAGCTGCTGTTATACTCGCTAAGCTTATATCTATACAGTATACTCCTGTCGCGACTGTTTTGATATTATAACATGCCAAAATGTTAAATCAGAAAGCTGTTAGATATTTAACAGTAGATATATAGCCATCGCTTTAAAATTTCATCATTATTATTTTAATCATCATCGTTAAATGCCAATTTTCATCTTATTTTCGTTATAAAAATCAATGATGATGTAATAATTTAATAAAACACTAGGTACGAAAGGATTTTCCGAATTTTTAGAAGATTTTTATCTTCTTCTTCTTTACTTCAATTTATCTACTAGATCGTTTCTTAGATTTTTAACATTTGTATAATTTCATGTTTGTTCCTACGCCTCGGAATGTGATTTATTTCCGGGTTGAATGTTCAAATTCAAAAAAAATTCCGAATCTGTTTTAAACGATTTCGAATTTTCAGAAATGTTAAAGTTTAGAACATTACAATTTTGTACCGTCGAAATGCAGGGAGCTCGAAACTCCAAAAGTCGAGACACCAGAAAGCCCAAAGATCCGAAAATTTGAGTTTATTTTTCAGGATGTGAAGACAGAAAATAGTTCATTCTAATCGAGAACCTTTTTACGGGAATTCATTTTAAGTTCCGGATCTTTAACCATCGGAATTTTGAACCTTCGCTGTTCTTCATTCCAGAGTTCTGAAAATTGGCTCAGTAGATTTCTGGGAATGTAGGTACCCTTGCTCAAAACTGTGAGTCGGTAATATTCAAATTCGGAATTTTGACCAGTCAGGATTTTTGAAATTCTAAACAATCCAGGGGACCCGATTAAAAACATTAGAAGATGATATTTTTTTTTGCTACAATTCCAGAAACGATATTTATGTACTATTCTCGTATTGGTGGAATCATAATTTTACATGTACCACCTACTACTAAGCACCTCGACGTCAAGCAATAAAAATGTGTAAAATGAATGTAATTCGTGAATGCGAAAGATCTGAAGTAGCTAAAGAGGAAACTTCCACGTTTTAAGTGGTTAAAGAAGAAAAATTCATGAAGAGATCAGGGCTGTTATCTGCCGACGTTCTTTCATGTACTACCTCTACCTTAGGTCGAGGGTTGATGACACTCGGATTTATCCCGTAGCCGTTTATACGTCGAGATCTTTGTGAGCTTTTGATGATTTATCGCCTAGAGGTTGGTTTCAATTTTTTATACTTCTTATTTATTCTTTGTGAATCGTATTTACCATCGAGTAGGGTAGGTTACAATCAGGGGTCAGAAAATAATTCGGACTGTGAATATCAAATTGATGGAATAATAAAATGTAGTGCAATTTGAAAACACAAAAAAAAAAAAAAAAAAAAGAAATTCTGCATGCAATACAGGCTACAATCAATCAACAAAACTCTAATACTTCCGACAAAATGTATATTTATAAAGCAGGCAGGCAGCCAAAGTAAAGTTTACCTTTGGCACACATAAGCTCATAGGTGGGTAAACGGTGTGAAGCGATTTACTTGGTGTGCGACACTCCGGTACCTACTGCCGGGGGCGGTGAGCAATCATTCAGCGTGTGATCTGATTGCGATACGAATCAATTCGCGAATCTATAAGATCTGGGTATTTTCAGAGCTATTGGAAACCGCACGTGTGTTGGAAATTTCGAACATTTCATCTGTCCGTGTAACTCGTATTACTTCCTTCAATATTTTCGACTCGAAAATTTCGGCCCAATTCTTCCGATCGTGATGTTGAAGAATTGTCATTATCTGATCAATATCTGCACTGAGAAAAATAACAGCAATAATATTGCTCGAATTGCAATAAAACATCATTGCTGCATACCAACCTGCAATAATCATTGCTGAAGCTGTGCTATAAATATTGCAAGCTTGTACAGCAATATTGTATTGCTACAATAGCAAACAAATTGTTGTATCTGCAATATTTTATTGTTGAAGCAGCAACGTAACTGTAACAATAATTGGAAAGCATTATAATATTGCAAGAAAAAATCGTTATCTTAGCAATATTCGGTTAGCAAGCGAATTATTGTTGATATTACGATTCTCATTTTTCTCAGTGTGCAATTGAGAATATATGAGAATGCAGATTACTCCTCAGCATGAAGTTTGAGACGGTGCTGAATCCCGATGCACCATGATTTAGGAGGTAAATTTCCCTGTATTTGACATAAAAACTCTAAACTCTGTACGTGCTGAGTACAACGTGTTGTAATTAACGATGCGGACATCTGGGCTACGTTTTGTCCTATAGCTATGTGTATTCACATATGTATATTATGTATGCGATTTAAGATAAATAGAAATAGCGTACTATAGAATTGTTAAACGATGAGGTAGGTTTCTTGGCCCATTAGTCGTGGTTAATTTGGTGGCATCATTATCATGAAAATTGGAAATAGAACCCTTGTATTTAATTTTCATGGGTGGTTTGTATGTAGGATGCTTTAATGAGGGAGGGTATTGTTTAGGGTGCAAAAAGGGAGTAGAGAGTGAGAGGAGGTGGTGTTAGTGTTAGTAACTTTAGGGGTTACGGGGGTAATGCACCCCCGCCGAGCCTACCACCTAATTAGGCACCCTAGCTTGCCAAACCTACAACTTAAATTACGCGAGTTGCTCTCCCGCATCCTCTGTAAAATACTTTACGGTTCGATTATCGCTGTTTATCACTTTCACGCGTGAAAATCTCTTTGATATATATATATATATATGTACAAACTGTGATTAAGTAGAATTACAAATTACGTTGTTCTGACCCATAAAAAAAAAAAAAAAAACCACATTTCCCTCATTCTTCACTTCACTCGCTGTACATGAATAGGTATCTCTAAATTATAATTAGATAATGAATAGTTGACGGTACAAAAGTGTAATTCCGCAGTTATCAAAAGAGTCTGTAATTAGGAAATAATTTCCAGTATTAAATAAATACTCATGTTAATTTATTGAAGAAGATTTTTTAGGGGTTCGAAACCTTTGGAAAATCTATGAATGGCTTATAATTCAATTTGAATTGTGTGCGGAATATTTTTTTTATTCCTAAATTTTGTCTGAAAATTCATTTTCCGAAGAATGTTTGACATTATGCTGGTTACTCGCACCATGGTGAGATATAGAGATGAAAAGATAACACAAATGAGAGAGAATGATAGAGTTGGATTTACCCAGGTCACGAAAATTTGCATGTCAATGCTATGTAATATAAATTACATGTAATTACCTCGCACTGTTCACCTCATAGCTCATGAATTTTCTACATATAACCCGCGTCTATTTTATTCTATAATCGTTTAAAATATGACAGTGTGTGACATTTAATGCTAAATTAGTTACCTGTAATATATTTCGTATTGATTTATAGAAATTCTACTAGAGTGTCTAAATATCATCATAATACTCTCTAAATACTGTCGGATATCTCATTTGCATACAATCGCTATATAATTCAAATGAATACTAACCGATTTTCTATTGACGTAATTTTAACATTATTATTGCTTGATTAAACGCCTATATAAAAAATACTAGATAGATATTTGAGAAAAATGAATTCTGTTCGTAATTCTTATGGGTGAAACTCCATATCCATATAGACTTAATTTTAAGATCTCTTTGTACTCTCGCCGTTATAGGAGCTACATTTACATCGTAAACCTCCACCTCCACCTCTACCTTTATCCTATCGTTAGCAAAGTTTCATCAAACCAATAAACACCAGGAGAGATAACCCCAGCGACGTAACGTATTTTCCAAGATGATTTTTAATTTTCTAAACTTTATTCAGATGAAAGTATAACTTTTTAACCGTATAACCCGAGCCAGCCGGGGCGAGCTTTTCTACGCGTGTCTTGATTACCGAGAAACCGGAAGTTCGGTAGAATTGCTTCTAATGTTTACATTTACAGCCTGATATCTTCCTACGTGTTTATCGCCTACATAACGACATCCTCACCCGCCTTTACTCTCCTATACTACCCGAATGTACACCGAGATGTTCTAGAATTTCGCTATGCTGGTACGCGGAAGATAATTAGAGAAATATCACTTAATAAAGTTATACCCTTAAGTTTGCCTTAAGGGTTGTTAGCTGTACGCGTCGAGCAGGCGGAGAACGCGGTCTTTGGTATATGTAGAGCGAAAACGGTTGTATCTATATACAACAATCTATATTTAGCCAATTTAAAAAAAAAAATTGATGCGTAAATATTTTTGGCAAATGTTTTGTTTCCGATGAAAAATTGAAAGGTTAAACAAACAATTGCGAAAAATAAACGAAAATTTAAGTCGTTCATCCATAGCTGTTTTTGTAAATTATTGAAAATGAAAATGGCCTTGCGTTATTCCACTTACAGATGTGTTAGTATAAGTAGAAAAATTGATAAAATCGCATAATTCTTTCGTTTAAAGGAAACGCTTTTAAAGCCAAAGACCAGGTGCAAAGAAAGCTACCGAAAGAGGAGCGTATTTCATTTAATATACACTAGCGCTTCGCACGCTTCATTTGTCACACTTTTTATCTATTAGGGTGCTTAGGGTCTGAGTCACGGATCGATTGAGGCCCGACTCGATTTTCCCCCGATCTGTTCCTGATCCTCGCCTTATCTTCGCCTGATCTAATTCCCAATCGGCACAGTCCTCTTTCACTTCCTCTTTATCTCTTTGGATATCTTTATTTTCTTCGTATCTTTTGTGTACTACACGTCTTTTAACACGTACGTAGCAATATTTTTGTTGTTTTCAGTTCAAACGTTGGAACAAGTGTTTGTTTAAAGCCGTCGCTGTATCCATAATGGTTGCGCCGGAATTGGAGAACGAAGGACGAAGAGACGAGGGGGAGAAAGAGCAAGAGCAATAGCAAGAGCAATAGCAATAGCAAGAGCAATAGCGAGAGCGAGAGCAAGAGCAAGAGCAAGAGCAAAGGCAAGAGCAAGAGCAATAGCAAGAGCGAGAGCAAAAGGGTGAGGAAGAAGACGAGAAGTGAGGGGTTGGATGACACTGATTTAGACGCTATAAGTCAACGCCGACACGCAATTACCCCCCTCGCTCTTCTGCCTTTCCGTATACCCGAACCCTCTACCTCCTCTACAACCATCCTTGTAGCCGCAGGCCTTTCAGCCTCGAGGCCCTACCGAAGGAAAATCGCGAAAAAATGAGCCCAGAGATTCGCATTTCAAGACGATATCGTCTCACGTCGTGTCTTATTCTATACTTTCATACATATGTATATATATATATATGGATCCTCGAAAACTACGCAGCTTGTCTTCATATTTCGCCTCCATAATTCAAGAGCTTTATGTCCAGCTTGAAGGGTAACGGACGAACGAACTTTATGGAACATAGCTGATCGATTCGAACATTGTATATAACAGCCGTACAGCTATGCGTAGAAGGAAAGAAAGAAAGAAAGAAAGAAATAAAGAAAGAAATAAAGAAAGAAAGAAAGAGTAACTGTGAGTATGGAGTGATAAACGATCGCATGATGAAAGATCAACGAGGAGAAACGAACGAATGTGTCAGTTGAATGAATTACTTATTCCCACTTATTCCATGATCTTGTTAACTCTTAATAAAACATTTTGAATCCACTTTTTTCCTAGCGCATGTTTTCCCATATACAGTCGACCCTCTCAATAAAGCCGGTCAACGCGGAAAGGGGAAGAGTTTTTCTGAGAATCCTAGTTCCCCCACTCTGCACCGTCGTGCTCGCCGGCGATGTTTACACAGCAACTATTCTCAATAAGGCCGGCACCTCGTGCATATCTAAATACTGGTTTTACATTTGAAAGTATATGTAAAAAGCCAGTGCGTCGAGCGGCCTTATTGAGAATATTTGCGGATGAAATTCGAGCTCGTCTTATCTGCTTGAGAGTGGGGGAACTGCTCGACGTGCTAACCTGGGGAAGCGGCCTTATTGAGATGGACCTTATTGGGAGGGTCGACTGTACATACAATTTTACTTGTTTTTTTTTTTTTAAATAATTAAAAACGCAGTTGACTATAATCTTGCGAAAAGAAATATAAGGTTTAAAATTTTGGCAATTATAATTAGTCACTTTCGTACGTGGTATAATTATAACGAAACCTTTCCGCTTTGATACGTCGAGAGGACGAAATGATGTTATGAAGTTCGAAGTTCATATTGACGTGGATATATGCTGATCCATATAGATATACCTTTAATTCTGAGTTATCACCAGCTTCTTGAATCAAATTTATTCATTAATAAACAAAAAAATAGAAAAAAGTTTCGTAACTCTACCACATATAGTAGCTCTTGAACCAGATATCTAAAATACCTTGTAGAGGGTTGTATCTATAATTGTTATTCATCTGCTATTTACGAGGATGAATAAAATGAAACAGAACAAAAAAAAAAAAAAAAAAAAACATTCGGGTATAAAGCGAATAGAAATTGAAGATATTGCCTATAGTACTGATACACGAGTGTTGTAAATGCAACATGCGTGTAATCGCAGGTATGAACAGCCATTTATTTCATCTGCGTGAAAAAAAAAAAAAAAAAAATCAAAAGTCTTAACACTTGGTCGATGAAATTTTCTCAGGGTAGATAAAACTGTCCAAAATCCGACTGGGTTATAGGCTTAGAATACGACGTTCGACCCTCGACTTTCGACTTTCGATCGGCCTCCAGATTGCCCTGGGAAATGCGCGAGTGTGGGTCTCTGTCGTTTACCAGCACCAGCACCAGCACCAGCACCAGCACCAGCACCGATACCACAACTACATGGGATCACCCTTAGAATGGGCACCGGGTTTTTCTGAAGAGATAGACCCGGCTTGTACCTCGATATAAATGTAACGAATCAAAGTATAGGTACGACTCGTACTCAGATTTCTCGTAGCCTTAAATATTAAAAAGGACTGAATGATATTATGCAAATAAATCTCAAGTGTAACACTTCTACTCAACCTTTGTGCTCTAGTATGACATAGAATCGCATATTTTTTAACCGTAGAGAAACACCAATTCTTGCGTCAAAATTTCACAAAAGAATTTCACAATCCTAGGTACGAATTATGGGGTGCATAAACAGTAATTCTTGAGCATAAATGGAATAAAGCTGTCGTCATTTATCGAAACTTTTACGTCAAGCAATTAAAAAGTTGAATCATTTTCATTTTTCAATAATAATTCTGATTATCAGTTGGACAGCTGTGGCTAATATGTTTCTCAGAATCGATTAGATCGGTTCCAATTCAGTTGCACAAGCGAAAAATCGAATAATTTCTTTTGATCATTTGGTACTAATGATAATTGTGTAGTTTTTGTTTTTTTTTTGTTTGTTTCGGTGTAAATTTTACTGCTCTCGGAAACTGTTTAGTTAGCATAGTTAGTGAAACCAGGTCTGGTTGCATCGTTTGATAGAATAGAACGGTGTGCTGAGAACTGTGTGTTGTATAAGCACGTAGATATTACGCGACGTGTCACGATCGGAGATCCACGTATCCATGGTTGAGCTAGATAGAAGTTGTTCGGCTATTACAGGTAACCCAAATCCTTGAGATTCAGTGGAATACACCAGAGGGTTGGTAGAACGGTAGTCGTACGAGAACGTGGGGTTGAATCGGGATGGCTGAGGGGGTGTTTCGAGGGTGGGAGAGAGAGATGAGGAATGGCTGAGGGTGGAATTCAATTTCCATCCTAACCAGAGAGGACCTCGACTCACGATTCACCCCAGCTAGCTCAATACCACACTGTATCTCCTTTACTACTGATAACCACTGATTTCACTGCCTACTGAATTCATTTTTTCTTCCTTCGAGGTAGAGCATAGCACGCGATGCATTAAACAGCGCGAACATCAAAAATCGTTCCTCGCACATCGTTGTGAATCAACAATCGTTGCTATTTCTGTTTTAAAATTGAGAAAAATGTTTGAAAAATGACGTAGAGACAATATTTTAGAAATATATTCTTTGAAATTTGTGTTTTTTTTTTTAAAAACAAAAGGACCCGAGTAATCGAAAGAATACAAAACAACGCACCTTTCTTTTCGGAATTTGATCGGACTTAGGATTGGCATCTTCCTACAAGCTTTGAAGGCAGGTTAAGTTACGTGCCTCGCGTTAAGCAAAGCCTTTGACCGCTGCTGGGAATGCAAATACACTTTACGGCCTCAGTCTACCCTTAAGCCACCCCAACACCCAACCCTTATGGTAGTGTTCGAGTGCGCGTGCCATGTTAAGACTGACTGTCCAGTTGCCTGTGGATGGCCTACATTCACTATCGTCCTCATTCGTTGGTTCTCTTACTCCTGCAGGAAACATGCTTAAAAAAAAGGGAGAGTACGAGCTAGGAAGGGGTTGGTTAGCCACGTAAAGGAAAAGGGTTCGGTTAAACCGGCCAGAAGTGTGACCACTTCGATTCTGTCTGTTTGTCTAATTGCTTACTTTGCATAGAGGCTTAGTTCCGGCCGCATGTGTATGGAAAAGGCCTTCTAGCTCTTTGTGGCGTAGCTGCAGGGATCACTGGTTTGAAACGTGATGTCATCTCGCGGATGTCGAAAAAAAAATAAAATAACTCGCTTTTGAAAATGACGAAACGAAAACGGCGTTGCGATTTCTTTTTGCCGTTTCACTCGAAAGTAGATAACTTAATTCACGCTATTTCGTAGCAGGCGTTTTCCTGGATAGAAGACACCCGAAAATGATTTGAAATAAATACGAAGAATAGATTTGACGCGATTTTGGAATCCGACTTATCACTCAAACTCAAAACTATCACACGGTATCGGCTTACTCACCTTCGTAGTTGGAGATGCCTTTTCACGTCCACGGGAAGTTCGAACTCTTGAACCCCATTGAGATTGCTTCGAAATGATGTCACCTGGTCAACGTACACCAACAGACTGCCCCTCGGATCTGAGCACAGCGTTAACAGTGCCAGTATGAAATCCTTCCTGAATAATCTACGTACAAGCTTAGTACCTATATGAATACACGACTGACGATGAATGCGATCTCGCATTTGTGTAAGCATTGGTGCTATGGGCCTTGTCGAGGTGCCCCCCAGAGTTCGATGGAACCAACCGTGACGGGCGCGGCCTTCCGGGTGGGACCGGAAGCGTTCTGGGTTCTCCGTAATAATCACTCAGACCTGGACAATCATCTTGGTGAGATGGTTTTCAGTTGATTTCAATTTCTCTGCAGTCAGTACCTGCGGATATTACTTTTTGTTAAAGTCCTTAAGAATTTATGCCAACTATTGAAAAGGCGAGACGACGCATAGATGTGACAGATGTGACAGCGAGACCGGATATGGTTCATGTAACTTATAGTCGTGCCTCGTGTGGTACTAGGAGTGTATTCATGGCATGGGCTAAAACGACGTTTTTCTAACGACTATGAGTCAAAGCGGCATTTCATCATCTTGTAGCTTTGATATCGATGAATCTTGGTTTGCTCATTGGAGCGATAATTCATTCGACATCGGTGAATTCAGCCTGAGGTCCTCCACAATTTTTTTCCAACGAAAAGAAAGTCGAGTTCGGTGAATAAGAAATAAAAACGAAGGAGAGAGAAGGGAAAAGAAGAAGAAGAAGAAGAAGAAGAAGAAAAAAGAAAAAAAATTGGATAAAATTCTAAGTGAAAAAGAAATCTGAATAAAAGCTGAAAACACTGCTGAACTTTTTTCTCCTGGAACATGTGAATTTTTTTTGATTTTACTAGGAATCAAGCTTTTCATCGACTGCATAGCTACGCCACGTATCAAGATAATATAGAAGGGTCGAAGCTTTGCGTTTATGCAGTGTGAAACTGCATCATTTCTTATAACAATACCAAATGAAAAACACTTGGGTAAAAAGTACTTCCCCGTAAGTCAGGGGGGTTTGGAAATTTAAGGACTAAGGTCCTGCCTGGGGGTGTCGAACTTGAGCCGTTCTGATCGGGGGGATGAATTTCTTTGTTTTATCTTTTTTGATGGAGCTTTATTCTTCGTAGATCGGTGCGAACCCTGCTACCCCAGACTGAAGGTGTTGAAGAAAATTCGTTAAGATTTTTCCCCGTCGAGGTATACGAAAGACGACGGAAGGGTGCGGCAAAACGAAGCTAAGGTCTGGTAGGATACAGCCGAGACTAACAAAAAATAAATAAAAGAAAAAAAATAAAAAATAAAAAAAAAAAAAGAGAAGAAGCACACACACAAAACAAAAAAGAAACTACATAAATGTGTACAAAACTCGGCGAGGGGTGAAAATTTATGGTAATGTGTCTACCTTGGCGACTTTCGCCATCGCCTATACCTATATATATTCACACTTTCTTACCTGTAGTTCAAATTTTTTTCGCATGTATTTTTCGGAGCGTCCAAAAAATTCTGGCCTGATGAGAAATCCGATTATGAAGAATTTTTTTTTCATTCAATTGTTCCTTTTTCATCCCACAGTTTTTAGAGAGGGCATTTCCCCGGAAGTCTACATTGCTGATTTCAGAAACTTCGAAACGAAGAATACCGGAGGTTGAAAATTCCAAAAGCCAAAAGAGGGGCCGCACAGACTCCGAAACTTGAATCTCACGCATGTATCCCCTCAGTATTTAATAACTCGGGCTGTATTGATCCAATCGAAACCAATGAGCGGTCAAATTGATTATCTCGAGATGTACTTTTTGGAAAAAAAGTTTCAAAAGTGGACAAAACAGATTTCCATAAAAAGAGTCTTGATCAGAATGAAATATCGTTTGTCTTCACATCCTGAGAGCTTAGACCAGAATTTTCGGAAATATGTGACTTTCGGAGTTTTGAGTTATCTGCATTCCGACCATTTCCAAATTCGAATGTTCGAAACTTCAACGTTTCTAAAAATTCTAAATCGCCAAATGAATTTGGAATTTTTATCGTTCGGAACTTTGAAAATTCATAATTTCAACCCAGTTCTCTGAATTCACCTCTATCTCGCGGTCATAGTCGTATTATTTAATATCAGTATCTGACCGGCGATAGTTTATAGTATTATTCGTAAACTTTGACGATTAAGACCTTATTTGTTGGTAGAAAAAGGGCTTTTACTTCCAGGTTGTTATTGCCTGATGGTAATCGTCCTTTTGAAACTTGTGCGTTTGATGTCTCTTCAAAATATGATAAAAGGACGTACCCGCAGAGTGGATATTTTGTAGGTACGTATAATATAAGTTGATCTGAAAATTTCAGCATAAACCAATATGGTATAAAATGAATGAATTAATAAAACGTAAAGATTCACTTATTCGTTGGAAGTATATAACTGAAGAGGATTCGATGTATTCGCTCAGCTACGAGCAGTCGATTCCAGACTACTAAAAGAGTAAAAACATAATAAAAGTCGAAACATAGGAACTACAGGACAATGCATTGAGGGAATGAATGGCCAACAGGAAACACTTCCCATCTGAATTTTGAATGCGTGTGTCGTGACTACCGAGGTGTGTCGATGAAACTAGCTGACTGAATTGAACGTACCTAGGCGCACATATACGACGTGTGTTAAAGTGCAGCCCGCGTGAACATTGCTACATCCGATTTATCGAGGGGGTGGAGTGGTGCGCGGGTGTGGCATAACCTTTATAACTTTAAACTTAAATCGATAACTTATTTTATTCATGCTATAAAACATATTCCGATATTTTTACAAATTTCTTAAATTCGAGTTATCAATTAATGAAATATTACCGAGGGGCTATTCACTTGGGAAGTCCTATGTTCACTGGTCTCGGAAGTCTTTGGAAGTCTTTAGTAGTCTTTGGTAGTCAATGGAAGTCTTTGGAAGTCATTGGTAGTCATTGGTAGTCTTTGGAAGTCATTGGTAGTCAATGGAAGTCCTTGGAAGTCTTTGGAAGTCACTATTAAGTCACATGTAGTCTTCTGGAAGTCACTATGGAGTCATTGAAAGTCATTGGAAGTCATTGGAAGTCTGGTAGTCATTGGTAGTCATTGGTAGTCATTGGAAGTCATTGGTAGTCAATGGAAGTCCTTGGAAGTCTTTGGAAGTCACTATTAAGTCACATGTAGTCTTCTGGAAGTTACTATGGAGTCATTGGAAGTCATTGGAAGTCATTGGTAGTCATTGGTAGTCATTGGTATTCATTGGTAGTCATTGGTAGTCAATGGAAGTCTACGGAAGTCGGAAGTCACTTGTACACCAAAAATTGAAGTGAATAGCCCCTCGAATATTATCCTACATTTGTTTGTTACACAAACATCGAAATGCAATCAGTTTTTACTGTCAGTTCTAATGCATGCGAAATCAGGAATAATAAAAATTCCCTGTTATCGTGAAAACTTGTGCATTCATTTATGAAATGACGTCCGTAAAATGGTTTCAAATTTTAACATCAGTTACCATATTTCGGTATCATACATTCTCGAAATTTCTACCTTTATCAGAAAGCCGGAAACCCGATATGTTAGGCTTTTGAATCTCGTGTAGCGCATCATGTAAATCCGACGAGAACCTTTTCGGCAAAGGATCTCCTGGATTTCTAAAAACTTTAGAATACTTTCTGAATCTTAACGCATTTGGGGAAGACCGATATCCTACTGATACAATAATTCAATCAGAATACTACTTCCGGTGCATCCATACGAATATCATTTAAGGGGGTCCATACACCTTTAAATGGGTTGAATTTCTGAAAAACAATTTTCCTTTTTTTTTTCAACTTGAAGACTCTGATAAAATTTAAAAAAATCATCATGTTTGGGGAGGGTTTGACCTTCATTATCCATATCTTACATCATGTATTACTTCCTGTCTATAATAGTTGCTGCGCTGAAGACAGGAAAATACAAAATCACTCGGTTGCCGCAAAGAATCAGACCCAGCGTTGGACCGATCTTGGAATTTTTGGTCCTCAATTGTTCATAAGACATGCCTCTATGAGATGAACATAGCACTTTTTGATAAACCCATTTTTAGTTGAAATATTAGAAAAATAAGCAAAATTTTTTTTCAAATTCAGAAAAAAAATCGAAAAAATTCAATAACTCAAGCAATTCTTGCAATATCAAAATAGTACATTATGTCACTAGGCCGATTAAGTATTTTCCGACGAATTTGAGTTTATAATCCGAGCCGAAGGCGAGGATTATGATGAAATTCGTCAGAAAATACTTTTTCGGCCGTATGGCATACAGAATTTTATGTGTCCAGGCCAAAAACCGCGTTTAAACCGAGCGAAGCGAGGTTAAAATCGCGGTTTTACGGCCTATGACACATAAAGTTCTATGTTCATCTGATAGAGGCATGTCTTATGAACAATTGAGAACCAAAAATTCCAAGATCGGTCTAACGCTGGATCTGATTCTTTGCGGCAACCGAGTGATTTTGTATTTTCCTGTCTTCAGCGCAGCCACTATTAGACTGGAAGTAATACACGATGTAAGATATGGATAATGAAGGTCAAACCCTCCCCAAACATGATGATTTTTTTTTATTTTATCAGAGTCTTCAAGTTGAAAAAAAAAGGAAAATTGTTTTTCAGAAATTCAACCCATTTAAAGGTGTATATACCCCCTTAAATAAATGTTAACAGTTTGTATATTTGTGTAAAAAAGGAAAAAAAAATAAAATTTTGTAACATGATTGACAGCAAAAATGAAATTGGTATAAAAGATTGGTATATTAAGTAAGGTTCAAATACGTTTATACATTGTTCTCGATCAGTGTCAATTTGAGTTAATCCATGAAATGGATGCGTCGAAACTTTATTGGAAATTAATATTTCGTCGAGATAACGATCTCGATACGGAGTTAGGAAGTTGAAAAATATTCAATGCGATATATCATTGTAAACTCACGGAATGATGATTGTACTTACTTATCTTTGGCAAATCTAAAATCGTTCACTGATGGATCTATTTATAATTTACGACCGTGGAAAGGAACATCATTTGGGTACGAGCTACTGCAGTCTGTAAGTATACGAGAACTCGATCGAATCCATACGAAGTAGGAAATTTTGATTTTATATCATCGGGAATAATTATCTTCGAAATTAGACACCTTTTTTTTTTGTTGTACAATAAACATAGTTCGAGTATTACGGTGAAATTAGGTAACTTTGTGAATTCGTCTTGCATTAAATTTCAGGAAGAAAAAGAAGCGGATTTAATCGAATCCGTTATCCGTGTCAAATTGATTGGTAACAGATTGGAATACAAGGCAGCAAGGTAACATTGGAACCTTCCAGCGCACACTATGTTATCTTGACATTGAAATAAAGTAAGATTCTAGCTATTGAATGGTAAATAAATAAACATGTAGATTGTAGACGTAGTTTGGCTACTTATGAATGAGAATTTTTAAAAAGAAATCTTTTGAAATACCGACGTTATCGGTTACGTGTTAAAAAAACTAATTGATCGGATTTCAGATCAATTATTATTTTGCGATAACGTATAAGGATTGAAATCAGACTCAATCGAGTTAGGGGGTTTGTTATTTTCAGGAGTTGAAACAACGTCGCAGTGTTCAAAGATTTCATGCTTAACAAACGGTCATTTGTCATCGTTTATAAGTTCGTTTTGACTTGTATCTAATTAACTGACTTACGCGGCTTTTATTCACTGCGTGATTACGAGGAAATCTCATTGTCTCATTGTTATTTTTATTTTATTTTTTATCGTAAGTTAGTTCAATACATTTACGCACCTAGTATGGTTGGTATTTTATTTCGCAACTATGCATAGGCGCGAATGAAGATCGAAGAACCACAGTCTGTCATTTGTCCGCGGGAACAAGAATTGAGTGATTTATTCTCAGTGAAAAATATGATCAATCGCGAATATAAACCGACCGATCCGGAACCCGATTACGAAGGATTCGTGTCCGGAAGGCAAGTAGCATTCTAAAGATATAAATGATGCTTTTGAAAAGCGTTTTAATTGCACTGTGATTCACCTCATTGTGCAAACTTCTTTTTCAAAACTCTCATTCCGCGTCACGATATATTAAAAGTTCTAAACTCGTCGGAAAACGCAGAGGAAAATTTCTTATTTTTCTATTTTGCTATTGATTTGTTCAAATTTTTCATAGTTTTGAGTTTCCTTTTTGTAAATTTATACTGCATTACTGCGGATTGTGCAGATTTCATGTTTCTCCTCAAACAAAATTTCCATCTGAAGACCTCGGTGTTCACAGTTCCGAATCTGACTTGGCAAAGGCTGAATTAAAAGACTTATCAATGGAGCAACCAGAAAGTATTGATGAACGGAAGAAATTGGATACTCCCGAAGCTGTGTTCAAAGAACCATACCTCAGGCATGTATTTTGCATTTTATAATGATGAAATGTGATGAAATTGAAAATCACAAGAGATGGAACACCAGTTGAAATAAATGACAATTCCACTGCATAGGTACAGCACACCGAACGAAACATCAGATGGAGTTTATAAAAATGGTGAAGATGTAAGACCAGTGTCAGTGACTTTTGACCCTCGACCAAGGCTGGATTTAGGTACAGATAACTTGGGTTTCAATGCCGAAGAAAACGATATATTCGATTCGAATAGTTTGCGGCTTCCTCGCCAGGTAGTGATAATTTCAATGAACCTAAATCACGAGCGTAGAAATTTTATCTATAATTATTTTTTACGCCTTTTACAGCCTCTTCAAAATAATGGAAGTCCTGATATTAGGTTGCAAAAACGTAGACTGGATAATGGTCAACCGATTCAAAGACCGATTAAAAGACCTTTGAGCTTGCAGCCAGATAATATCAGCATGAGAAGCACCAACTTTGACAGAGTCAACTCTTTTCCTAATGTAAGTTAAATAAATAATTTATCAATTTGAACATTTGGAAATATTATGTAGACATGCGATTATATGGGGGATAGACGAAGATTCATTAGCAGATAATTATAATATATGATTTGAGATTGACGATTCCATTTGATACAAGAAAAACTAAATTTCTTAATAAACCTATACGTGAATGAATAAGTGAGATATCCAACGTACATCAATACGGCTTGTTAAGTCGGGATTAAAAACCGATTAACACCGTCGCCTTGATTCAATCGAAATTAGATAAAGAGCTATGAGATTTGTGAGATAACATTTCGCGGAATTAATTAGGTATTAAACGTCTCGAAGAGTATAGCGGTAAATATTTGTCATATTCAATGTGTGTAGGTACATATTATATTATATGAAATTATTTCAAAATTTACGGAGTTAATTAAGGGGACCAGTACAGCGACTTTTCGAGAAATGATCATAGTCCGAAATCAATTTATTTCATAACCAAAGTTCATTTCACATCAAAATATTTTTCTTTTTCAAAATCATGTGTCGTAAGGATTTCAGAGCACCGTTGGACCGATTCAGGTCATCTTGGATTCATTTTCTTCAGAAAACAAATCCTCATCATGTGAATGTAGGAATTTAAAAATAAAAAATTATGTCATAAGTTATGATCCATTTACCAAATTTGCAAAAATTATTATCACTCATTTCTTAAATAACTTGGCCAAAACGAAGAATTTTCAAAATTCCTACATTCACATGATGAGGATTTGTTTTCTGAAGAAAATGAATCCAAGATGACCTGAATCGGTCCAACGGTGCTCTGAAATCCTTACGACACATGATTTTGAAAAAGAAAAATATTTTCATGTGAAATGAACTTTGGTTATGAAATAAATTGATTTCGGACTATGATAATTTCTCGAAAAGTCGCTGTACTGGTCCCCTTAATGAACAATCAATAACGCATAGGAGAAATATCAGCTTTTGAAATTTATTGAGACAGTAGAAGTATACGTTATGTTGTAAATTAGTTAACCAACTAACTATAGGTTACCAGCTACTCCGTTCTCGTACTTCGCAACACTAATCTAAGTAATGTTCGTAGAATGTCGAACTCGACTTAATGTGAAGACACAGAAGTTGAATATGAATTTCCATCTGTATTAGACATTTGCGATAAGAACATATAGGTATACCTATACTATTTCGTAATTTACGTTCTAATGAATTTTTATAGATGTATAAATATAAGGTGTGTAAATAGAAATGGGCTTTCTCGTACCGTAATTATTGTAGCAACTAGATTTTTTTTTTCATTCTTTTACAAAAAAATAGAGAAACGCATTATAGCTTTACTTTTTGTTTAAAATAAAAGCGTCCAAGCTGAACTCAACGTCAGTACCTATATATCCTACGTCCGTATATTATATAGTATACGTCCGTAAGTTTCACAAGTCGATATTCTCGTTAGCTTTAGAGTTAAAGAGAAATGTGTATAAAGAAAGTTGAGGTGTTTTGAAACTAGGATCTGTCACTGAGATATATTTTTTTTATTCTTCAATGTACCTGCTGCAGTGTCACCTGGAACATCGTTGACGTTCTATTAAAAATCGATTTCTGTTATTTCGAGATAACATTTCAACGTGATTCAGTATTTGACAAATAAAAAAAAAAAAAATAAAGAAAAAAAAAAAAAAACAAAAAAAAATGCGAAATACACGATTCAAATTTCTTTCATACAACTCGACTATAAATATTTTTAGTATCTTCCCCGTATTTGATTCTATAATAGCAGCAAATACACATGCGTACTTATAGGCTACACCGATTAACTCTAACTGTATTTTTGGTCTTTAAATAATGTAACGAATATCGATTTAGTTATTAAAAAAATTCACAAAACCGCAAATAGTTTAATTAATTTTTACAGCCTTTCAAACTCCAAAACATGATTCTCAGAGAAATAGAAAAAAGAAACTGAACCAATCTAGTTTTGTTTCGTTCGGGTTATTCATTAAAACGGTTTGTCAAGAAAGAAAGAAGAAAAAAAAAAAAAATGTACCAGATAGAAACGATGTATATAGAATTGCTTTATTCGAAAGGAATGATATACGCCTGATATCTGTTCTGTACAGAACAATCATGGATCGCCTCGTCTTTGTGGAAAGCGAAAGTCAAGACAGCGAAAGCCGCAAACGTTGGTCTAGCTTAGTTCTCGTAGTTAGATTGGTCAGTGCGGTTTGTTCGGCAATCGATAGTGGTCAAATCTTAGAAGCAATCAAACTAGTATCAAATTTTTGTCAAAGTGAAATACGATGGTATAAGAAATTGATAAATAATTATGGTTGATTGTATAAAGCAGTTCGATGATTAATCTGTAAAAAGTTCAATTATAAAATACAACAAAAGGTGTTCAGTGTTTGAATTTAAATATTGATCAGACGTATAATCAAATCTGGTTAATTAACGCGGTGGAAGGATGTTCGTTTTTCTAATGACACGTTGTAAGTTGGTACTAATATTTATCCCCAACATATATTTCGCTATTTAATTAAGGCTCATCCCTAGTCGCCCACCTCCTTTTGGTCGAAATGTGTCACATTTCGATTATTGTCCGAGCCCAGCGTCAAAAACGCAAAAAAGGCCAACACTGCGCGAATTCAAATTCAATTCCGAACACATACGTCCAAAAAAATGTTCGTTTCATGCGAGATTAGAGTCTACAGATGGTTTTTACCTTGTTACAAAATTATTCGAATTCGATTTCCTCGGCGAACAATGGAAAAACCTTCTGTAGACTCTAGTCTCGCACAAAACGAATATTTTTTTGGACGTATGTGTTCGGAATTGAATTTGAATTCGCGCAGTGTTGGCCTTTTTTGCGTTTTTGACGCCTGCGATCGGATAATAATCGAAATGTGACACATTTCGACCAAAAAGAGGTGGGCGACTAGGGATGAGCCTTAATAAATAACATCAATCCGATGCTCTCCGATGCTCTCCAATTTTTTAAGTGTTTAAATCCTACGCGCATCACTGGACTCATTGTCAGGATCAGGAGGGTCAGGATGTAGTACAAAGTTTCGCTATAGACTCACAGAACTTACTCCTATAGTAGCGGTGATCGGGGTCTATTATTTTGGCAGGGGTTCCGGATAGTTAGATGATAAAGGATTACGTATTAACAAACATTTGCGATGAACGCCCATTCCAATAAGTATTACAATTTCACAAGTGACTCTATGTTGTCTCAGGCCGACCTCAAAAAGTATTGACAACTATTCAAATCTTTATATGGTTTTTCGCTCTCTTCAATAGCATTTTGACATTCAGAAAAAGGTCTTGTTGACACAACCAAAATTTGGTTATTATACGGTCAAAGAAATTTTTTTGTTCAGTCAACCAAAATTTTGTTGGGCCAACCAAAATTTTGTTGGGCTAACCAAAATTTTTGCCGATACTACTAAATTTCTTGTTAGCACAACAAAATTTTGGTTGACTGAACAAAAAAATTTCTTTGACCGTATAATAACCAAATTTTGTTTGTTTCAACAAGACATTTTCTCAGTGCTATATCATGTCGATATAGCATTTTTGTGCAAATCAGTCGCTGACTCATCATTGATGCAATAAAAGATCGTTTAATATAGATCTATGATAGCGATTTGATAAGATTTTATCTGATCGGTAGATCTTACTTGGGAAAAATCGTCTTTTAATAAGCTTTAAGCATGCCCAAATTTTGAGAGTTTAAATCCCCTTTGTTCTGTACCTTCTTAACTACCAAACTGGGTCAGAGTTAATTGATGAAGAATTTCAACTCTCTAATAACTTGTATAATTGTGGTATAGGTATATCTCCGAAAGAGAGCGGTAAAGCATTATGCTGTATTGTATGATGTGGAGTGGAAACACTCTGACGTATATACATTAGGGTGTGCCAGAAAAAACTTTTTTTTTTTTTTTTTTGATCTCCCACATCAAAAATCAAAGTGGTTTTATAATATAAGAAGTCTCGCTAAAGGAGAGCACTGAGAAAAAATGCGAAGTGGTGTCTCACTCGACCAGAAGTCATACTGATGAGGCACCTTTTAAACTTGATTATCAGCATTCCCCTTTCGGCAATTGAAATATTAAATGACATTCAGCTGTTTCAGCATGTGGTATAATAAGTAGAAAATGAACAGAAATTG
Organism: Tenthredo mesomela; assembly: GCA_943736025.1. NCBI lineage: Eukaryota > Metazoa > Arthropoda > Insecta > Hymenoptera > Tenthredinidae > Tenthredo > Tenthredo mesomela. The sequence goes on along the minus strand of OX031015.1, from coordinate 11,828,775 downwards.
TTAAAAATTAAGCTATGAACACGTACTTTTTTTTTTTTCAATTTTCTTCTAGAAACAGCATTTTTTATTAGTGTATTCTCCGTACCACCTTATGATTTCATTCAACTTGCTCTGAAATTTCACCTCGCGAAAGGGGATTTCGATCAATTGAGTCAAGCAGGTGCCTCAATCACTATGATTTCTGGTCGACTGAGACACCTTTGGACATTTTTTGTCAGAGCCCCCCTTCGACGACGTTTCTCAAAATTCATGAAAGCAATCATTTTTTATATGGGAAACAAGAAATAAAAATAATTTTTTTTTTTGGCACACCCTAATATATATATATGTATATATATTTATATATGTATGTGTGTACGTATCCTGTTTATCCCCGTTTCGTCTTTTTGGCAACCCTAAACTGCAGGCTTGTTTCAGTAGCTTGTAAGCCCACGTTGAGTATGTACATGGGGGAATGACACCCCGCGCAACACCATGGTACGTTAATTATCCACGAATCGTCAATTTCGTCTTTGAAGCTTTGGAAAAGGCCGCGCTCAAATTGAAGTAATTAAAATCCGCGCTACGAAGCAGAATAGGATCGGTAGGTATTGGTAGTTATTTACGGGTTTGGTGGTGCAGTTCTGTAGTCTTGGTCTCGGACATCAGCTGCCCGTTGGACGTCATCTACCTACTGGCTACCGATGCCCGGTGGCCTGAAGCGTGCCTCTTGTTACATTTCGCGCTTCAACGCCTCAGAGAAGTGGAGCGCATCCTGGGGGACTTTCTACTCTTGTCGAAAATTAACTAAAAATATAGAAAGAATTGTTGCCCGCACAATACATGTTACACCGATTCGCAAACCAGTTATATTTAATCCGCAGCACACTCGCCAAAAAATTTACTCTATGGAAATAATGATCAATTTTTCACTCACACGTAAATTGGTAAACTGCTTTTAGTACGAATATGTGATAATTCCACTATTCTCAAAAGTTATTGTGTTATTTATCATTTTGAACATTTTTTCTGTCTATGAAGGAGCAGAAAATCTATTCGACTCGCTTCTTAAGTCATGTTTAGGTCTCGAAAGCAATTTTTCCCCGAATCCTTCATAAGGAGTCGGTAGAATAACTCTAGACTAAATCATTGAATTCAGTAATTCACTTGAATAATTACGATCACCAATATTATATTATCATAATTTTCAAGCACCAATACGCAATCAGAATTTCGCACTTTTTCACGATTTCACTATCCTATTCATTTCCATAAACTGAGGTTTGGAATAACTAGTACGCTAATGAAACACGACGTTATCGCAAGATAGTTGCGCTGTCGAATACCTGTGAAAAGAGGTATGTCAACATCTTGGATTGCGACTAATTTTCGTTTAGTTCTGCGTCAATTATTCTCCAACGATATTTCTTAATCGGGAAATTTTTAAGTGAACATTTCATTTCAGCGTGGAAAATTATCGCCTAAATATTTTTGCTACGCGTCAAAATTAGGGTGAAGAAAAATTGACTATCTTTATGGCAAGATGAACTCGTGATACTAATCTCAGGTTCAGTTTCGACATTGAATATAATCATTTATTGGATAACATCTAGTTGAACTCGTTATCCTTGTTATTTCACACTATTCCCTAAAAACCGGATATCCGCACGTGTCATTATTGCATAACTATAGTATAGTAAACACGAGATCATTACTTCTTGGAACTATTCCAAATCTATGTTTACTTTTAGTTGAAAGTTAAAGTTTTAATAAGATGATCTGACGACCGAAGTATTGGAATTGGAGTAGACCATCAATTTAGAGAAACGACATCTAATAAAGCAGCATAAATTCTCTGAAGGATATAAAAAAGCAAATAACTGTACAAGGCAAAGTTTCAAGAAGTTTTCTTCGTCAACGAAAAACAGGCTATTCCCTTAGAATTATTTCCTCCGCTTTCTTCTTTGACGAATTATCTCGTAATCGGATTTTCCGAAAATCTCAATACTTTGTGAAAGACAAGAAACAAAAACTGAGGTACTAAATTAAGCTCTAAGCCTACCTTCCGAAATTTCATCTTACAACAATCTCGTTCGTCTGGGGTTCAGATTTTCTTCTAATCATCTCTAATTTCGAAAAAAAAAACAAACAAAAAAAAAAAAAATAGAAAACAATCACAGCAGCATAGTAACAACGAATTATAATTGAGATAATTTTCAGGCGAGCAGTAATGGCAGCATGGTATTGCAGCTGGTGCTGCCGCAGAACGCCTTCAGGGACATGACACAAGATTCACAGGATTCTAACAATCCGAATTTTCCTTCAGTCACAGATCTACCCAACAACGAATATTACACGTACAGTGAGTATACCTCAAGCTATCCATGAGATTTCGACCCAGTTCTGGGGTCAATGTTTCTCGTTACATTTGTCCTTATAATGTGTATCCTCTGACTTTGCCGCCCGAGGGTTTCGCATTGTCATAAAATCTGGTTGTACTGAACAGAGCAGCAGCGATAGCGCGAAAATTACCTGGATTCAATGGTTTTCCTCGAATTCCAATTACTTTGACAATTAAGCTGCAAGCCAAACAAAAGCTCGCCATCATACATGCTGTCGTTATTTTGAATAGCCCAAGTCTGAACCCGAAAACCCATGAAAGATTGAAACTCAAGTAATATCATAATTAGGAAAGTGTTCGTTATTTAAAATGCTCCGATAACATTTTAGCTCCTAGTATCATCAGTTTTGGGAATGGCGGTAAAGGTCGAAATGGCGAAATACATTCTGCAAAGTCACCTGGACTCAACAGGGGCTTTAACAGCTCTGCAAGTTTGCATAGCGAAGCCGCAAGCTCGCATGGGCATTATCCTCCGCCTTCTTCGAGCGAAGAAAAAGCGCACATGTTTAGGTGAAATATAATTTAATCTATTAAATCAGTATATAATATTATATCACATCTGCACGTAATAAATCACGTACGTTAAGCATCCTAATAAGTTTTTTGATCCAGATCAAAGTCACGTTTAGTAAACTTTTATTTAATTTTTTTTTTTACACAAAGATTAATTGCTTTCACGTATATCCTAGCTCAGCTTATTCCAGTCTTAATCAATATCTGCGGTCAATCAACCGATTATTATATACACGATCCAATCTGCTCTGCAGGACATTGAAAAATTTCAGACTCGGTAACATATCATGATTCATGACCCACTTGAATTGGACATGTTTTAATTTAAAATGAGACATTCTTATATCAACTTGATATTTTTTTCATAAAATTACGTAGAGTCATATTTGTTTTTTTGGTAATTAGGTTCTGAAGCTATAGTAAAGGGCAATGGGCATAGTTAGTTCTTTGCTGATTATAATATTGTAGGTCGTAGAACTTTTTTGTAAGAAAATATATTTAAGGAAAAGGGGTGAGTTTTGTGTAGTTATAGTTGCATACACCCTGTAAAGAAATGAATTTGAATAAGCAGCTGTAGAATGAATGAAGAAAATGAGGTAAACTAACGATACTTCAAACTTTCGCGACTGTCGAAACCAGAGACGGGTTGATTTACGGTAACGCGTTGTAGGACGATAAATATTTTGTAATATTTTAGTAGCTATCTATGCACGGTGCAGGTTCGCAATTGGTATTGGAAATATTGATTGTGGTCTGCTATAATAATTGCAAAACATCGACTTATTTTCTCACCAATTGTATTCGTTATACGTACCTATATTGGCAAGACTTAATGCCAAGTGAATGCTCTATACTATAATAATAGTAAGAAAACCGAAGTTAATTTATTATTGCAATAGCTGTGTACAGCTATACCCAATTAATAAGTGAAAGTTAAAAGAAATAAAAATACAAGAGAAAAAAAAGGAAAAACTTATTGTAAGCATAGTAAAATCTGCGATTGTAGAAAAACGGACGATTACTTAATTCGTTTATCTTTTTCTTTCTTTTTTTCTGTATTTATAGGAGTTTCATCTCCGTCATCTTGTCCTGTATTTATGCAGTTTTCTTGGTCCCATTGGGCCTGGTCGTTTACATAGCAGACCTTATGACCAATGACTCTTCGCTGGCTGCGGTGAGTTTTGATGGAATAATAATTACGTTTATATCTAGTAGGAAAGTGTAAAAAGATTTTTGAAATTGAATAATTTTTTTTTTAATTTCTTTTTTTTTTTTTTTTTTTTTTAAATCAATTGTGTATTAAATTTGTCTGTGTCACTGCAACAGTTATGATTATATTCTGCTTACCCGTGAGATAATGTATTTCCAATAATTATAATTTCATACCGGCAGTTGTAGTACCTATATATATATTTTTTTTTTAATTCTCGTCCCTCGTTATGCGGATATTAATTTTTTTAATGAATTTTTCAGTCATACTCAATTTGTTTTTTTTTCTTCTTCTCATTTTCCTTCATTTACCTCAAAAGTTCGAGCGCCCGTTTACGAATGAAGAAATCAGAGTTATTTTTTGGACGAAATTGCGAGTTAACATTTCGCGTCAAGTTAATTATGAATTTTATACCATTTTTTTTTTTTTCTATTAATGCAGACATTCAACCTGTACTTGGTCGTCGTTGGATTCGTATATCTGGGTTATTTATTCTTCGACATACGATCTTACGTTTGCAAAGGGAAAAAGCATTGGAAAGCTACAACGAACTACGACAAAGAAGGTCAGATCATATCAATATCATCCAATTACTAATAAACTATAATACCTGCTATATAGTATTAATAAATTGGATCGTAAAAAACAAGATTTTCTATTTCTAATCATTGTTATCACCGCATAATGAACTATGACTTGAAAGTTACGTTCGAATAATCTTTAATTTATCATCGAATCATCGCAGCTAGGAGATTCAGCTATTCAGCTAATATTTGATTAGGGGAGACCGGGGCTAAAAGTTACACTTTTTTGAATAACTTGAAAAATTGATTGGAAAAAATTCGTCAAATATAAATATTATTGTTCTACAATTTGGCAAATATATTCTACTTTAGTATGCCTAACCGTTTTGGAATATATTTGCATAAGTTTTTTTGATATGATTTTTTTTTTGCAACAAAACGTAAAGTAACAATTTGCCCCGGTTCGGGGCTAGTTGTGCATGAGCTGGGGCAAGTTGTTACAAGATTTATTGTGGGTATATTTCATAAAAAAAACAATTATTTTAGATTAAATTTATGTATTTAAGACCGAATTAACAATATTCAAAGAGTTTTCAATTATTTGTCGTGCATAAATTAAACTCAAATTGAACGGTGAACATAAATATATAGTTTTTTTTATTGTTTGTTATCCCAATAACTCCAAGTAATACTTTGAGATCAATTATTGTTTAAAATAATATATATTGAGATCAATCATTGTTAGAAATAATATAATATATTAAGATCAATTATTATCATAAAAGATATATCATTGATAATATGTCATTTGAGTTATATATGGGGTGTTCCACGTGACACGCATCGGTTTTTGGCCGGAAGTCATCGAAAAAATCGGCAAGCTGACAATTTGATCACTTTTTTTTGTGCCTCTTTATGGTAATTTCGTTAACAATTCCAAGGCGATTCGTGTGACCCTTCAAGTAGAAAAAAGATGAATTACAAATTTCCAAAGTTTTACTTTTTAGCAATAGTTGTTAATTTTTCGCCATTTTCCTCACTTCATCTGGGGCTTTTTGGATGAGGCCTTGAGATATAGTTCCCCGACTTGCTGTTCTATTATAAGTTCGCATTCTGTAATAAAAAATTAAAAAAAAACAATATTTTTCGTTGATGACCACGCGATAGGGTAAGTTGTTGCAAAGTAACAACATGCCCCAAAAAAGAGTAACAACTAAGCCCAAATGGCATTTTCTCATATAAACGTAAATTTTAGGCTCGGTTGATGAAATAAACTTAATTTATACGTCGGTATATGAAAACTAGATGTATCTTTATATACCACATAAAAATCTAAAGGCTATTTATCAAAATGAATTAAATAGACCAAAAATAACCAACACAAAAATATTTACTCACCTGTATTAGAAAGACACGTGCTCACGAGCAACGTCATTCAAGACCAATGGTCTTACTAATATGGTTGCCGTAGGTGCGCTGTTGCTTACTGATTCACGACGCACTTGGACCATATTTTTATCTCTATTCGTTTAAGAGTTATTTTGATTTGAACAACTTACCCCGGTAACTTTTAGCCCCGGTCTCCCCTACCATAGTTCATTATAAATTGAAAATACTTCAAACTGTTAATAAACTTGGAACAGTCAGAAATCATAATTAAATCTTGTGATTTTTGTTATAACGTTTTTTTTCTACATTTGCGAATAATAATTACGAATACAGTCTATGATAAGACAAAGTGTAGCATCATCAATTTTCAATATTTGATGAGTATGTAGTGAGAAAAAAAAAAAAAAAAAGAAAAAAATCAAACCAATAGCAACCTCATTACAGACGATGATAATTCCGTGGATCTCAAGACGAGCAACATTCCAGCACCAAATCATGGATTTTGTTTCGTATTGGGAAGACATGCTGGTAGTATGTACTTGAAAGTTGGTGCCGCGGTATTCTGCTTTGGTCATCTAATCCACAGTGGATTAATACTGGGTTACGAGGTATAAAACCGATGCAGAGAGAAAGAGATATTATTTTTTCGTTATTTTTCAAAAGATCACCTGGGGCGAGTACGATTTTGTGTCGAGGCCCGAGGTCTTCGATTCATTATTATTATTATTATTATTATTATTATTATTATTATTATTATTATTATTATTATTTTCATATTTTTTGTTCTTGTAATTATTGATCTGAAGCCCTCATTGCAATTTCAGGTTGTGTTTCTCACTTCGAAGGAATTCTACGAATGCTTCAGTCCGATATCTCTGGCTTTCGACATCATATACCCCATTTATTCTTTCTTTTTATTATTTTTCATTTACAAATATTCCAATGTAAGTTAAACTGTTTATAATAAATAAATATATTCATAGTTTATCTGTTTTGTTCTCCGTATAATATATATAATATAGTACATAGATTCAATTATAAAAATGTGCTCTTATTTTATTACTCATTGATTGTATTTTATCAAAGTATATGATTGCCAGGTGATATAATATTTATGCAAATAATAATGGCCCCATCGTAACGAGTATAATTTTGCTAAATGCAACTGATTTCACCAAATTCCAGGTCACTAGCATTAAACTGGGTTCAATTATTAGTGTTTATATAAATAGATTATCACCTAGAACAGCATATTATATGCTTCATTGACACACTGGTCACGCACATTATTACTCACGCATAAATTTTCATCTTAAATTTTGTCTTTTTTTTTTACAACTTTTATAAATCCTCTGGCGTTAAGCTTTTATAAAACACAATTACATCACTAGATATCGAGAAATATTTTCAATTTACAGGTGATAATAAACCACTGCAAGGAAGCCGCCAGGATGTTAATTATGCACACGATTGCAGCGAGTCTATGTTTTTGGATGTGGGCCATATTTCGAGAGAGCGTTGACTCTGTGGTTCGACATGCGAACGCTGCTGACTCGGTGATTATACGATTTATTCCGTTTTAATATTGTTGACAAAAAAAAAAAAAAAGAAACTTCATATTTGTTGATTATATTCATTAATCGAACAATCATTTCATTCATCAGGATGACGAAGAAACAGCTGAAATTACAGCTCTGATCTCAGAGGATGGACAGGCCACTGTGGCTCTGCCATTAACTTCTTACCACCAGAAAGGGGCGAAAGATCTTTTGGAATTTTTGAACGGAAGTTTTTTTCAGACCGAGTGTCAACACACTGACCTCAACATAATCCTCGAGTCCGTATCTCCCTATCTTTATCCTTTCACTATTGAGTACAGCATCCTTATTGGTAAGAAATACTCATTATTTAAATTTTCAAATCATCGCAATGATAGGTTTTACTTAGGCTCCGATCGCTGCATGTCACAGTGACTCCTCCCAATTTTCATATACTTCAAGGAATTAATCAGTTTCGAGTCATAGTAGTCATCTCTAGGTTTGCTCATTGCCAATAACCGACGACTTCCAGCTTTCTATTCTACAACTCATATCTGCAGAATTGCTTTGAATTAAGAGAGCATATATATGGGTTTGGTGCAGTCTATGTCTGCTCACATGTCCTGAATATTTATAATCATGGTTCGCAGCACATTATGCTATTATTGAAAAATTATAATTCACTCAATGGTTTGGTTTCTGTTTGCAGTTGGTATTCTGTATATAATTTGGGACAACATTGGGAACTGCCAAAGGGGGGGCGGGAGCTCTCCCGAAGGAGAAGCTTGCCCTCCGTTGGCTGGACCAGCTGCTGGAAGCAACATAATTGTCCATGCGGATTGTCATCATGCAAACAGGGGTCTTTTTGCAGGAATTCTGGTACTCGTGGCTTCAATAGTATCAATAATACTATTTTTCATTGCAATAAGTAATCCGTAAGTAAATTGGGGCATTTTTTGTCTCGAAAAAGAACAATAGGTAGAACAATCGCTGTTACCGCATCTATCATGACTATGTTTCTATTTCGTTACAGGCAATACACAGATGTTGGTCAAATAATCAACCAAGTAACGGAGTTGGTTTTACTCTCAGTAATGACTTTGGCAGCATTGCTTGCCTACCGGCAAATAGTTTCACTGGACATAAGTCATCATCCTGTATCTTTACTCGATGATATATTACTATTCATTGCGATTCCGGCATTTTTCTTGTACGCCTTATTCAGCATCATTCCTGCAGCTCAAAAGCATGACTGGTTGAAAATATGTGGAATTATTATTGGGGTAAGTTCACCTCGGCAACAACGATACGAGTCATCAATGCGTTCCTAATTTTTTGGTCTTTTCAGGTGATTCAAGTCTTGGTTCAAACTCCCTTGATAATCGACGGTCTGAGACGTTGTGCGAACGCCAAGAAGCTACGTAGCAAAAGACCCGGTCGTGAACTTATCACATTTTTGATAATCTGCAACGTCGCCTTGTGGATAATTGAGACATTCGAGATAAAATCAACGGACAAAAAGGACGACAGATACGATTTTTACGGAATTGTACTCTGGACTATTCTTAAACACATGACCGTACCTTTGATCATGTTCTACAGATTTCACAGCTCAGTTTGCTTGGCGGATATTTGGAAGAGTGGTTACGAGCCAGGACAGTCTGGGCACCATTAAAAAAACTGGGCACCATTAGATTAGTGGATCTGTACCCATAAATCAATTTAATTTACAGTTATAGGTGTAGATAATGAATATTTGTTAAATTTCCATTTATTCAATGAAACGCAATGTTTTTTTTACTATAATATGTATACTTTTTTGTGATGTTTTATGTCGTTGAAGTATCTATTAAGACTATTATATTATTGTTGACTAATTTTTAAGAAATTCCTTGTCATATTATGTAATGTTTATGTCATGAACGAACAAGTATTGTAAATAGTGAATTAAAAAAATCTTGTCAATACAATCAGAGTCCAAATCTTTCTCCTGAAATTCCCTTCAACATATTTCATATCCCATGAAGGGTGATGATAAATTACGTAGGTGTTATTCCGCACTCAGAGGGTAGCTTTAGCCTCACATGTGAACTGATGGATATGCCCGCATTACCACACGTCGAAAATAGCGGTACGTCCTGGAATACGAGCTTTTTATTGTTATATACCCTCTGCTGGAATAGACGCAAGCTCGGGTTCTAGTTCTGATATCATGAGTAGAGCTTTGGAGGGCTGGTAAAGTCAGAAGCTTGAATCTATCGAAAATCACGATACAGGTCACCATAGGGATAGGGTCATCAATTTTTGTGTTGTTGTGTTCAATATTATAGGATAGTATGTATGTAGGTTGCATATAACGAGGCCTATTGGTGCAAAGGTTATTGTATAAAATTACGATCTTAGATTAGCTGAGATTCACTAATCTCTACTCAATGTGTCGGAGGATCTGAAAATCGTTGAATCACAATGCAGGGCTTTGAGGCAAACTGCATTTGGAAAGTTACGATTCCAAAGAAGGACAAATACTTAGTCAAATTCAACGAAAATATAATTTAATTCAACTATTATTTTTGGGACAAGTACCTAGAAATAGTATCTCATTTTCCAGAGCAACATCCACTGCAGATTTTATTTTTACTCTACATCGCCGACCTTAAGGCTTTCAATTTGATCCATTTCTAACTCGATATGTCCACTCGCTTCTTCCATGGATGGCTGTCTCGTTAGAGCCTCTTTTTTCGCATATGCTTCCGCCAGGATCTTCGGTAGCTTCACCTTGACGTAAAATGAAATTACGTTACACAAATAAATTCAGAAAGTTTGAGAAAGTTGGCTGCTTACCCCAGGATGTGCTTTGACCCAAGCTAAGAACCCTTTTACACTGTCCAGATGCGTTATTCCCTTCCATACAGTGTCCATGGTCTCAAGATCCCGCGGCACATTTTCACATTGTAGCCATTTTTCTTCTACACGATTCTTCGGCGGCACAAACCGGCAACCTTGCGGCAGCATGGACCCAAAACCGATGATCTTCTTCGGCATACTTTCAGCCTTTGCATCTCTTATCAAGTGTTTTCGAGTCAACGCCAATTCTCCTGCTCCTGGCGTGTTTCTGGCAAGTGCCACAGCGATTGGAACCATTGGAATTTCCTTAATAAGAACCTGACAGGAAATAATCAATCAATCAATGACTCAATCAATCGTTGGTTTAGTACTCTGAATAGGATTTTATATCCAGTAGATTAGTACCTGCATCGTCCTGCATGCTTCTGCAGTGAATTCAATTTGGAACATGTCTCTCAGGACCTCCTCGTCAATATCCTCACTGTGCCCACCTCCAAGTCCTCTTAGCCACTGGCAAAAATCTTCGCAAATTTTATTCGTTACTCTTGTTGCTCGCATATTAAGAGTAGCTTCAGGGTCGTAACCTAGCATGTCACGTTCTGTCAATGGCCTCCATTTGATAGCCTGTACAAAAATGTTGCTAAATTGATAAACTGCTAACTAACAATGAGACAAACGTTGGCCACTCACCTTTCGTCTGGGTTTATTCATGAATAAGGCGTACGGGCTTTGCTGAGGATATTCAAAATCGCTTTCGTCGATTGTAGGCCTTCTTTTACCTCGAGAAGAAGGTGGATGTACCTGTGTTCGTCAGATAAATTAATTTGCAAGTAATTTGAAACGAATTTTCATGATATTGTATAAATGAAACACAATTGATAGCACCTGTACAGTTTTGTCTGATATGCATGTCTACTCATTTACCAAGTGTACTCACAATCATGTCACAAGAATCGGCAGCTAGTCCACTGTTTCGATTTTGTTCGAATCTAACGGGGTTTTCAGATTGGTGTCTAGATTTCAAATTTGGTTTTTGGTCAGTTGATTTGTCGACGGGATTTTCTGGCATCCCCAAAATGCGAGCGACCAAGTTGTAAGTTTTGGTAGGTAGAACTCTTCGTAGTTGACGGGGATTACAAAGAGGGGTCTGTGGAGAGGAAAATTCAAGGTTTGGGGAGAACGTATCGGGATTTAAATATTTCTTCGAATCTATCAACAGTTTCATTAAATTCTTAGCTATTTTAGCGGACCTAGCAATTTCCGGAATGCTTATCGTTTCTTTGCTAGTAAATGGATCATTCTGTGTTGCGCAAGCACTGAGTGCTTCGAGCATTTCAAAAGGTGTTCTGTTCTCTTGGGCACAGTTTTCTAAAATTTTGATCACTCTTTCATCAGAATAAATTTTACATGTTTCTCTGGGATGAGCTTCCGATTCTTCAGTGTGTAGTTCATTTTCTTGTAACTTACTGTAGTTTCCGTTGAGCACTTTCTCTGTTGATTTGTTAGCCACCAAATTTTCGTTTCCGTCTCTATCCATAGGGCTTCCATTTTCAATAGATTGTTCGGTAATCTGTGACAACGGAGACTTTGTGAATGATCTTCCAACAGATTGTGATTCGGGGTGTTGTTTCTTATGATCTGCGTCAAAGATCGTTGGTTTTTCATCCTGCAAGCTGACTTCTACTTTTTGCGATTCCTTTGAGGTGTCTTTCGGGATTTTTTCACCAGTTTCCGGTGTTGACGTGATTTGACTTTCGCTTTTTGAATCATTGGAAAGTAGATCAGCTTTAGATTGCTTCTTAACAAGATGAGCGACAGTCAATAATTGGGAAGTTAGGATTCCAGCAACAATGGATGGTTGTTTCGCAAGATTGGATTTTTCTCCGAATTTCGTAACTGATTTAGAGGATGAATCGACGGTAGCACTGTCTTGAGTCTTATCAGTCACTTTTCGAGTTGATGCATTGTTCAATTTGGTTTCTTTCCTAGTGCTGCGATAATCGTTCCCATTATCATCAGAGGTGCTATCGTCTTCAGTTTTGGTAATCGAAGCTGCACGCCCGTGCATAGATACGGGTTTACGAAATTTCAAAGATTTAAGGGGTTCCAAACTGGGAGCCCAATGCAAAGGTGCGTAAGGAGATACAAAGCATTCAGAAGCTGGTGCTGCCGGCTTGATCTGAACCTGAGGTTCCTCTGATTCTGAACTATGTCCACTGAGTGACGAAGGCTTCGAATGTTCAGAAGACAATGACAATGGCTTGGTAAGAGTATTTGTCGCGATTGAATCTTTCGACGATAAATTTTTTTGTGCATTTTCTATCCTAGTATCACTTTTCAGGGATTGACTTTCTTCCGATGCTCGAGCGAGCGTTTTTTTCGACCTGTACGAATCAATATTTGTCCTGAAAAAACCTTTCGATGATTTCCATTCAGCCTTATCCAGTAGTGACGACTTCTTTGTGCTTCGTAGGACCTCCGTCCAGTTATCTTCGTAGTCAGATTGAGATTCGACAAGCTCCTTCACGTCTGGTAGATTGATCGAACTAGATTCGGATTCCGAAAACGTTGGAATAGTCTCTTTCGCAATTGCGTTCAAGGTAGCCAATGGTAGTTCTCTTCGGGACTTGACAGGTTCTTTGAAAGCTTCGTGTAAACAGGCAAAGCATTTGTCGTACTTTCTCCTTGGGAAAATAGACATCTTAGGTAATTCGTTCAAAATCTTATCGGAAGGTCTTTTATAAACAGGCTCTTGAAAATTAAGAGTAGGACCAGAAGTCGACCTAGTCAACGATGGAATAGTCGTAGATGCTGTGACGGGTCTGACTCTCCTACTGGAAAGAACATAGTCGGATCCCAGATATTGAGAAGCACTTTGTCTTAGTCTGGATTTAACGCTCCCATAAGTGCTGGAACTATCTGACCGTACATGCGGCCAGTCTTTGTTGACATCTTCGTAAGTCAAAAGTTTAATTGCTGGTTCAAATTTCGAGTATTTTGAGTCACGAGAACTGTCGCTAGACCCTGTTGAAGAACCAGATTTTTGTGGTGGATGATAACTGTGGGGTTGAAAGTCCAAATTTTTGTTTGGGGTCAAGAACTTTAAAGCTCTGTACGCGTACCGCACTGAATCTTTCAGCGACTGTCGTCTCTTGGGTTTTTCAGTCTGCGATGAATTTATACTGAGAGTAACTTCTGTGTTACGAGTTATGGCCAGATCTGAACTTTCATTGTGTCTTCCGTCGCCCAAATTAGACGGGGTAGGTTTATCTACAAAGATCGACGTTTCCTGTGTTGATTTCAAATTGTTAGGAGTCGAAATGTTGCTTGACGTCTCGTGACCCATGCGTTTAGGAACCAGATCTGAAGCGCCAGATGCATTGTCGTCGCTATCGAGACTCTCCGGAATCAGGCTCGTAAAACTGGGATAGGAACTCATCATGCTTAATTTTGGAACCTTCAACAGATCTCCTTTAGACGACTTTATTTTCTGGGTAGAGTCGTCCACGTTTTGAGACAGAACACTTCCAGTCGACCCCCGAACCCCTGGCCTTTGACTCTCTTCAGCCTCTACACTGTCTCCAGATGTTATCTTACTGAAACTGGGATAGGAGCTAATCGCACCCAATTTTGGTACTTTCAAAAAGTCCTTTTCCGGCTGGTCGCCAAGTTTTATAGTACTGATTCTATCTTTACTAATACGCAGTTCATTATTCTTCGTTTCTTCATCTAAAGCCATTGATAATTCTTCAGACAACCTTGGTAAGTTCATGGAATGACCTGATGAAGGTTTAAAGTTTAACGGTGTCACATTTTCGGGCATAGAACAAGTTTTTCGCTTTCCATCAAATCGAGCAAAATCCAATTTCAATGCATCGGGTTCTTGTCTATGAGAAAAGTTTACTTGAGCATTGTATTTATTTGAAAAGGCTTGAAATTCTTGGTGGGAATCTAAGTTCGCTTTTGCTTCTTCGCTAGACATATTTTCATTGAATTTTAACGAATTTGGATCCACGCCGAATTCGTTCAGTTTCGGAATGCTTAGCATGTAATTTAAATTGGATGTAAGAATTTTTGATTTCGATTTCTTATCCAGTATCTGATATTTCGAATTCAAACGCATATTCACGTATGGAGATTCTGGGACCTTCAAGAATTGATCGTAATTGCTTTTCGCTTTTTTCTTACCCGGGTCCTCAGTTTTGGATCTTCTTAGCGTGGGCAAGATTTTATTTTTATTTTGAGTTAAGCTCACGCCGAATTCAATACGATCTTTCAAAGCAGACTGACTGCGTAATGGGCAAGACTTATTTCTGTGCAATTTCGAAAAATCTAATACATTAGATGACAACATCTTAGTGCGAGGTAATTTATGAATAATCATTTTTTTAGGCAAAAATCTCTTCAGATTATCGTCAAAGATTTTCAGTGGCGGAGAATTTTTGTGAAGTTGACAAGATTTTTTAGTCTGCACGTTACTGTTTTTCAAAAATTCCGTCATGCATACCGAGAGTTCGTACAATTTCACATCTTTCTTTCCAGTTGCATTAATAGGACTAAAAACATCCAATAAATTGGGATCATCATTTTCATGGTCTCTTTCATTTTCGGTAACTATCCGATTATCATCAATTGTGAATCCACGACTTCGAGTCGCCATTCGCATCGGTGTAGGCGGAGAAATCTTTACGATTGGTTCCACGATATAATTTAATTTATTTAAAGTACTTCCATAGCCATTTAGCATGATATTAGGATCGGTTATTCCATCGGACGAGGGTGAAGGAGGGTTGGAAGAGTCACTTACATGTTCCTTGCGGTGTTCGAGGTCGTCGCAGATCTTGTCCCAATAAGGTTTTGAACCAGGAATCGGTAGCTCCCATCTAAAATAAATTTTGCATGGATAAGAAACACCAAAACTAAATGAAAAGAAACCGAATTTTGTTTTCATGTAAGTACTTTGCGATGAATTTTCACAGTCTCAATAAACGAGGCGATACAGTGCAGCTAGAAAAAACGCATTTTGGGGGAGGGGGGGGGTCTACCAGATTTTTACAAAATACAAAAAAGCATTCTTGAGCCTGATTCTTTATGGAATTCCGAACACAACCATCTCAAGACATCTTTGTCTTCGATAATGATGAAGAAATGGCATGTGTTCTACGATTTTGTGGTGATTTGCGATTATCAACGGCTGGGGGCGGCCATTATATTAGTTCCCAGAACGCCCGTGAGAGGTCACTGCGCGCGAATTTTCACCGTCTTCTTCTTGACCTGCAGTCAGACATGATTTGAAGGCTTACAAAACCCATATTTACAATATAGGTATAATACTTTTCGATGGAAATAAATGAACAAAATACTTAATTATGTATCGATTAATTATTATTTTTACTTATCGGTAGAAGGAGAAGGTGAAGCTTAAAGCTCGGAGACATCTCACAGGTATGCCGAGAACTAATATCATGGCCGCTCCCAGCCGTTGGCAATCGCTAATTACCACAAAATCGTAGAATACATGCCATTTCTTTGTCGTTGTCGAAAAGAGAGATGTTTTTGAATGATTGTGTTCGGAATTTCACGTAGAATCGGGCTAGGAAACGCTTTTTTGCATTTTTGATGCGTAGGCTTTAAAATAATTCAAAATAAGTGGCACGCCCACACTTCGCGACGAAAAAAAAAAAAAAAAAGTTAATTTAATTGATTTTCTTCTGTTAGCTCGAACTCATTCCTCGTTAAGCATTGGCCGCCAAAAGGACGCTCCGAAATTCGAGAAATTAGACGGGGTCGGTGAAAATTTGGTAGAACCCCCCCCCCCCCCCCCCCCCCCATAGGCTGCTCAATGCATTTTACTATAAAAAACGCACAATAAATGAAAAATGAATGAAAAATTAATTTAAATAAAAAAATTCGCTACGGAATATGAGTTTCAGTAGTAGAGGAATCTAATAACTATAAATATATTATCAATACTATGAATAACGACTGTTGTTACTTGATGCCATAACATAAGGCACAATGGAACAATTAAAATTAGTTCACGAATGAACCTACTTGGTGGTGGTTACGGTTCGTAAAGTATTTCTGCCGCGACAGTATCCTGGTGATTTCAATTTCGACATATTATCACACATTTTGAAAATTTTTCAGAATAAGTTTGTTCGTTAGTATTATTTCGAAACTGAATATTTACTTTATCAAAACTATTGTAAACGTCATATTAAATATATTGTTACTAATTGAAGTGAAACCAGAAGCTTGACCGTCGACTATCGATCAAACAAAGACTCTCAGCAATTATCTCTTCACGATTGAATTCCTTCTTTACCAAACGAACAAAAAATACCCTTAGGGTGCATTAGGGTACGTACATTACACCACCAGATAAATAAAACGCAAATTCGGTGAAGAATAATTTCAGCAAAAGCTAACTAATCTATGAGGACAGGTGCATCCCTTATTTTTCACTTCGTTGGTCACAACTTAAATCACAATATTCCAAGTTTGTGAATGTGCAGTAGGGTCCTTCGTTGCCAAGGGTGAAATATCCCGGTTATCTATTTTACCAACCGCACAATGTACTCTAAAGAAGATTTTTTACCCTTACTAGGTGAAATTGATGCCAAAAATTTCTTTTCTTTTATCGACGATTTTCCTTTTCAACGGCTGTTACATAGTCCATTACCAACGTAGGATACTAGTTGATAAGAAAATGTCGGTCTTGATATTCCGCTGTGTTATCAATTAACCATTCTTCACGATCTCTATTTATGGCTGTTACCAATAGTTTCAAAGCAAACTCTGGGGCACTTATCGATCACTTCGATTAATTTCCTACGTTATCTACACAATGAATTAATTCGGGTCGTCTACCAGGCGTGTTATTATCTTAATAACTTAATTAATTGGTATAAAAGAAGCGCGCTTCAGCCTACTTTACATACTACTATATTTTTCCCTTACTCAAAGAGATGCTTCTATAGATCTCATCCTACCTCGAATTTATAAATATATTTCTCATTACATCGGATGTGATTTATTGAAAGAAACAACTTTTTTTTACGTGCATTCATCTGTTAATTATTGTAATGAACGGTATATTTGCAATATGAAAATTACGTCGTGCACGTAATGGAACTGTGACAATTTATTCTGACGATATTCTCACTAAGGTACTTCTTAGTCCAGATACCAGCGCCTCAGATAATTACATAAAGCGTTGAACATTTGAGGATCTGCAATATGCGGTTATATGCCATTTTGTTGAAAGTAAATAACGAACTCTGAATACTCGTTTAGAAAATGTTTTCTAAATTTTTAATAAATTTACAAAATTTGTTGAATATTTTTTGTCGCGCAGAATTTGTTCGGTGCAGGTAAACGAGATTTGCAGGATATTGCACATCTAGATAAGTTGTGTTGGTATCCGGTAAAACTATAGTTTAGTGGTAAACCGCTGTGCGTCCAGATGCAAATAACAACCTAAATATACACGGTTTCGCGCACGTGTTATATACGTGCACATATATAACAAGAAGCAATTCGTAATAATATTAATTTTGTTATTATAAGGAATATAGGTGAAGGGTATAGGTATGGAAACGTTGGAGAGGTAGCTACGGGCTGCAGAGGTAGTGCAGTGTTCTAGCCATTTTACTTCCGGCGTCTCAGCTGCCGTCACTTCCGGTCTTCGTGCGCTACGTTACCAGCCATCTACCTAGATTCTGGGGGTGAAAGAGCCATGAAACGAACATCGAGACGAAAATAATTCGCTTCAAAGTGCCAGTGTAAGTTTATAAGCACTCGAGTAAACTCAGATATGTATATTTTGGAGTCTGGAAATATGTTTTCAACAATTGTCACTTTATGATGAAAAAAAAAAAGGAAGAAAGGAAAAAATAAAAAAAGGATATAATTTTCTGTAATAATTTGTCATTACGTAGGTATTTCATGACGTATTCCTTTCCTTGCCCGTATATCACCTCAATTTTTAATTCATAGTAGGACATGAATTCGTTATACCTCGATGCAGTAGCATGGTTATATCTATCGGTGAATGTCGTATGCAAAGATCAAATGTACTCAACGATTCTTGGTCTAAGTTTAGTTTGAATCCCTGTGGCTTGAAGTCTACATAGCTCGAGTTTCCGTGTAGACTTATCATTGCCGATGCAGACTGGCATATTATATCAACTCTACCGCACTCGATACATCGCTTGTATCTTCGACGATGGAAGAATGCGTTATTATGAGATACGTACGAGTCAAGAAAGGGACAATTAATGGAATTGTGACAAAGAAATTGATAAAATAATACGCCATTACATATCTCAGCTCAAAAAAATCTGAACAGCAAGTAAAGTAAAGTATTTTTATTTTTAATCCCGTTTTACTTTTTACTTTCACCCATTATTTTTCAATGTACGATTCTAATCAGTTGTATTTTTTTTCTATAAGGAATTAGTCATTTCAAGCTATACCTGGTTAATCGGTTTATACAGCAAAAAGCTCTAGGGTGCAATCCAACGATTGGAAATTTGTGACTCAAAGGTGCAGGTTTACTAGCAGTGTAGCATATTTGAATAGAGAATTTCTAAGTAGGGTAGAACTATGTTTGACTTCAACCTATAGGCTGTGAAGCTGGTCTGTCGGCGACTAGAGGACATCTGATATCTATCGGATCAGAGATCCTAGTTGAATAAAAACTGGTCTCAAACTGTTACTGCAGAGTTGAAACTCTTTAGAACTTTTTTTTAAACACATGCGGAATTTTTTGAGGCAGCTCAGGGATAAATTTATGTTCTGATTCCTGAAATTTGTGATTTAAATTTGCAATAATAATAATAATTATGAGTGATAAACAAATTCAAAGTAATATAACTATGCGTTCGAATTTGATTTCTCCTGATAAATTCACTTAATAACCAAGGCTTAATTTCACAGGGTCATTTGGCCCTAGTTTAATGAAATGAAACATTACATTATTGTGGGCCAAAAAAGTTGCGACAAAATATGTCTTCAAAGAAACAGCCAGTCTAGGTTTGGTCAAAGTATGAAGGAGGAAAGAGGAACGCGAGTGCTACCTGCACGCTGAAAGTGTACGTCGCAGTAACACTCACCATATTGTTTCCGCGAAGAAATTGGACCGTCGTGGTTACCGCAAACTGTAAGAAGGGTAGGACCAAGAAGTACGACTAGATTATATCCTTCCGTCCTATATAGTAGTACAGCGTGAGTTTCTTGAACAGAAAAATCTTCAACATCTGCGCGTTTCTGCAGGAATAAGATATCAGAAGATTGAAATTTTCTTTCATTTTTGTTAATTTTCTTTTTTCTGTAGATTATATAGAAGTGTCAGCTCGTTGATGTATACATATTAGGTACTCAATGCTTATATATTTTTCTCACACCTATATTATGCTTTCTACGAACTAGCAATGTTTCCGAATGACGTAAGAGATTTCATAAGACGATATGTGCTGTAGAAATGGTTTTAGTAATCCTCGCAGTTAGCACTCAACTTAGCTGTGAGTTACTATCTTTAATATGTCTGACGCAGTTAAATTAAACCCAGTGAACGTCGCTAGCCACGACGTAATCTCGCATACCACTGTGACGTCATTAACTCAAGTCTCAAGTATTCGAGGACTAATAAAGCCCGGCCTACCCGGAAGCTTAGTTTCTCTCTTTGAACGAGGACAAAGCACCGTCAAGACGACGCTGATTGGCCGCACTCGGCCAGTGTCGGCAGTACGTCTTGGCCAATCTTGAACTAATCGTGTCGCGTCTCGGTCAAGTCGACGTTGACGGTCACCGAGGGGATGCTCCTGCCGCTTTCAGTTCTCTTGAGACTGACGCTTGGCTAATCTCTAAGTACACAGTGAGACGGGGATTCGTGAATGGTTAAGTCAACTCGGTCTCGATCTCGACTTCCCAGTACTTGTCAAAATCCAGAAACCATTGAATTATGAAATGAAAAGTGGGCGCTATTATACTACGCACTGCGATTTCGACCATAAAATAATATAAAAACAGCAAAAATCGGTTGTTTCTACACTGAGCAAAAGGTCTTGTTGACACAACCAAAATTTCGATTATTATATGGACAATCAAATTTTTTGTTCAGTCAACCAAAAATTTTGTTGGAATGGCCAAAATTTTGGTCATCCCAACAAAATTTGGTTTTCCCAACAAAATTTTGGCTATCCCAACAAAATTTTTGGTTGACTGAACACAAAAAATTTGATTGACTGAACAACAAATTTGATTGTCCATATAATAACCAAATTTTGGTTGTGTCAACAAGACCTTTTTCTGAGTGTACTTTTTAACCACATGGTTGTGCACAGGGTTCTGAGCCATCAATTATTTCGGTAATACGGTAACCGATTTGATTATTCATGACATTCGTAATATGTAGTTGAACATTTCTGTAAAGTAATGGCCATTGCAAATGTAATGGAATTACATTTTTAATTACAATTTTCACAACCCTGGAATATAGTGCAGTTGTGACTGTTTCAACGCTCTAATCAGCTTTCTGGACAAAATTGTCATCCTGCATGAGCATTTAGAGAAAAATCTACGAAGAAAAGTAAAATTCCAGTCCTTCCTACCTCCAAAGTGATTGACAAGAAATTCAATTCATCTAAACATCGTGGAATACTAAACAAGCAATGTTACATCACTCCAATGGTATTCAGGAAGTATTAAAACGGTTTGGTGAACTACTCGCTATGCGGTACACATAGAGTAATTAGAACTTTTCGTAGGTAATGTTAAACTAATTGGCGAACAGCAGTTCCCGGTCTTGGAACTCGTCGGGGGTAAAGTAAGGCGAGGTAAAGGGACGTAGAATAAAGGATAGAATCGCGGATTCCTAAGCGAATTCGAGTAAGAAAGGCGCGAGGAACGAGATTAGGGAGCAAACTTCGTTTTCGGTAACCAATCAGTAAATCGTAGAATTTCAGTATACGGTACGATTCCGGGTTGTGAAAAGGTGATTTACCTAGTCGTTGCACGAGAAAATGGTTCAGCTGTTCGTACTGCAGTTTGAATCTATACACTGTCTTCTTAGTCGATCCACCTAGCCTGTCTAGCTGCCATCTCTGCCTCGGTCCACATTCTACACAAGGCAAAACTTCTCGCTTGACTTCGTAGCCCAGAAACTCCAGGGGCGAGGATTAATTATTTCTATTGTACAATCTGGCGTAGAGATCTGGCGCTCCTTGTCCAAGACTATATAGGACACATTGGTTAGAAATTAGTATATGCAAGTTTCACCCTCTTATATGATCGTGAGCATATATACACTCAGAAAAAGGTTTTGTTGACACAACCAAAATTTGGTTATTATATGCACAATCACATTTTTTGTTCAGTCAATCAAATTTTTTGTTCAGTCAACCAAAAATTTCGTTTGGATAGCCAAAATTTTGTTGCGAAAACCAAATTTTGTTGGGACAACCAAAATTTTGGCTATTCCAACAAAATTTTTGGTTGACTGAACAAAAAATGTGATTGTGCATATAATAACCCAAATTTTGGTTGTGTCAACAAGACCTTTTTCTGAGTGTAATAGCTGGAAAAATGTCTGATTCAAAATGCTTGATTAATTTTGAACAAAAATATTTTTCGTACCTACTATTATGATATTTTGAAAAATGTATTTCAAACTCAATAATAATATGGGATTGACTATATGAGGATATTGGAACGAAAGTTAAGGTGAAAGTTCAATGACCATGAGCTGCACGGTTGAACACCACATCTAGCTTTTCGTTTAAAGGCGAAGGATCTCTTTCTGCGTTTGAGTTTCTCGTATAGCCAGGGCGGCAGACGTCTTATGTGTTGAGGGTTCGAGGTTGGGGGGTTGAATGAGAAGGGGATGGACCGCCCCCCGTTATCTGCTCGCAGCCAGCTACCTCCCCAAGCCGACAAATTACTACACCACCACCATACCCCCTATTCGCTTTGCCGCTGCCGACCAAATCACTCCCCCTGCTCTCACCCTCTAGCTACCTTTGCCAACCCCCGACCCCTAGCTCGGGGTATAGAATTCCTCTTTCCCTTCGTATTACAACCACTAACTGTCCTACTAGTCGCTTTTTCAAATAGGAATCATATGTGACTCTGATCGTTTTGTTTTTTCTATTTTTTTTTTGTTCTTGTTCCTTTTTACTTTTTTTCTTCTTCAATACCCGTTAGATAAATGAGATGGAATGATTATACATATAGATATACATAATATATACCTATATGTATGTGGTATTACATTGGGTATAGGTATACGAAGGTTTGTTTTATCATAATGATCATATTTTTAATTAATTGCACAAGCGCTTCTGATTCTACATTTAATTAACGAATACAAAGCCTTTTGATTCTTTTGAAATTCATGTCAAAGACAGGAGTGAAAGAGAAATTTGCATTTCATTTCGGTACAAGACTTTGATATTGAAAAAAAAAGAACAAGATTGGTTATACATTGTGCTATACGATACATAAATTTTTATTTTGAAATCATCGAGATTTTGAAGAATTTTTTATATACTTGCTTTTAGCTGCTCGCTATATATATATATATATATATATATATAGATTCTGAAACTTCACGTGAACTCTTGGCAGGATCTTACGGAGAAAAATAAGGTTTTCTCGGTCGGCGGGAATGAGACAGCCGTTGAAATGTATGGTGGCTGATTTATAAAGGGAATCATTTCGCAGGGCAATATATTTCACGGCGACTGTGTATAAGCCTGGCATTTGACCTCGCTTAGATCTCCCCTAAATTCATTACCCGGTTCAGTCGGAGGTCAAGGTATCTATAGGTTCAATCATTTCATAATCAGAGATATGAGCACTAGAATTTCCTTATAGAAAAAAAAAATTAACGATCTCATCCCTCAAGTGTGACCCAGTTCGAAATTAATTAATAAAATATCTCTCATTCTCTCGTCTATGAATATCGGCCCTTATCAAATAGAAGAAATTAACAAAAAAAAAAAAAAAAAAAAAAAAACGTCATAAAGCATGAAAATACTATCCTGAACTATATTCAAAACTACTCAATCTTAAATAGTTTTCCAATACTTCGGAATAGTATTTTGAACAGTTTTTTTTTCTTCTTTTTACTATACTAAGTGTTCTGAATATTTTAGCAAATTATATTCATATCTACTGGATTTTAGTGTCATTATAAACCCATAAATCGACGCCCGATACGAATAACAGTACATTTCAGATTCCGGGTGAAAAAGAGCACGTTTCAAATTCCGGGTGGAAAAGAGCACATTTCAGATTCCGGGTGGAAAAGAGCACGTTTCAGATTCCGAGTGAAAAAGAGCATGTTTCAGATTCCGGATGGAAAAGAACACGTTTCAGATTGAGAATGAAAAATAGCACGTTTCAGATTCACTCGAAAACTAGCACAATTCAGGTTGAACCGAATATTACTTATTAGCAAGTGTCAGGTAGGTTTATTATAAGATTGAATTAATCATTCAATGATAAAATTGAATCGAGTTTTTGTGCATAATTGTGCATTTCCAATTTCATAATAAACCTACCTGACACTTACCAATGAGTAATATTCGCTTCGCCTGAATTGTGCTAGTTTTTGAGTGAATCCGAAACGTGCTATTTTTCATTCTCAATCTGAAACGTGTCCTTTTCCATTCGGAATCTGAAACATGCTGTTATTCGTATCGGGCGTCGAAATGAACTAATTATTTAAACAGCGTCTGCTTCTTTGCAGACTTAATCTAGTTTCATTTTTGAACATGTAATTGTGCTAATTTAATATTACTGCCTAATCGGTCAGGTATTTTCTGTATTTTGAAGGTGACGAGTATGTATGTCTATCGTAATTCGCTGGTTTAATTTCTATATCAAAGAGGGCCAACTCCCGAGGTACTGTCCTACTCGAAGCGTATTAATATCGGTAAAGATAGAATATTGTTGTATTGTTCGAGAAAATACCCAAGAGACAGCATTTTCTTACAGATGGACTCTTGTAAAATACTTAGACATACTTTGCGCGCTCCATTCTACTCTTCCTTCCAGCAGGACGTTGGGACTACGAGAATCTCATGAAGAAAAGAAGCACCAAGAAAGTTGATGAAATATTGGAGAGCGGCTTAGGCGGGACAATATTCTGTTGCAAACTGTTTTGCCTGCTCCAATAGGGCTGCGAAGGATACATCGTGATGTACTCGTAGTTACTATAGGTACTCACAGCCACCAATAACTTGATATTCTGTATTGAAAAATGAAATTTTACTCACCGATATATTCAAGTAGGTATCGAAATAGAAAATAGAAAATAGTACAGGTAGACGCCAAAATAAAATAAATATATATAGGTATAATTGTAATTTTTAGTAATTTTATCACAAGGGATGTTTTATATTGCAATACAGTCTAGGTCGAGGTCTTTGCAATTTAAATTCACAATATCTGCCTTTGAGTGGAATCTGTTCTGGTTACTCGAGTTTCTTTCGAGTATGAAAGCGTAAATATGAACGTACACGGATGTCTCTGAATTTGTGCAAACAATGGATGGATTTGAAACTGTTAAGTACGAGTCCACGAGTCCTGCAGCCCACCTCGTCCCAAGGGAGTAAGACGATCTTATCCCTCTTATCCCGCTGCTCTTACTGTTCCCGTCTTGAATCCTCAAACCGGAATTATTCAGCCCGAGATTTCCGACCACGCGAAAATATATTGTCTCATCTTAGTATCGTTCAAGTAAATCTACAAGATTCTATGCTCGGGAGATTTACGTCTGTATATTTCTATAATATGTACCTATATACGTAAATACAGATTCTGCATAGAATAATCGTATAATACTTTACCAATAATGGCAATCAACATCCGTCTGTAAACCTCCCCACAGAATTCACATAATTACACACTACTCTCAATACTTAATCCGCGATATCGCTGCAAGCATTTGTCTTTGGTTTAGGAAGCAATATACACGCTGTGATTTCTCTTTACTCACGTTGCTCGGCGCGGGGATAGAATCACTTGTTTATTGCATGCTAGATAATACCGTTTCTATTTACAGGGAAGTATACAATTTTCAGAATTTTTTATCTCATTTTTCTGTACAGTAAAAAAAAAAAAAAAAAAAAAAAAAAAAATGTACATGAGTATAAAAGAAGATAATGCGATATAGTATATTCAGTAGTGAATAAGTGTCGGTAACTATTTTCATTCGAAATCGTAAGAGATGTAGAACGAAGCGCGTCAAAGAATTATGGGTAATGCCACAGGCTTCTCGGACCATTGGATTTGATAGCTTCATACTTTATAGAATCGGATTGGAGACCACATTCACGTCTGGATACGTTATATACTGCTCTACTAAAATCTTGGCTCCAATAACAGACAATAGAAAGATAGTGCATGCAACTAAGAGGAAAGAAAGACTTTCGAGTGTCCTACGATTGGCTACTATAACTAAAATCTTTTTTCTTGAAATAAGAATAGTTGGGGAAGTAGCACGCTAGATATACATAGCTGCAATAAATTGATAAACCAGAATTCTCTATGCTATTAAATCTATTCGCTATTTCTCTATATTCGTAGATATTATAATATTATGACCTATAATTGCAGGATAATCTGCAATTCATGGTTGATGCACTACTATACGCGTTAGATATCACACTGTCACATCAAAGTGAAGAACTAGGAAGTTGTGGATGCTTGTCAGCGTAAACTTAATTAAATATCTAAAGCAGATTCTCAAGTTACTAGAATTACTAAAATTAATATGACGACTCCTCCTCCGCCCCTTCAACTGAATACTTGTCCTTCCCAACGAACCGGGTATTATACTTACTGTCTAATAAACGTCGGAGTTTCAAACCATTCTGTCTACTTTTAATTTCCGCATTTGCTAAATGCTAGCTTTACTTTTGCCTGACGTTCAGACGAGACCATCTGAGTAAATAGGTATACTTATCGAATTAGTAAAGCGCAGATTGATTCAAATTAATTCTTCCACATTGGTCAACTTCTGTGATGACTATTTGAAAACTGAATCTGTTTGAAATAACTATTAATTATTAACTATTGGTAAAACGATTGTGATATGAAGAAGATAAATCGCAAAATAGTTAAAAAGATCTCGAGTTTACTGCATTGGGAATAGTTTTTCTTTGGTCATTCGGTTGGAGGGTAAAGTTTTCTAGTCGCGGTACCTACCTACCGATATTTTTAATAAAGTTCTGCTAGATATATATATGGAGGTCAAGTGAGGGCCGGGGTAAACGTTCAACCCCAAGGAAATGGCTGAGGTAATGCCGGAAGCAGAGAGAGGTTGAAAAAGAGATAATAACAAGACATGACGTCATGGCAATAAAATAAAAATGGCGGACCTTGGCTTGTCGACGATGACGCCGACCACGACGAAAGCTATGGCAACGGGAACGGGAACGGCAACGGCAACGGGAACGGCAATGGCAACGGCACCGTTGCGGCGGCTACCACTGAAGTAAAACCACTATATACTTGTGTTATATCACCTTCGTATACGGTTCTGTACCGTTCTCACCAACCTTACCCAAGATGAGAGTAGGTAGGTGTCTATACATATATAAACTCCTAAACTAGCCAGCGAGCGGTAATAAACCCATAGCGATGTTGTCTTTACTTAGAAACACCACGACTTGTATTTTCTTGGCGAAAAAAAAAAAAAAAATTAAATTTGAGAATTATGAACATAAAACCAAAGTCGAGGTTGATTAATAAAAATAGTTAATAGTATTTATTTACTCTGTTCATATCAAACTCCGACATATACAGAAATAGATATACTGTATCAATTATTATATTTCTTTGCTGTAAAAAAAAACTGCGAGGTGTTGATTTAATTATTGTCTAGAATTTTCCCAAAACTCGATTATAATTAATTAAATTCAATAACGATATCAATCTGACTGATTAATTTCCTGAAAATAATATTTGTTCAATTTTATTTTTGTATTGTATGAAAAATATTTCATCAAATAATTAATAAGCTAATAATTAATTGAAATTTAACTTAATATAATAAATGTAAAAAAATGACCTTCGTGTCTGTTTGTTTAAGTCGCTGAATAATTACTGGACTTGTTAGTTTTAGCAGAAAAAATAATACGTTGTCCACATATAATATATATATACATTATTATATTTATCAGTACGCCTAAAAATACAATAGCTTATTCATTTAATTGTAAGACAATAATTATTAATAACAGAATATCTGATCCTAATAAGGTGTGAAAATACTTACGATATCCTTCTGGAAATTGAATCAATGGTGTCTGACCATACTTTCTCTTACTACTCAAGCCTACGCTCAAGCGGACATGGCAGTGGATCTCGCTTAAGTGGTAGTTTCTTTGACTGGTTAGGCGACAGTGGATCTTGCTGAAGTGATAGTTTCCTTGGCTGGTCAGACGCCAGCCGTGCCAGTAGACTCAACGTACTACATGATACAATGGATTGAATATCTTTTGGAAGAAGAGTTATATTTTAATAATTTATTGATGAAGGTAATGACGATCGATGAATGTTATATAATAACAATATTCATAATTCAAAGTTTATCAGAAATTACAAAATATTTCTTCGCACTTTGAATAATTATACTACGAAATTTACTGCAGTTGCGGTTGTCTGACTGCTTGAATGACGTGCTACTACGGTGACCAGCAGAGCCCGACGATAGATACGATCCACTGGTTCCACCAGATATATTTACATAACAATCGACGATTTGTCGAAAATGAAATCCCGATGTAAAAATACAGCAACCATGCGGAGTTGCATGAGAAAAATGAATAAGGAACAAAATATACGTGAAAAAATAATATATATTTATACATTTATGTATGTATGAGATAAAAAATCAATTCAAATTTTCACTATAATTTGAATGAAAAAAAAAAAAAAAAAAAAAAAAAAAATGACTTAGCAAAAGCTTTAATCTCACTAATCATCTTCGAAAAATCTCAAATAAAGTTTATTACAGTTTTATACCCTGCTTTTCATTCTTTAAAACTTGCGTGAAGTTTTGGTGAAATTCAGTCTTGAATAGTGATTCCCTCGTCTCAGATTGATGTAATAATTGGTGAGATGATTTGGAGAGCATTATTCCATATCGTACATCAAAGCCCCATGAGTATTATAGCGGCGGTAGAGTCAAGGAGATGGATCGAGGTGAGACATATAGATAATGCAAGACGCACACTGGTTCCTTGAATATAAGTGCCTTCCGCTATATATCCCTCTCGCTTTCACTAGTGAACTAAGTACCTTGAGAGAGAACAGACGGAAGGGGGCTAAACACGACGGATTAAGGATTAGGATCAGTTCCGCGAGTGGCTCATGGATATGCAATGTCTTACCTCTAGCGTAAAGCGTACCATCTTGCGTAGGTACAGTCGGTCCGCAACAAGATCTAACCAAAATTTCAGAGCGAAAGAACTTTTTTAATTTTGCAATGAAAATTTTATCATTGCACAGAAAAAAAAAAAAATTGTTGCTGAATTTACTATGCGAGCAGCTACATATAGGACAACACTTTTTTGCAGTAGAAATGACAACAATTATTGTGGTAACATTTACTCATTAGGACATTGAAATTTACTTGCTCCTATGCACCAAATACTAGAATTGTGGTAATTTCTACTACAAAAAAGTGTTGTCCTATATGTAGCTGCTCACATAGTAAATTAAGCAACAATTTTTTTCCGTCTATAAGAAGGCGAAGATTCAGCTGACTGAAAATTAGAAATAAGCTTTATCCTTGATTCTTTAGTGAATTTCGATTCATCAAAAAAAGAATAAAAAATCATATGCATGGCTTTCAAACAGACGTGAAATAATTTCAATCCCATATTCCACTCATTATAAATTGAAATTTCTTGTCCATTTCGTGTATTGCTGCAGTCGCGCTTGATTTATGTTACGGAAATATGAAACCGTGCAGCGGCAGTGTAATGCGTTAGCTATTTTGAAGTAAAATTAATTCTCCCACCTAGTTGCCATCTAAATTTAAAGTAAAAATTTGCGAATTTCAATTCAAACGAGTTTTAAATATATTTTTTTGTCATTTGCTTGTCCTTAAAAATGAATGGCACACGCCTATAAATATGGGAACCGTATCTCTATACTACGTGAAAAAAAAAAGAAGAGAAATTATTTTAATTTATTGCAAGTCGTCGAATGAGAAGGTCGCGAAACGCATATAGTAATAAACCATTGGAATATTGAAAAGTTTGATCTGCATCTGTAATAATTAGTCACTGGTTGTCTGTCCGTCCCTTATTCTCGTGTACCTCGTGTCCGGCTGTACATCGGTACGTGGAAAGCAATCATCTCGGCCGGACGCAATCAGCCACACACGGACAGACAGATGGATGAGTAGATGGGCGCTCGCGCCAGTGAAGAGGGATGGGGTATGGGCGATGAAGAGGAAAGAGAAAGAGGGTAGAGGGTGAATAAGAGAAAAAAAAAAATGGGTAGAGTGAGAGAGAAAGGAACATCATGAAAGGGTGCGGGTGTAGGGGGTGCGATTTGGCAAGGGATGGGGAGAATTGTATACAGTTATAGCGTGAAGTAATATACACACGAGGGACAAAAATCGGCAGACATTTGACCGAAAATACAATCACTATATCCGCGTTAACCACTTGTAAAACCAATGCAAACTCGAATACGAGTTATCTCTGGAATAAAAGCATTTTGTTTTGTCTGTTTGTTTCTTTGTTTCTTTCTTTTTTCCCTTAAAACGAATCGTGGATTGTTTTGATATTGCGATCGGTGAAATTGTTCCGATATCATCAGTTCCAGAATTCAGATGGTGACAATTTGGAATTAGATTTTGCTTGATCATCGAAAAGCACGATTGAACGTTATCAATAGTTTTTAATTTTCTGAATACATGCACTTGTATGAATCTGACATAAATAATTATGAAATTCTTTTCAAATAACCGGGAATTTCTGGTTGGTATATCTGGTTAATGTATTATAATAATTAATTTTGGCGTACCTACTATATCGAGCAACTATGTTCACATTAACAAACTTTAGACAACGCTAGGCTAACCGTAATTGTGTTGAATCGATTATAACAAGGATGTTGTCGCTGGAAGAAATTGACATTGACAATTGCTCCATATAATATCATCAGCCACTAACCTAATGCAACTTGATATATGTGGCAAATAAGTACAGAGTACCCCAGAGTATCCTTACGAAGGATAATATAACAAAATAAAGATGATAACGATAAGAAAATTCACAGCGTTGAAATAAATACCGCAACTCGTTATTCACACGGTTCAAAATATTTAGACAATTTTTTTTTTTTTCATTTTCTTACCATCAATTATAAATCGGTTGGAAAAAAGTTTCTCTCATTTCGGTGCGTTCATTGAAGGGAGAAAAATCACCGGATAAAGTGGCCCTCGCAAAGAGCTGTAGATGGATTCAGTTTTTGTTTTCTGTTTTTTCTGTTTTATTTTTTGTTATTTTTACGAAAACTGAGAGTGGATGTGACGGCGCGGTGAGATTCGAATACGCGCAGAACGGATACGAGAACCGATAATTTTGAAGTTCTGTATTTGGTGCGAAGTCGTTAATGCAAATTTACTAGCTAGCATGAGGTGACTGACTTTTACGAAGGGAAGGGAACATGTCTGACAGGAAGTCACGTCACAGACTTTCAATTTCCGGAGCTTGGACCACCGGCAGGGAAATGAGAGGCACTGTCCTCCACAGGTTATAAACTAGAAGCGTCCAAATTGATTGCTAAACGGACTTATATAGCCAAGGATTCGATCGTGGGAATAAAGGAATCACATGTTCTTGTACAGTTTCGAGACTTATCATTTTCGGAATATTTGTCATATACCTAATTAGCCCTAGTATCGTGTATAGTCTAATTTGATTTCCTAATTGTAGAAAAACAAGAAGAAGGAAGTAAAATTGGTAAAAAATAAGCTTACATAGGGATGTGTGGGAGCTATTCATTTTTCTTTTTATCAAGTGGGGGTAACTGAACTCTTTGCCCAGTAAGACGGTGAGTTTAAGTGTTGAGTTATTTTTTAATTTTGTTCACGGCTTGATTACTCGGCCCACCATTTGTTAAAGCGCACCCAGCACCGACTTTCGCCATTATTATAAATCCCCCGGGTTCTGGAATTTATTTTTTCCATCTGGGGTAGCCCGAAATCTTTGCAGATGTAACGTCGAGGGTCTAACCACCTAAGTCAAAACAGTTAATTGTTAAATTTCCGGCTGGCAGTGCAACCATTCGTACCCGATTTGGTTTAAAATTTATTTCTAATCTGCGTTCAGAGATTGCTCACTTCCGTTTGAAATTCGATAAGGCCAAAATTGCCATTTCCGGAATTCATAATTGCTCAAGACTGAGTCACTCAATTGTGATATTGCTGCATTCTGAGATTTCCTTTCACAGAATTCATAATATGACCTGTAGAATAAGTACTTTTATCGCTTCGTTATACTCGACAAATTTTACCCTATCATCGAAAAATACGGAAACTAAATCAACGCGATAAAAAAATCAGACCTTCAATAATAATCATTTGAAATAAACATCCCAATGGAATTGGCCAGCCCAATGAAATGTGATATTGACCACATGATCGGGCATATCGGAGAATAGCGTGTTTGTTACGACGTTTCTGGAAACACCTGCATTTCATGCCGACCCACAACTCGACAGGAAACGATTAATGTGTTCTAGGAAAGCTGTTATTAAAGGCGAAACTGTCTGCTGTAGTACTGCTTTTTGGTTACTACAGTATTCTGGCTCTAGCCACGACCTGGAATGTACTTGACCTGGCAAGCCAGGGTAAAACTATGTCCAAATGGGAAATGGCTCTCAATACTCTGAAGAATATGCCTTTAATTGACTGACTTACAAGATAAAAAAAAAAAAAAAAAAAATTGAATTCAATCATTGGATAAGATTGTTGGTCTGACAAGATTGAAGATTGGATCTAATTAGAGTACGCATTTTTTATTTTATTTTGCTCAACTTGAATTAGACACCTACTTCATAATTTGGTGAAAAGAAAGTTTTAGAAAGGCAAGATTTACATAACATCCCTTATATAGTCCTGATTATCCGGAGGTGGTATATTCATTGCTCGAGCGTGTAATGACTTGTCCCTTTTTTCTTTTTTTTTTCTTTTTGTTTTTCTTTTCTTTTTACCCTACCCCAGGGCGTCAATTTTCTCTCCGCAATCTTTCGCCACCATTCGTGGCGTGTACTTTCGTTTGACCTAACATGATTCTCACCCTGTCACGAGCCAGCGTTTCTCTAAAGTCACGTTGCAGTTTCTAGAAAACATTAGCCCCCTCTGAACGACGTCCTTTGCCTCGGTACGAGTACGTGTAAAAAATATCTTTAGTTAGGTACGTTATAGATGTAATAATCCTCCCCCATTAGATAGACGCATACATATATATATATATACATATACCTAAAAAGAAGTTTCTTTTTCTCTTTGGCTTGCAGGAGAAGCGTCAAGTGATTAATTATACGAGGAAATCATTATAAAAGGTTTTTATGTGCGCCGGGTATTACGGACGTGATTAAGTTGTTATGTTTTAAATGCGACGAGCCATGCCCCATGGAAAGGGTGTGGTATAGGAAAGTGGAAGGGAAAACTGAGGGGAAAATGTCTACCTCAACTTGGTATGGGAATATACGAAGTTGGGTTACGTTGCCAAGGACAGGGGATGAAGAGAGATAAAGAGAGATAGAAAGAGAGGTAAAAACCGGGGGGGGGGGGGGGGGGGGGGGGACGATAGAAGGGTAGAACGAGAGATCCAAGCGCTAAAAGATAAAGGGATGTTATTGAAAACAATGTTTTACCACGGGAACGGCTTTGCAGGATTCACCGTTCTCATACCCTTCGATCCAACGAGCCGAGGTGTGTAACGATGTTCCCTCCCCAGAAAAAATAATATCAAAGCAAGGGGCTTCACAGAGGTGTTGTAAAGAGAAAACGAGAAAGAGAGAAAGAGAGAGAGAGAGAGAAGAAGAGCGAATGAAAAAAGAAAAATAAACAAAATTTAAACGCAGCTATAAAAGTAAACGACAATATCGAGTGTAGCAATAACGTCGACGTTCTTTAGCTGCCGTATTCTGTTCGGAGCGATCGGCTAATCTGTTGGTAGACGACTGAACCGAGTTGATCGTAAATGTTAACGGTTTAATTTAAGCATCTCTGTATCGGTCTCTCGTCAATACCCGCGTGAAGGTATATCCTCCGAGAGCTTTTGGTCTCACAGAACCATCTTGAGTGCCGGAAGTAAGGTAACTCCATGATATGCTCGCGTGCCCAGTATAACTTTGTACTATTTTCAAAGCTAGATTTTCTTCATATTATTACATTCCGTGTGAAAAATTTGTGAAATTGACATTTTTCACAAATCTTCTTTATAGCTCATGGCTATTATCAAATTTGCACACTCAGAAAAAGGTCTTGTTGACACAACCAAAATTTGGTCATTATATGCACAATCACATTTTTTGTTCAGTCAATCAAATTTTTTGTTCAGTCAACTAAAAATTTCGTTCGCATAACCAAAATTTTGTTGGAAAAACCAAATTTTGTTGGGACAACCCAAATTTTGGTTGTGTCAACAAGACCTTTTTCTGAATACACGGACTAAAAATCTGAACCATAAATCGTTTGAAATTCTTCGATTAAAATGGAAAAAACTACTTACGTTCGGACATGATTATAAATTTTGTTAAGGTAAGCTTCTGGGTATGTACCTAATACTTTTATCGTGTATCTGAATCTTTTGAAAGTTGCGTTAGATATCTAAGGTATTGTACAATTTTAATAGAGAGGTTTAGAGTAACGGTACCATGGGACAGTATTACAGAACGAAATGGAGTGGCCGCGCGAGGAGTGTGCACGGCAGATATCGTGTAAGGCCGACTTAGCCCCCACTCCATCCGGTCTGCCTCTGGTACAAACCATCCTTTCACGTTTTAAAAGAATTCTACCCCACAGCCGGATATTATTACATCGAAGAAATGGCCTTTCTCCGTTCAACTAATTGAATTAGACAAAAATTTCGCTCGAATTATTATACCCACACATACCTACATGATATTATATAACAAACCGTTCTTTTGATCATAATAAATTGTCCGTCCATATTCTATCGTCGATTCTTCTCTTTGTCAAATGTTTTGTTTCTTTTAGGTAAGTATTATTATATATCTGTAGCTTCAAATTGTCTTCATCCTCTCAAAGTATATTATTTGACCACAATAATACCTTTGTTCATAATTTCCTTACGTGCTTAGTATATACACTAAAACAAAGCTGTTTACATCAGATTTAAGATTAGCTCCGATGACTCCGTATATATAATAAGAAGGAAGATTATTCTCCCCAATATCCGGCGTTTAGCAATCGGAGTGATGTCAGTGTCTTTATATAACTTCGGATGCTATATGTATGCAATAATTATTACATTGAAAAATCAATTATTTTCCATAAAGTTTGTGTAATCATTCGTTTAACAATTTCTGATGAAACTGGCGAATGAAAATCAATTCAATGGACAGATAATCACCGAGCTATCATCATTCAGGTGGTTCATTAGGTTATCGTGTTCGGACGGTACGTGATTCAATCATCCGCTATCTCGTACACCATCTACATACATAACGGAATAATAAAGGGTAGATGGACTGCAGCCAGTAGGTCGATAGTTAACGTTACACCCTGTACGTCGACTATATCCATACTACAAGTTGATTACTGGAGGTAGGGTGATGGTAGGGATTAATTAGCCGGATACTTAACCCCGTTGATTAATAAGAGTAAA
The DNA here is from genome assembly GCA_943736025.1 of Tenthredo mesomela. Taxonomy (NCBI): domain Eukaryota; kingdom Metazoa; phylum Arthropoda; class Insecta; order Hymenoptera; family Tenthredinidae; genus Tenthredo; species Tenthredo mesomela. Next base: position 11,793,484 of record OX031015.1, on the reverse strand, counting down.
AATAAACACAACAAATCAAAAGCTCATAATATGTGTCATTGGAAAATGAAATCAATTGGTGGTCATTTCTTCACCAAATTGGTAAAGAGAGAGAGAGAAAAAAAAAAAAAAAAAAACAACTTGTTCTCTTATATTTTTTTTCTTCCCAGTTTAATTCGTATGGTTATTATTTTTAATGAAACGGTGTGAAAAGCTATTAAATCCTTTTTAAGGTGAATTTTATACCGAGGGTTTTTAGTCAGCTTAACATATTTGCTTGAGCATTTAAGGTCTGCGTATACGGATGAACGACTGCACTCGTTCGGTAACGACTTACTAATGAGACTGAGGCATATGCGTGCTTCGGTAAATCTGTATACCGCACATATACTGAAAAAGAGAGAGAGAGAGAGAGAGAGAGGGAGAGAGAGAGGGAGATGTATGTTCAGTATATTACTGTATACGTCTACATACCTAACGACAAACCGCGAACTAACGCGTAAAAGGGGGTCTTGATTATTTTGCTTTGACGCTTTATCAGGCCAATTATCTTTCATGTATGATTAGTATGCCTGTAATCGAACTAGGGGATGAACAAAAAAAATGTTATTGTTATTCATTTATATTGTTTGTTCTTTTTTTTTTCTACCATATATCGTTGATCAAAAAGAAAGATTCTTTGATTTGTTGATCGTTGTTCCCCTATCTCGCTTTGTGATCAGTTTTTTTTTTTTCTTCTCCCGCTCCCATTTAGTCTACCCCATCCGCTCGAGGCATTTAAAAATGGTCGCAGAGAGCAGCGAGTTCCTCGAGTTCACCATCGTCCCAAAAATGAATCGTCTGGCTTTAAAAACTGGTATTTTTCGTGTAATGATAAGAAAAAAGAAAAAAAAAAAAAAAAAGAAAGAAAGAAACACAAAAACACAAGCTGCAACGTGATTGGAGTGAGCCTGGAGTAATGAAAGTGATCTCGCTTCCGGTTAACGTCTTCCAAGTTCAAAGCAGCGTTAGGTTTCACCAACGGAATGGTAACGACGAAGGTCTTGGTCTTCTTCTTCTTCTTCTTCTTCTTCTTGTTCTTCTTCTTTCTTTTCTCTATTAACCGTAAGCCGTTTTAAATGAAAACCTTTCTCCTTTTATACAATTAAAAATGAAAAAAAAAAAAGAAAAAAGAAAAGAAAAGAAAAGAGAATAAAATTCGAAATAGGAAGGAAACAGTAGTGAATGAGCCCCAAATATTTGTGGGGTATAATAACACGACTCACTTATAGCATTTTGGTCTCTTGAACTATACAATCAATCCTGAAGGACCTCGCGTGTTAAGTATAATTATGAAATTGTTAGTCACGTATCTACAAGGACCTATACCTGCAGGTCTAGCAGGGAGTAGTATACAAGGTACTGTTTGTAGATTATAGGAGCTATTAGTAGGGTGAATGTGTATTGTTGTTACGTTGAGCAGTAAGCTTGTGGTATAGTAATGAAAAGAACCCCGAAACTGAGTCCTCGAGCCCTTCATGGGTGCCTATACCTCCTGCAGCGTTTCCGTCTCGCTTTTGTTGAAAAGAGAAACGGCGTTGACGAAGGCGGCGTCGTCCAGCCCCTCTTGTTTTAATCATGGAGCCACAGAGTACACCATTGTCCTACGAGTATCGGTCTGAGAAAACGTGCTTGTATACCGCACAGACGGTTTCCTGTGTTCCTAGTCAAAGCAGGGCTTGAAAACAAACAAAAAAACAAGAAAAAAATAATACGAAAATGGGAAAACATGAAAAAAAATAAATGAAAAAAATAACCAAGAAACGAAGGACGTAGACGCACGGCTTAATAAGTGCAGTTCGGGTGGCGACTTGTCATTCTTTTCATTTTTCTTCGTAGTTTTTTTTTCTTCATTTAACTGGACAGATGGGGCGTACTGTCATATATAGCTAAGGAAACCACTTCGTTGAATGGATCCGAATGGAAAACGAGACTTGAGAAACTATTAGTAGTTATATATACTTTAGATTTTGGAGTTTGGCAAAACCGAGTGGAAGTCTTGGCTGGCGAACGAGCAGTCCCAAGGCATTGTTGGTAGGTCGTTAAAAGAGCTTTCCTTTTGAGAGAAAAAATCGATTTGGGACGACGGTGATTGCCAAGCAGTAGGTTGCGCAAGCCTTGAGCATTTTTATCCGGCGTTATTAAGGCCAAAGTCACTCTTACCCGACACAAAGGACAGTCTATTTAACAAACGAGGACCTTGGTGCGTGAGGCTATCTTCTCTAAAGAAGATTCTCTCTCTTTTTTCAACATTGTATTGCTTTTTGAACATTACATCAATCCTGCAGCATTAAACTCAAAGCTAGTTGAACTGTTGCCCGTTATTTTTCATTCGGAAAAAAAAAAATAAATGTCCATTTTCAAAGTGAGAAAATAAAAATCAAGCTCGGCTCTAAAGCAACAATTTTTGCTCTCTCGATCTCGGCACCGCCAAAAGCCTCGTAATATCAGCATAGCCGCTTATCGCGACGCAACGAGCACGGGGAAAGAAAGCCTTTATCTTTTGAAATTGCCGCCCTTTGTTTCGACACAATTCCTGCAGTCCTATCCGCCAGACCCTCCTCTACACTCTCCTATCTATATATCTATATATTAGGTGTTGATATTTGAATGTTATAGCCCAGTATACGTCGCCGGTTTCTACACCACGGGGGTTAGATTTTAATCTGAAAAGCAATAAACGTGGATTATCCGCAGATGACCAACGCCACTCGGTAAACTGGCCTTTCCGGATATTTCCTGCCCATATTTGCCGCACAGGATTCGCACAGACATTGATGTATACGAGCCAATCCTGCAGGGGCTGAAGAGTACAGGAAATGCTAATTTAGGTAATCGAGCCGTTTAATAGATTTGATTGATGGCCTACAAGGACTGGTTTGTGGCGATCATTTGATGACCGGTAATAAAAGAGGTCGATAAAAACGATTTTACGATCCAGATTATAAATTCATTCGAACATTGATTAGCAGTGGTAAAATGATTCCTGCATCAGAAATTTTGACTAGTTGTAGTACTTTTGATATTAGCAATGATTGATAAGGATGATAAAATTACAAACAAAATGGCGATGAAGTGATATTACAAGTTGGGATGATAAATTTTATTGTAATACGCACCCGCGAAGCATCCTCGAAACTCGTAAACCTACCAAGAATTGCTTCAATTGGTTTATAATTCTATTCTCTTGCGAATATCGTTGAATATATACATATGCCCGAGTAGTCGTATTTATACTCTGATTCTATCGGTTTCGTACCTCGAACTAATCTCATTTATACTTGTAATGGGATAATATTTTTCATCAATGCGAACTCACATGGCGTAGAGTTCTAATCGACCTTTCATTCACTAAAATGTCAAGGTTTTATTGGATTGTCCTGACATTTTCAAGGTAGTGCTTCTTCAATAAAAATGATTCCATCCTCCAGTTATGCTTCGCTCCCCAGGTCGTTAAGTAGCCCCCCCGTCAGGGTAGTCGATCTAAATGGCTGAAACCGTTGAAATTATCCTGGGCTAATCAAAATATAACAAGAGCAAAGTCTATGAATATATTTTTGACCCTCGAATCCAATATTCCGAAAAAAAATAAAGAAATAAACAATCGGAGCATAATGTCAAAATTTGAACATTCCTTACGTTTTCAAATTTTCCTCATAATACGTTGCAGTATTCTCGTTTCTGTTGGATCACACAGTTTTCTAATTTGTGTACCAAGTCTGAGAAACGTAGCTCTAAGGTCTTCGAGGACCTCCAGCGATATCAGAGAATCCTGTAAGAGGGATCCTTTCGCGAGAACATAGCGTAGAGACAGAAGAGAGGACAAGTAATTTCCTTGGGACAGGCGTGAGCCGCATGCAGAAACCTTGGCGAATGGTGGGCAGAGGTGCGAACGGTAGCTAGGAGGTGGTCCAAACTAAACTAAATAATATTGATGGCCAACGGAAATTGAAAGCCGTTAAGGTCTTCAGCGCTGCGGTACCATAGCGGCGTTACTATGGTTGCATAAATAAGACGCCGTGCATTAGGATTAGGAAAGACCCTCAGGATCGGTGTCACTGCAAGGAAAATGAAGAACATTTACTCGATGGGGGTTTTGTTCATGAGACACACACAAAATGATGGACGATGCAGATGAGCGAGGATCTTGAGCGATTAAACGATTACAAGCGATAAATGATGAGAGGCCATCAGTACCACGTTATAAACGATATTTATGTAGTGGGTCGAGCTTTTATTTGCTTACATTTTTTCACTATAACATCAATATTATAGCTGAGGAACAAAAATCTGCGTTTACTAGTTGGATTTAAATTTTTGACAAATTACCAATTCGATTCAGATCAAAACCGGATGAAAAATCGTCTATTGTATGAAGATATAGCACAAAACATTCCAAACCCCCGTCATTATTGGATTCAAAATAGGCACTAGGTTGACTTTTCAAAAGTTGACAATTCTCAGTACGATATGTTTCCAAATTTAGTTGCTTCCTAAGATATTTTCATTCCTATTTAAGTATTACAGACGTGAAGTCTTGTGCATCGCTTATTAGTTCTTGAAATTCTCTTGTGTACTTAGCCACAAAACGGGCAACAGTGTATTTCCGAAATCAATATTTGTCTAGATGGAGGTTTACATTATTACACATGTTGACAGATACAAGTTAACAGCGGTGCTGACTCGTTGCTCACCAATCAAACCCAGTGGCTTGTTGATCTTGTTGTCGTTTGAGATAAATATATGGCTAATCGTGTCGGTATTGTAATAATAAATGGTTTTGAAAATTAATTCAGCTCCAGCAATGCATGAAAGAAATTTATAATATTTATCGGAAAATGTTATTCAATGTCATTTTGTAGCTAGAAATAAATATTCAATTATAATTTTCTGCGCGGTTATTACGCAGATCGTAATGAATAAAACTTAAAAATAAATTTAAATTGATGTTGCGTGGTCACACCGACTGGGCGATGAAAAGCGAATTAGTGCGCGCGGGTACTCTGGAGGGTACATAGAGGGTTGTTAAAGGTGTGAGGGTTTAGGCGGTTGTATTTGACTGTGAGTAAATTATGACTATAGATAATTGAAATAAATGAAAATTATGAAAACCACATTTTCCAACGGTTTGGAATAACTCTGTCGAAAATGGCATTGAAAAAGCAACCTCGTCGGATTTTATTTAACTTTTTTTTTTTTCTATTTATATCCTGCCGCGCCTTAATGATGGCCCTTAAGATAACTATCTTCGTTTCTATCGCAATTTTTATCTCGACGTACCGTCACTCATGGAAAGAAATAAGGACTAGGAATAAAGAAAGAGAAAAATAAAGAATAAAATCCTGGTGAAAAGAAAATACAACGAAATGATTGAGACCGCGTGCGGAATGACTTTAGTAAAAAAAAAAAAAAAAAATGTAGGAAAAAGAATTACAAATTTTGCGAGATTTTAACGTGGAACTTTTACGAACAAGGTAGGATTGTTAGCTTATGTAAATTCGAAGTCAGATCGGGCTGATGTATAGGACAAATGCTGAAAAATGATAGGCTTAAAAACACGGGAGTGTACAAGCAGCGATAGGTGTCCCACAAATGTTTATAAACCGTTTGAATGTTTCAACTTTCTCCACGATATCAAAAGTACTCCTCACTGACGCTCAATTTAGCGATAGCAATTATTATTATCAAAATATTACAAGAAGTAGGTATAAATTATCGGCCTAATGTCTCGCGAGGTAGTAATTACATAGCTAAATTATAGTACGAATACTATTTCTTTGTCAAATATTAATCTGTCGATGTTCCTTCACAAATGTCCAGTTATCAGTTGTAATGAAAATTACGCTTAGACATGAGATGAATTTTGTCAAGAGGGTACATTTCTCTCCAGGGGTAATCCTCTCTAATAAAACTTTAAAACTCCAATCAACTTCTCTCCAATTCAATATAAAATAAAAAAAAAAAAAGCAAAGAAAATGGTATTTTATTGAACGAGCTTTAAAGCTTTCAGTGCAGTGGGTAACAAGTTTCTTTTTTCTTTTATCACAATCAATTTTTCTGATGTTTAAGAAGCGTCGAAAAATTGCTTAATCGAAGCTCTTGTTTAACTAATTTATTCAGTTTTCAATGCAGTTTAACAGAAATTCATATCAAGGATCAAGCGACATCTAAATCTTCTCATCGGGCACCGACACTTCCAACAACTGTAACTTGTAAGGGGCAAAGATTATCTCAGAACTTGTTCAATTAGCAGAAACTCTAGGTAGGGTGGTTACTCTTCCCACATGGGAATGCAGAAGGTTGTGGAATCTAGCTATAATCTTACCTGTATGCAACGTTGGTACTGAGTGGCATATGCTGCTGCAAAAGCAACCGGGTAATATTCTACATTGCCAGTTGACATGCCACGTGGCATAAGCATGGCAATAGTATCGGCAGACCATACTAAAGGTACATATTCAGCAACGATGTGGCAGAAACATCGATTCAATATTCGTGTTTGTTATGCAATCATCAGGCTAATCGACCTAGATTATCAATGTTGAATCGAGGTTGCAACTATATGGGTAGCTGATGTAGCTTCCGAATGTCCCATGTTGAGTCGCTACCTGTCATCGGAAGTCTTTTTTGAGTTTCCGGGAGTCGTGGTAGAGTTAGGGATTTTTTGCAAGACAGTATGAACACATGGGTGGCTAAAACAATTCCGTGCAAAAAAGAAATGTCCGAATTACTAAAAGTGCGAGGCTGCAGACACCATCGATTTTATAACCTTGGTTAGTTAAAAACAGTATTGGTTTCCATCGAAAATGTAACTCCTGCCAGTTTTTCAACGAATTTATACGTTGACACCTCTTCATCATCCAAGAAACAGGCTCTTAGACAAATGTCGGTTTGTTCGACAAATTCCCTGTATGATCTCAGAATAACTGCTTGATGAAAAAGTCTTAAATGTACAAGATTTTACGTTGGGCCATACTGTAGTCTCCATTCTCTAAATCAAAAAGTATTTGGCCCCCTTGGTCATACAAACATGAATTGTTCACGAAACTGCACACATGTGACGACTAGATTCTAGATGTAGCTGGGACGTAGAATAGGTCTCATTTTTATTAAAAAAAACTATCAGGCACAGCAATGTGAAATAACAATGAAACTTCACATGTGGCAGCCAGGTAGCAGCGTTTATTAAAAACCAGGGTGGCCGCTACGTAGTAACGAGCTAGTAAACCTTCCTCGGGTTTCTACACAGTTTTGAGGTGGCAACTAGGTCGCGAGACTATTTGACACCCAGGTAATATCGACATGGCACTGACATGGGTTAGCCATGAAAATGCACATGCACAGGGATTCAACAATAAGTGGTCGTCATGTGGCAAAGGTTTGCAGTTATCATTAGGAATGTACTTGGCAACGACGACCAACCCATGTGGCCGCTACATGGCAGCAAGCTAGTGAAACTTCACGGTTTCTTCATGGTTTTGATGTTGTAGCTAGGTGTCAAAGTTACTGGCAACTAGTTATGACATCCACATAGCAGCGAGGTAGGGCCACTATGTCACTGCCAAGTCAAGAACAATGTCCTTTATACAGCCACCTGCCATCAATGAGTGACATGGGCTGGTCGTCCTTGCCAGGTAAAAGCCAAGATAAAACCGACTATGGTAGACATGGCGGTCACATCAGTTAGGTTGATGGCCATGTAGTGGCCGTATGGCTGGCCACTTGAATTAGTTATCCGGGAAAATCCTTATTGGGAATTTGAATACAAATGTATGTATAATCGATGCCGGTTCCATCAGTGGAAGAAAAATTTCAGACTAAGTTCTCCTTGGAAAAGACTAAACGAAAAAGTAAAGCAAAGCAAAGGAAAGGAAAGGAAAGGAAAGGAAAGGAAAGGAAAGGAAAGGAGAAAGCATATAGCTGCGCCTTTCGCGGAGTCTAGCCTTCATTATCCTCACAATGGTTAGGCCCGTTAACGTACGAGTTCACTGATGCACGCATAATAATAGAGGGAGTCGAGGCATAAAGCTCTCTTCAATCCGAGAATGCGAACTCGCGGTAAAAGTAGGGCGGTAGGAGAAACAGAGGGTGAAAAAAAAAAGTTGTTAAGGGAGTAAAAAATAAAAATAAAAATATAAAAACAACGGAATTCTTGATCTCTTAGCAGTCTCGCATTTTCAATTTCCCTACCACTAAGCGTCCCGTCTTTTTTTTTTTTTTAATCATTGTCGAGAAAATGTTTATTCATTCTAGTGCCTACGGAAAACAAAAAAAAAAAAAAAAAAAAAGAATCGAAAAAAATCTTTCTTTGAAAACTGTGAAACACCAACAGTTTTTTCAACTTTTAAATTCTTGATATTTCTGAATTTCGGAATTTCTGAATTTTTATAGGACAGCATCGGGTACTTCTGATAACTTACTCGTTCAATTTTATGGCTTTCTACTACGATTCGTAACAGTCGAAGGTGTTGTTTAAGTAATTAAGTCAGTTGGGTGTAAGACGATACCCTCAGAACCGTGAACCAGGTCACTTCTTGACGGGGTGTCTCGCGTGCTTCATGATTGACGTATAACGTCGAGAGATGTTACATCTAATGAGTACTGAGTGGATTTAGTGCTAATTATGACCAATCGTACGATTTTTTATCCGCTAGACAGCCGAGAGAATTTAACTACAAATACAGGGTGGGGCTACCCGGAATTGTATTGTAGGTATTGTACTCGGATTTAGCATAACGTTAAGGGGACCAGTACAGCGACTTTTCGAGAAATTATCATAGTCCGAAATCAATTTATTTCATAACCAAAGTTCATTTCACATCAAAATATTTTTCTTTTTCAAAATCATGTGTCGTAACGATTTCAGAGCACCGTTGGACTGATTCCCCAGCAAACACAACGTCTATTTGTTATATAACATCGAGACTATTTAGTAACATAATATATGTTATATCGAAGTTACGTAACATTATATGAATCTGTTCTTGAGTCGGAACTAATAACTTACTTGCAGCTTACATGCAACATCTACGTTATATTGCACGTTACATTCGATTATATTAATACAACGTTGCGGCAATATATCTGTGTTTGCTGGGTCAGGTCATCTTGGATTCATTTTCTTCAGAAAACAAATCCTCATCATGTGAATGTAGGAATTGTGAAAAATTTTCGTTTTGGCCAAGTTATTCAAAAAATGAGTGATAATAATTTTTGCAAATTTGGTAAATTGATCATAACTTATGACATAATTTTTATTTCAAAATTCCTACATTCCCATGATGAGGATTTGTTTTCTGAAGAAAATGAATCCATGATGACCTGAATCGGTCCAACGGTGCTCTAAAATCCTTACGACACATGATTTTGAAAAAGAAAAATATTTTGATGTGAAATGAACTCTGGTTATGAAATAAATTAATTTCGGACTATGATAATTTCTCGAAAAGTCGTTGTACTGGTCCCCTTAAATGAGTACTTTTCAAATTTGTTCAGGAGTTGAAACAGGAAATAAATACCTATTAATAATAATAAAAAAGAAAAAAAAAAAAAAAAACTGTTCAAATCGTAGATCATTCGCGGCTGTTTCATAGCACAGTAAATATCTTGTTAAAAAATTCTTTACCCACATTGATATATTAGCTCGTAAGGTTTTATTAATTGGAAGTAGAAAATAATATCGATTTGATATAGCGCCAAGAAGTTATGGTGCCTCGTCTCGTCTGCCTCTAATAAAATAACACCCGACTTATGATCGGCTTATATTTCAATTTGCCTCATGGAAGAAATAAAACTGGCTGTTTACGGGATATCGACTGGCAGACGGCGATGCTTAAGATTTGACCCATTTTCACATTAATTGTCCACGAAGAGCACGAGATACGCACGGATCTCCAATAAGCATCATATAAAATTGTCATAAATCTAGATTGCCCCAAGACCCGGGCACGAGGGTTATCTTACCTTCCTAGCAGTCCGGTATCAGAAAGAGAGAGAAAAAAATATCAACTCTCTCTCTCCTTTTAGCCTCTTCTGAAAATTGAGATGTCATCGGGTCTTCCTTCGAACATCTCATTGTAAATCATCTACTGTGTGGAAAATAATTTGAAAGAAAATTACCCAACTGTGCGCTGATCTCGTAATGATCATCTGGCTTGTGCACGACCATAAGCAATGGGGTCAGTTTTCATCTAACGATTTCATAAGCCGAGATGGACATTGCTATATCTCTGAGATGTCCCCTATCAATTACAGCCGGAGAGGAGCCCTGTGGCTAGAGGAAGGAGGTCTTAAGTCTTAGGTCTTAGCTTAAGGTGGGATTATGAAGGTAGCCTTAGAATGGTGAGGATGGAGAAGTAGGTAAGGTACGTATCTGTGAGCGGAGATGGGTTTACCAGAGGGTCGCTGAGCCCCGAAACGTCTTCAAATATTCAGCACCTTTAAGAGGCCCTGAACCAACATCCTACATAAGAATGGTTAGGTACAAGGTAAGTAACGAAGGGCAGTCCATATCGTTTCCTAACATAATTAACAGATTACTATAAGGTTCCATATATTCAGATAACATATCATTTCAAAATGGGGGAAATAGGCATATATTAATCCACGTAGTACTTACCAGCTACCAGGTACCAGTTACCAGCTACCAGCTCGGAGCTATCTTTTTCTTACCTGGAGAAAGAAGTAAAAAAGTACGCTTGAAATTTTCACCTGTATAGACAGTGGTTTGAGAAAAAGGTATGGTACATGTACATACTGCTTTGAAACTGTTAGAATTCCATCCTCAAGTATAGTGACTCCGATTCTTTTGTGGTGGTAACGACTCGAGCGACGATAAAGTGGCCAAGGGTTTGTCCTGTGACCTGATGCTTGGACGTGTTCGTGTTCCTGTTCGTATTCGTGTTTCTCTGTTGAGTATGCTTTTGCACAATGTCAGACGTATTCAACAATATAAAAGCAATCCTGAGGTACAATCGGAGAATCGCTGGAGTAGCAGTCAGCCGACATCCGACGATCAGCTCAAAGTATTTCCGTTTCCGGTAAGCTGCGTTTGAAATGCCGAGAAATGCAGACACCATGAAATATAGAAGAACCAAGATGAACGGCTATGTACTTGAATGTAAAATACTTTCGTGTAACGTTAAAATCCCCCGTCTCTACAGTACATAGAGCACATATTATATATTATATGTATCCATGTATATATATATATATATCCAGTCTCTATTACGTCTGTAAAAGATTCACGAGAAAATTAAAGTCACATTCCGCTTTGAGGATGAAATTCATTGTATTTTTCTACGAAACGATATAGGATCCTCCGATCTCTACTTTAGATTTGTTATTAAACAGCTGTACCTATTACAGTTTTAATTTATAATTTTTGTTTTATAAAAATAATATTACAATTTCAAGAGTGGGCGAAGAGCTTGTGAAAATATGAATCTCTATATGAATATAGACCGAGTATGATGCTATATATTATTCCGTATAATTCAATCGATTTCCAAAAACACTCAGAACGTCATAATTAATGCACGCTCCCGAAACGGTAACAGTTTTTACCTTCGAACATATACCTATAATATACCAAAAGTAAACTTTGCGTGTTTTGTTACGAACGTAGCAGATGCTAATTATTAGCCACAATAGTGGCAAAATATAATTCTGATGAAATAACACACAAAATTTGGTAGACACTTGTATATACGATAAAACCGTGACATGAACAAGTGATCAGAGAAGTGCATAGCATATACATGGCTAACATAAATAACATCAGATAGTGTAGACGAAGCATCACCTGTTTTTTTCCAATTTCTCCTCTCAAATGTTCTACAAATCGTTAAAGACATTAAGGTTCTAAGGGGTTGGGGAAAGCTTAGTGATGATGTTTTCTATCGAGACAAAAATAAAAGTCCTTCTCGAGGAACAAGTGGCTAGGTATATCTAGTCTCACGTTGAAACCCCCCCCCCCATAGTTTCTTTCGAACTAATGGGTTAAGAAAACTATGAGAATCATTAGTCACTTTGAGATCGAGAAAAAAAAAGAATTAATTGAATAAAACACGGTATATAATTATTGTTCGTAATATGACGAGCGAATAACATCTATTTTGAGTTTATTTTTTATATAAGTATTGCAGTTTTTTTTGCGCACCAATCAATCGTGTAGCGTGACTAGTTTCAAACCGTTCGATCATTTGTTTAAGGATTCAATCGACGCTGCTTACGAAGACTAGCACGTTTCAGATTTCTTACGAAGACTAGCACGTTTCAGATTTCTTACGAAAACTAGCACGTTTCGGCTTCTCACGAAGAATAGCACGTTTGGATATTAACCACGAAGACTAGCACGTTTCGATATTCACCGCGAAGACTAGCATGTTTCGATATTCACCGCGAAGACTAGCACGTCTCGATATTCACCGCGAAGACTAGCATGTTTCGATATTCACCGCGAAGACTAGCACGTCTCGATATTCACCGCGAAGACTAGCACGTTTCAATATTCACCGCGAAGACTAGCATGTTTCGATATTCACCGCGAAGACTAGCACGTCTCGATATTCACCGCAAAGACTAGCACGTTTCGATATTCACCGCGAAGACTAGCACGTTTCGATATTCACCGCGAAGACTAGCACGTCTCGATATTCACCGCAAAGACTAGCACGTTTCGATATTCACCGCGAAGACTAGCACGTCTCGATATTCACCGCGAAGACTAGCACGTTTCAATATTCACCGCGAAGACTAGCATGTTTCGATATTCACCGCGAAGACTAGCACGTCTCGATATTCACCGCAAAGACTAGCACGTTTCGATATTCACCGCGAAGACTAGCACGTTTCGATATTCACCGCGAAGACTAGCACGTCTCGATATTCACCGCAAAGACTAGCACGTTTCGATATTCACCGCGAAGACTAGCACGTTTCAGTTATTGCTACGCAAGCTAGCATGCTTCGGTTATCCTTGCGAAAATGATTATTTTTAGATCAATGCAACAAGGATTTTCTGAAGATTATTATGCGGTGTCCGGTAATTGAATTGAATGTTAATTTGCGAATGCAGGTGTGCGTTTTTCGCGGTGAAAACCGAAACGTGCTAGTCTTCGTGGTTTATATCCAAACGTGCTAGTTTTCGTAAGAAATCGGAAAGGTGCTATAGTCTTCGTAAGCAGCGTCGCAATGATATAGTATAATCATTTTTCTTTATCTCCATAGAAAAGCGCAGCAGGTAAGATGCCAAAGATAGTATAGATGAAACAAGAGGATAAGGAAGCGTTGGAGAAATGGCTTAGACTGCAGCGAGGGCCATTCCTAGTGGCTGAAACTACAGCGAGAGAAAGCCAGTGCTTGCAAGCTTGACTTTAGTACGCGCTAGGGAGAGAAGAAGAAGAAGAAAGAAGGACAGAGAAAATATAGGGAGAGAAAGAGAGAGAGAAATAGAGAGAAAACGACAGACGGAAAGCAGAGGTGTATGGAGAGGGTTGAACCGAGCAGGGGAGTGAGCGCGAAATTCGGCGCAGGCGGGTGAAATGGCCACGTGAGTCCGCGAAAGTGGTGAGCTTTCGAAGCGCGTCGTTCTCGAGGCTCAGTGCCGCGCGCGACTTTATACGCGACGCAAGGTTTACCCGGACTTACTATAATTTCTTAGTAGCTAAACGCGATGAACTCATTTCCGGGCTACGGGGCTATGGAAAAATGTTTATAGATGTTAAAAATACCGTGGTAATAAATTTACGGGATGATTTTGGCCCAGGAATAAAGAACAAAACAAAACGAAAAAGAAAAACTATATTTTAGTTTCTGTACCGTCGTATTGCTTTCAAGAATACATTTTTTCATATACATATATGTATATAGTCGAATTTTATGTACCGTTAGTCAAAAAAGACAAAAAAAAAAAATTCACAACCGTTTAATTTAAGACTTACGGTTTTAGCTTTACGTGGGCTTTAGCATCTGAAAAATACACGAACGCCACTTTAATTTTTAAAGTGCCATTTCAATTTGGTATAACACCTGGATTTAGAAAATTTGTCAAATAACATGTAAATTAATTTAATATGATGATATTTAAAACGGAGTATATATAATATGTATATAAACAGGATAGCTGGTTTACGCGAGTTTTTAACAACGATGAAATTTCTCTATCGTATTGCAATTAACAATCTTAATTAATGAATGAATAATTTGAAAAAAATTTCATAGAAATATTATGTGGAAAATTTAGAGTGGGCTGCTTATCGTACTTCCAAAAAAAAAAAAAAAAAAAAAAAAAAACAAATCCACCAAAATTTGTACATAGAAAGAGGGCTAAATGAGTGGTAAAGAGATAACTCACGATAGTACGATGCAATAGTTTGAAAATACATTTCGTACGAACGATAAGATGTATTGACATATTATACTGTACATAAAATTCAAGTAATTGATATTTGAATATATACTGTAACCCTCAGTGTTCAGCAGTAATATTAATGAGATTAGATAATATTAGTACAATTAAAAAAAGCCAGGATAACAAAAAAAAAAAAAAAAAAAAAAGGTGTAATTTAGAGATGATACAACAAAATTAGTCTGTGGTTATAAAAACGATAACGATCTCGTGCTAATTGAATAATTGAATGACTTTGAACGACGAAGAACAAAAAGTTTGCAAAAAAATAGTAAAATAATAATTTAAATTAATAAACTAAGCACCTGATAAATATTTACGCAATGTAACTTTGATTTAGATTAATTTGAAGTACTGATTGATAAATTACTTCGATTAGAGGATTTAGATGCTTGTGTGAAAATGTGTGATATGAAAAGTAACTATAAAGCTTGGGGATGAATACGGTCGAAGTATTACTGCGGGTTGAAAAACTGTTTTTAAACTTATGGGATATCGGATCAGAGCTGATCAAAAAATAAAATTTCCAAGCCCATTATATTTCGGAGCATTGATTTATTGATTGAATAAAAATAATAATTCATGTTCATGTAACGAATAGAAACAAATAATATAGAAAAAATATCGAAAAAAAAAAACGTTGAATGTTATAGAGAGAAAAAAAAAAATTATATAACATATACATATTATTGCTATGTCTTAACTGCAAATATGACACATATCAATGAAGTTTGGTGTTAGAGAATTGCATAGTACAAGCCTGTATTGAATAAATTAATAATAATAATCTACAATATCACCTCGCTGATAAGTATAGTGGAATTAATTAATTATCGGTGTTGAGATGTGTATAAAGTCCCATAAAAAGCCAATTAATTGTCTAAAATAAAATAAAATAAAATAAAATCAAAATATTAATTTAATCAAATATTTGTATATTTTCGATGAATATTATAGGTGTCTGAAAATAGTAATGATGAAATCTAACCAATTTTAACTAAAGAGATTTATTTTAATTTGATATTTTTTAAACGATTATTAAATAATAATAATAATTAAAGTAAATAAAATATATTCGAAACCAAAGAAATTCGGAGTTAATAAAATATTTTGGAATTAATTCAGCACGTGTCTTAAAACTTTGAGGTAAAGAGAGCTAAAGTCGCGTGCTGCGAGACCCTCTCTTTGAACGTGTTGTGCAATACTGTCTCACACAGAAGATGGACACTTCACCAACTCTAAGCTTGGGAGGTTCGCGTGCTAGAGCGGCGCTTCTAGCGACTACCGGAACCGGAAGTGCAGACAGACGGGTCGTCTTTTTGGCAAGTCAACCAAACACTGGAGGACACGATACGAGAACGTGGCCTCATCATTGGTCGCCACACATGGTGAGTGCGAATTTTGTTGAAATTTTCTTTTTCCGCTAATTTCACCTCCCAACGAAAATGAATGAAAAACACCTCAATTCATCCCAAACAGAACTTTACTATTCAGTTTAGAATCTGACGACAATTCAAGTCTGAAATTAATACTGCTCGCAGTAAATGCCAAACCAATTTTCAATGAGACGATATATATATATGCGAGATATATATGTGCAGAGCATAAATACCATAGATCAGTAAATCCTAATCATTATCAACAGCGTACAGCGTCCATCGTGCACAAAACGTGAATGATCAGAGATGTCAGTCACCTATCAGTTCGGAGAGCGTGAAACGTTCCAGGACCACGTGGAGTTGGGGGTAGGTGAATGTGAACGTGAACGTGAACGTGAACGTGAAGGTGGGATGTTTGGGATGAATCACTTTTCAATGGACCCCAATGCATTTAGCACATTGACTGGTATCAGTCGCATAGACTAGCCTGTCACATGATACAAGGTTCCGTTCTCTATTGTTCTGATCTGACCAGATTCTCGATTCTCGATTTTAGTATACCCTGCACGATATGGATATCTGCAGATTTTCAACCCCTGCCTCATTTTATGCATCCCGTTTTGTTCCGGCGTATATGTCACACGTCGAAACAGATAATGGGACTTTGATCCAGGCTGCAAAACGATTGAACAATCAAGACAGGTAGAAATAATGGAGTTGGCAATCTTTGTTTCAAGTTTTTCCATTATTTGACAATCATAAATCAAAGGATAGACTTTGATGAGAGGCTCTCTGCGTAACTAAGGAACAATAAAGAGCAATGAGAACCATTGGACTCTTTTCGATTTTTGATTGCGATGAGGTAACTCATTAATAATTTAAGAATCGGAATTATTTTCTCTAACAGAGTATGTAGCAACTTTCTATATACTGAGTCTCAGTTGGTAAACGAAAAGCCGTAAAATTTTCCACGCTTTTAAACCTCCGTTGCTGCATGTATAGTAGTATTGGAGCTTGCAGGGCGTTGCAATTTGCTATTAAAGTTCTTTTATAATTGGAATAACGTGTGCAGGTGCGGTTAAATATGTAGTATACAAAATGCTGAGCTACGAACCTTGCAGTGTTTAACGTTAAACTACGCTTCTTGCTAGTTGCCATGCAATGCCGTTCATACGACGACTACAAAGCTGCAATTTTTACGATTTCACATGATTTTAACGCAACAAGAACTTGCGGACGAAATATTTTGCGGCATTATACACTCAGAAAAAGGTCTTGTTGACACAATCAAAATTTGGTTATTATACGGTCAAAGAAATTTTTTTGTTCAGTCAACCAAAATTTTGTTGGGTTAACCAAAATTTTTGCTGATACTACTAGATTTCTTGTTAGCACAACAAAATTTTGCTTGACTGAACAAAAAAATTTCTTTGACCTATAATAACCAAATTTTGGTTGTTCCAACAAGACCTTTTTCTCAGTGTAGATTAGCCGAGGAAATTACAGAAGGATATACATATATATGGGCAGGGCCGTCTTAGGCCATGCAGGGGCCCCTGGGCAAATAGAGTTTGGGGCCCTCTCAGAAAGCCAAAAAAACGTGAGTGAAAAACTCAAAATGGACTTTTGCTTAGTGACATTCATTGGTTTCGGGGCCCCAATCAGGCCGGTGCCCCACGTGCCCTTATGGAAAAGACGGAACTGTATATGCGGTATTTCATACCAATTCGACCTGGGCCTGACCCTTGATCTTTCAGATCAGATCGAGGTGTTAAAAAAAAAAAAAAAAAAAATTAATTTTGAAAAATCTGAAAAAATTCTAATTGCTGTTTAGAGTCAGAAGAATTATACGAAAAATCGCGGACCAGATCTGAGAGGTCGAGGGTCAGGCATAGGTCGAATTTGTATGAAATGCCCCATATCTATGTACATATATATGCCTGTATCATTTTCCTTGGGTAAGATTTCATTTCCTTTACGTAACAGACGTCATTACCAGGGTCTCTCCTGACATATAAATTATCAGGCTGGAGACAGCTTCTTGACAAATGTATCCTAAACCTAAACGCCCCAAGTTTATCTATACTTGTCTGCTTTGTATTCGGAGGTTAATCGTTGCATCATTCGTATATATTATACGTCAAGATGCCTCAGACTACTCAATGATCAAATAACTTTGACTCGATTTTAATAAAATTCAATTAGTTTCTAGAGCTTTTTGAATGTAAAAAAAAAAAAACAACGAAGATGTAATCGTGCGAAATGACAAGTTATTTGACAAATTTCTTTTTAAATTATCTCCTACAATTTGGTACGAAGCCAATCTTGAGCTACAGCTTAATTTTGTATTGTATAATTTTCTGAACAAATTTCCATATAGTATTATACTACGCGTAAGGGAAAAGAAAACTTTTATTGTTTCTATATAGTAGTTTTAGTTTTCGAAGCTTGTTATCTACCTTATAGTTAGTCAGTAAATTATATGTACATACATGTTTTATGCGAATAGACAACGAGTATAATCCAAAGTACTATACGAATAGGTACCAAAATTACAAAAGTTTCGTGTCGGCCTTTTGTACTGTAACTTTATTGACCAGCGGCTGAATTCGTACGTTAAAATAACCCGGATGTATATTATAACGACAGCCACGAAAAAAAATCTGATTAATTGTACCTATATGGGAAAAAAAAAAAAAAAAAAAAAAAATGGAAAATCTGAGCCACTAGAAAATATATAATTTGAACAAAAATAATGTCGCTGGAAAATCGGGTCAAGTATATCATTTCAACCACGACGTATATAATTTGCATTATTATTTCGCGTAATAGACATTAACGAGGCCAGAAACGTGCGAGTCATTGTCCGACTCAAGTCACAGAACTAAAATGACAGACGTACCTACCTACCTACCTACCTACCTACTGGACGAAGTACCGAGTCGTATAACGGTGTAGTTTTAACTCACACTCAGCCTTACCCCCAGCGTGCAAACATCATAGAGGTAATCAAAGATAAATATTGTTCGTTGGAGATAGCGGAATGCTGGTAGAGGTTTGAGGGGTTGTAGAACCAGCCTTAAGGTGAAATACGAGCTTGTTTTTGTTAATTGCTAATTAACTCTGTAATTGTCTGCAATAACTAAAACGAACAAGAGGAACGGACAGGGGATGAACAATCTTACGAAATGTATCGCCAAATCGAGAATAAAAGTAATAGGAATTCACAACTGATGACGATTTAAAATTTCGTCAAAATAATTTCATAGTCATAAAATATTATTTTAACAAGTTATTATTATTATTTTTTTCTCAATACATATACAGAAAATGATTAAGAAACTAAAAATTACCTCCATCTACTTCACCCCGTGTTCCAGGTTCATATTCATAAAAATAATTGATTTTTTTTTCGAACTCGTTTCAACCTCCAATTAATTTTTACCTGCGGCTTAACCCTCGATTACCTACAAATTATTATCATAATATGTTTGTACCTGAAACTCGGTAATACTAAGTTTAATTCATCGATGTAAATAATTATATTTGGAAAAATTTTACATCGTCGGTATAATAACCCAAGAAAAATGATATGAAATTTTTGTACGAGTGAAAATATTTTTTAATTAGCTAAAAACGGGTGCCTATATATGCAACGTGATTGAATGATAACTATTTTAGCGAAATTCAATAAATTACAGATTTCTGTGAATAACGAATGTATAGGTAGAGTAGGAAGAGTTAAATTGTGATATTCTTAGCTAGAAGCTATAATTCTATTTGGCTCGGAACGACCCGTGACCCATGTTCAGACTAGACGTTTGATTTATGTATTTCTACGATACCTAGTGCTCGATAGATTTCCTCAGCGGCCATGTATGTATCTAGCACGAGAGATTAGCTCTGGGAATGAGAGGTTTTCCCTGCAGCAGGCGTTTCTCCGTATTGCGTGCATTCGACCAATAAAAGTTGAAAATAAAACGTAATATTTCAAGAAAGATACGACGAGCCAGCGCAATGGATGACATCTCGAGGACTAGGCATAACTCCTCGGCTCGATTTCCCTCCACGGTAAATCAGGCTCGCTTGGACATTTTCTCCACGATTTCCTCTTTTTCGGCAAGACTTTTCTCAAACTCGCCACCCGAGATCCCCTTCTTCATACCCCCGAACTTATTTTTTTTTTCTTCTTCTTCTTCACCCTCTCCGCGATACCTACCCTGACTTTTACCCTCGATTCTATTCATGCAGCTCTATATCACCGCATATCAACTGTTTTGTCAGTTCAAAACCCGCACAGCGCTTCGAATATATATGGGAGTTCTTTCTTATTATTAAAATTATTATCTCAATCGGGTTATCCGAGATATTCAATATAATTATCCTTGCAGAAAATTTTCTACCCTCTCGAGTTTCAATCGCGGATTTATAATTTTTCATCGAATGTCTACACACGATATCATAATCCTCTTTTTCTCAGTTCGAAATCATTTCCGAATCGTATCTACACTCAAAAAACAGTGCTGTCGAATTTACTCTATGAGCAGTGAATATAAGGACAGCACTTTTTTGCAGTAAAAATTATCACAATTCTAGCATTGGCTACATTGGAGCAAGTGACATTCAATGTCTATACGAGTTACCACAATTGTCATAATTTCTACTGCAAAAAAGTGCTGTGCATATATTTACTGCTCACAGAGTAAAGGCTGAAACACACTACTTTCGGCGCAAAAAGGTTTGGCCCCTCCGTTTGAGTGATCATAACTTCTACAGGAAAATTGGTAGAGCATCGAGTCTAGAAAGATCGGAAAGCGCCAAGTTTTCTGCGTCTAATGGTTGTTTGCAAATTTCCGTGTAAAAATCGTGAAAGCCGTGATGATCTCCGAAAAGTTAAAAAACGTAGTTTTTCGAAGTCCATCGCCGTACGTCAACTTCAACTCGTCACCGTTTATCTGAAATGAGTGTAAAAAATCTGGAAAAATTTAGAAATATTCCCTGAACATTGACGAACATGATAGAGTTTGGTAAACTCAAAAATATTCACAAACCTGGGCGCCAGGTGCAAAAAGGTCCAATGGTGCGATTTGGGGAACGGATCGGTACAGACGAACCTGAGCCGGCTCAAAATTATCGTCAGGATATACACTTTTTGATTCCGTAATCAGTTTTTGGTTCGCAATAGCGGACTTCCAGTAATCGACGTCAACAATTTTTCAAATTTGCGCGGGGCCGCGTGTGTCCCAGCCGCGATATTCTTCGCTGCATTCACATTGTTATATCAGTGGCCCCGAGTAACAATTGAGTCTGCGACGGGGGCGGAGGGAGGGAAATGCAGCGACGAATATCGCAGCTAGGACACAGGCGGCCCCGCGCAAATTTGAAAAATTGTTGACGTTGATTACTGGAAGTCCGCTATTGCGAACCAAAAACTGATTACGGAATCAAAAAGTGTATATCCTGACGATAATTTTGAGCCGGCTCAGGTTCGTCTGTACCGATCCGTTCCCCAAATCGCACCATTGGACCTTTTTGCACCTGGCGCCCAGGTTTGTGAATATTTTTGGATTTACCAAACTCTATCATGTTCGTCAATGTTCAGGGAATATTTCTAAATTTTTCCAGATTTTTTACACTCATTTCAGATAAACGGTGACGAGTTGAAGTTGACGTACGGCGATGGACTCCGAAAAACTACGTTTTTTAATTTTTCGGAGATCATCACGGCTTTCACGATTTTTACACGGAAATTTGCGACTAACCATTAGACGCAGAAAACTTGGCGCTTTCCGATCTTTCTAGACTCGATGCTCTACCAATTTTCCTGTAGAAGTTATGATCACTCAAACAGAGGGGCCAAACCTTTTTGCGCCGACAGTAGTGCACAGCACCGCACGGCGCCGCACCGAAAAGAGTGTTGCATCGTATTTTATAATGAAAATCATGCACGCTTTTATGAGAAACTACAAAAAAGAAAAAAAAATATGATGCACCACTGTTTTCGGTGCGGCGCCGTGCGGTGCTGTGCACTAGTGTGTTTCAGCCTTAAATTCGACAGCACTGTTTTTTGCGTGTATGTATACCCGATCCGAGATAAAATCAATTAAGAGTAAAAATTAAGCATTACAGAGCAATGATCGAGGCTGCACTCTCGATCTGAGCCTGAAAACGCTAACTCGAGCACACAATCATCAATCTCTGCTTGTCCCAAGTGGCACTACTAATTCAGTACCCTTGTCTCTTGTCTCATGTCTCCTTCTGAACTCCGTTCACTCTATACTTTATTGGCTACTATACCGAACGGCCTTTTGCGAACTGGTGCCTAGGTTCAGATAAATAGGAACCCATACGTCACGGTCGAAACCAAATCAACATCTAACTTAGATTGTATCGTCTGTATTCTACTCCTAATAAAAGATTCTCAGTCGAAATTGGTGCCCGCTATTATACCGTATACCCGTATACCTACCATATACGTCTCGATATACGTACAGCTACATGTATGTATGTACATACATACATCTCAAGTCTGTAGGCATTATGTTACGTCGAAGTATTTCTTTGGTGAAAAATCTTTGGTACCTATACCCTCAGGTAGCTTTCAGCCTTTGAGGTAATTGAATTGGTTTTAGTCTTTCAAATGGTTAGTATATAGAAAATTATTAATCGACCACGAACCACTCCTGTATCACACTGAGCACACAACATCTTAGTGGAAATATTTTTCTATGAAAAGCCGATATTTTTAGAACCTCAGCTGACCTCTTGGAAATACATTTTTTATAACACCACTATACCGGGCCATGGTTGGGAGGGTCATGAGAATAACGAACATGTAGGTAGGTATAGCAGACTGAAGATTTTCACTAATTCCTAAATTCTGTGTGATAAAATACTTGGTATGGCTAGTGATGCATAAATCGTTGAAATTTTAGGTACTGTATTAATTGTATTTCGCTTAGAGCGAATATAGATGCGAAAAGTGGCAGAATTCGTTACTATCTTATGAAAATGTGAATCGCTCATTGGGGGCTAGCAAACCCTTGCGCCTAATACAACCTCCGAGCAGAAGATTGAAAATGGGAATTGGTCCTTTGAAGTGTGGCAAACGACCTGTCTGTAATTACCTTAATAACTCTCTGAGATTGCCCGCCGCCACGAACCCAGGCTTGTATTATAGAGGTTCAAATAACCGACGCATCACATACGGTCTAGTATCTATCATGTTTGTTGGAAGTTTCGGGTTTCCCTGATTTCCAAAATAAAACTGACGACCAAGCTCCCGGAATGAAAATTTATGAAAATTTATGGGTATAAAAATGGGAAATTTTCGGTGCTAGTGACGGAAAATTCCGCCTGTTGCCTAAGCCATATTTCAGATCTATGCAGTAACTGATCGTCGATAAAAGCTTCCGCATTTGGTTGCACGTTATTCCAGTAAAGTCGGTTTCGATTTGGAAACGATTTGGCGTACCTTACCTACTTGATTCGTAGCGTAACGTAGCGTCGCGGTTGCGATCATTCCAGCACCCGACTTTAGGTAGATAGAAAATATTTTTAACCCCTAGTCAGTACATACCGGAGGCAATTTTTGCCACTGATTCTTAGCCTCGTTTCAACAACTATGTGCACCGTCAAATATTGTAAGAAATTTCAAGAAATTAATTCGCTACAGTTTTCACAAGTAAAATTAATCGCCTTCACATAACTTGTTGCGATCAGGGCGACACCGTCACAATTTGACGATCTAATCGCGAATATAGGATAGAAACGCACAGCGAAGAAGATGCGACTTGTAACTTTTTCGGGGGCGTCAGATGTGGCGTATAAGCATATTGTCAGAAAATTAGAAAATTCGTCGCATAGGTAGTACCTAACACACGTATAGTTCGAATGTTCCAGGAATACGATGGCCGATAAATTAAAATGCCTGTTTTAATTTTATTTAATGCCTTATAACCCGACGCGGTTGTGCCTATAACAAACACTTGAAAGTGATTTATTAATAGTCGGAACGGTGCTCCAGCTCGTGCAACACCAACACCATAACCCATCGCTTTTTCTCCATAATACACGAGCCCGGGCTTCGTATGCCACACTACGTAATACCCAACTGCGATAAAGTTACAGGGTATCATCATACACGTTTATGCAGCACACCTTAAGCACTGCAATCTGCGTACTTCAATTTAACGTCACCTGATACCTACGGCAAGACTGTGTTTGAAATCGGATGATATAATACCGGGGAGGGAGTTGGATGTGTGCGTGCTTTTTTTTTTTTTTTATTCTTCTCAGAAAATTTGTTGGGGTCATTTTTTATTTTCATTTTTTACCGAATTTTCTTGATAGATTCACCGCTTTTCACGACGCACGGGGTAAATTGATCGGGTATAAGCAGACGGACAGACCGACTGGGGCGTTTAGACGTTTGACACAGAACCCTTGACTAATTCTTGGAAAAACGTGCGGAAAGCAGTGTGTCACCGGTCGTTAATTTTCCTACAGGCACCCGGTGAGCGAGGGCATAAAAAAGTAAAGCTTTATTCGCGCTCGGATTATGTCGCAACTGACCCTACGTCCAAATATACTTCTAGAACGTGTAATTCACCCCTAGGAGGAAGGAAAAAAAAAAAAAAAATATAAAAAAAGGGATATGTTGAGGAATTGATTGAAAATATCGGGAAATTGCAAACGGTGAGATCAAGCATTTTTTAAAAAGTATTTTCGTTGATATTTCGATCGCATACTCGTTTGAGTATGACTCGTTAAAGGAAACCTGAAATTTGTTTTTTTCTCTTCATTATTAACGTAACCATTTTTCTCTTTCTTTCTTTCTTTCTTTATTTTTTACTTTCGAACAGTTTTGTACTTTCAGTTGTTCGGCTTTATGCTCACGATGGTGGACTCTGCGGGAGGGATAAAAAGCGGAGTTATTCTTGCGGTGGAAATTGAGAATAAATGAAAAAACAGCTTTTGGTTCGCCAGAAGTTTGAAATTAGCTTTTAGCTATTTTGAGACTGAAATAACATCTGTCAGTATTTTCTGGTTCCGTATTTATGGTCTCGTTTTCATTTTTGCATCTCTTGTTGTACAAAAAAAAAAAAAATAAATAATAACAAAATAAGAAAAAAACAAAAAACAAAATAACTAACAAATACAGCCCGCTTCTCCGTCTGTGAAATAAATAATAGAAAATGTCAAATCCTAACGATGTTCGCGTTACTTTTCGGCGGGGAAATCTTTAGAAGCTTTTTTTTTCTTCCGACAAAGTAAAGTCAATAGTCGGATCTAAATCTGTGAATTGATCAATGAAATGGCTACACTTATGTATAAAATTTAATAGTTAGAATGTAAGCGGCGCCACCTGGTCTCGTCAATTAAGTTACGTGTTTCATGTCTCAGTTTCGTTTTTCCCCTTTGTTCTGTTCCGTTCCATCGCGTCTTGGGCTGCAATATATTCACCGTTCACGTTTCACTGCTCCGCCCCCGTTACGTCAGGATTTTGACGTTGTGGCATTAGTCCGTCAATGTTTACGGCTTTTCCCTTTTTCCATTCCGCGAATTCAATTTAACGCTTTTGTCACTTATGTC
Source organism: Tenthredo mesomela (assembly GCA_943736025.1). Classification (NCBI taxonomy): domain Eukaryota; kingdom Metazoa; phylum Arthropoda; class Insecta; order Hymenoptera; family Tenthredinidae; genus Tenthredo; species Tenthredo mesomela. Next base: position 11,768,083 of record OX031015.1, on the reverse strand, counting down.
AGCCGAGCCATACGCGTTGCGGTACAGATTTCGAGAGACGCACCAGTATTCTCATTCATATAGTCAGCAAGAAAGAGAAAAATGACAAAAAGAAACAAAAATAAAAATACGTAGAAATTCGGTTTCGTCGGAAACGAAGCAACAAATAAATAAATCCGAACATAAATAAGAAAATAAGCTGATCTTTAGATTTTGGCGAGTAAAGCAGAGAATTCTTGGAAATCTGCCCTCACGTGGAACGTGAAGATATCGAGCTTTAAAAAGATCGATATATCCAGCGAATGATAGCGCTGAAAAAGACCGTCACGGTTAGATCCTAATTTTTTCAGACATCGATTGACAAGCCCGAAAATTCCGAGGACATTTGGTCCTTGTTCAGAATCTCACGTTTGAACGACACTCTGATTTTCCCATGCTACTGGCGACCATCCGTGTCCACCCTTAGTCGCCTTCGACCATTTCGGAAAGCTCTGAATACACGGATCTAAATGATCCGTACAATGGCTGATGAGAACGTTTTGACGGTTCCCCGTTCTTTTTTTTTTTTTCTATCCAGACGCGCATTGAGGTGCTCCAATATCCGGAAAAATGCACTTTCAGATATTGCCGAGATAACTACAGGGAAGAATAATAGTGGCTAGTCCGTTGAATCTGTGGTGTCTACTCACTCCGTGTTGATAGGTATGTATATGGAGTGTCAAAGAAAAATGTCCGATCGTTGAAACTAAAATGAAAAAAAAATAAAAAAAGGGACTTCTGTCAGCGGACAAATGTAAACACGGATACGTTCTCCACATTCTTTTTATATATAGGCAACAGGAATTCATCGATCATAACCGCGGAGTTAGGGAAACCGTCTTTCCGAAAAGTTGAGTATCCGCAGGATTTATCGACAAGTTGGTAACTCCTTTTCCGGCTCTACGATATCACTCATATTTGACATCATTTTTTATGGTATACTATTTATTTCGATCGGCATGGAATCCGGATTGAAAAAAAAAATAAAAAATAATAATACAGTCTAAGGGTTAACCCCGTATTTAATACGTATAGAAAACAAGGCGAAGCCTACCTCTGACGGCGACGCTGTACCAAGTGGAAGAAACAATTATTAAATTAGCAAACATCGGTGTCTTTAATTACAGTTACAACGGCTTCCAGAGCGTCCCGTCTTCCTCCCATACCCTAACTCTCTCGTCTCACCCCTTTCCGTCGTAACGGTTTGAGCACGGCTTTCTTAGCGAGTCCCCTTTGCTACCAGAAGCTCACCCTTGGGTCTCCTTTCCGGCTTATTTCTAAAGGCTTAGCTTTTGTCGGCTTACAATCTCCAAGCACCGTTCGAGCCTAAACTATTTCCTGATATCTCAGCCGTTTGATAATCTGTTTTTACAATTTAGTCAAAAAATAGAAAAAGTGCCCTCGAGATTTTTATATAGTATATAAACATACAGTCTTTGTTTTAACGGCTCAGAACATTCAATAAATTATAGGTACGGCAAAGAATAGAAAAAATTGAAAAATTGTATCGTGAATTCACTGAATATGTCTGATGTCGAACGCGAAATAATATCAATTATCATTTCGGCTACAAACGGTACGACATTCTGACCTCCCGCATGGTCCTACGATAACAGATCACATCGACGCCCGATACGAATAACAGCACATTTCAAATTCCGGGTGGAAAAGAGCACATTTCAGATTCCGGGTGGAAAAGAGCACGTTTCAGATTCCGAGTGAAAAAGAGCATGTTTCAGATTCCGGATGGAAAAGAACACGTTTCACATTGAGAATGAAAAATAGCACGTTTCAGATTCACTCGAAAACCAGCACAATTCAGGTTGAACCGAATATTACTTGTTAGCAAGTGTCAGGTAGGTTTATTATAAGATTGAAATCATCATTCAATGATAAAATTGAATCGAGTTTTTGTGCATAATTGTGCATTTCCAATTTCATAATAAACCTACCTGACACTTACTAATGAGTCATATTCGCTTCGCCTGAATTGTGCTAGTTTTCGAGTGAATCCGAAACGTGCTATTTTTCATTCTCAATCTGAAGCGTGTTCTTTTCCATCTGGAATCTGAAACATGCTCTTTTTCACTCGGAATCTGAAACGTGCTCTTTTCCACCCGGAATCTGAAATGTGCTCTTTTCCACCCGGAATTTGAAACGTGCTCTTTTTCACCAGAAATCTGAAATGTGCTGTTATTCGTATCGGGCGTCGACGTGTAGCCTAGAGATTGGAATTATAATGCTTATCAAGAATTGATAACTCGATTACAATTATAATTGTATGAATTTATGTTTTATTTGAAAAAATGTAATTAATAGAAAAAATAAATAAAAATAAAATTAAAACGCGTTAAATAGCTTTGACCTTTTCAACTTTGTTTAATAAATACCGTGGTTAATGTTGTTGTGTGTTGTCGGACACGTATGTATATACTAGTGTTATAAATAGTTGATGCTAGCCTGACTCTGCGAGCGCATTCTAAGGTCTAACAGATGATGCTAGGCACGAACCTTGGGCATTAAGCTCCTCGGTGATTGGCTTAAGTGATTTCGAAATAACGATAATAATTTTAAGATACGTCACCTCCTGTTGCTAATGAGCTGTTGTAATGACGGACCATTTATACACGGTATATTAACGAGCCACACGCTGCAACAAATTTATTTTTGCATATAATAGATGCATTCGTTTTTAGTAATACCGAAAATAAAACTATCCCGAGTAAAGTTGAACGAAAAAAATCAATACAGGTAACATAGATGGCAAAGTCTTAATCTGAACACGAATATTATATATATGCGATCGCAGATACGGCTAGAGATAGGATCTCGATTTTGTTGAAAGCGTCGTGTCCAGTCTAGGTACAAGCATCGTATCCCAGATATCCGAACGGGTTAACGAATTTACTGAAAACCACTTTACCGTTTGAATCGATAATTGACACGGAATGGACAGTCATCGTCTACCTCTGCTTGTATAATTGACTCTGGCCGTATCCTGAAGGGAGAATTATACTGGGAAATAGACGTCGATTAACTCTTGCAGATTGTTACCTGTTCGACCTAATTTAAATCGTCGATTAATGTATATGGTTGAAATTTGTTCAAAGACACGGATATACCGTGGATCTTATTTTTCGCCGAAATTAAGACATAGCTTGTATTTCCTCAATTTTAAGTCTCCTTCGGATATCTTTTTTGAAACATCGTCTTTCAACCCACCCCATACGCCACATCTACCCCCGAATTCGATGGCTAGACGTATAGGTGTTGGGGCCGTAAATCAGTCGCGTGCAGGCTGGGTTACTCGCCTAGGACAACACGTCCATGCCGTCTATATTCACTCACCCCTTTTCCCTCGCTCAGGCTTCGCAGCTTTTGCCCTCTTCTCTCCCTTTCCCAGCTCCTGCCGATAGGTATACATATACACGTATATGTGTACCACACAGTGTATGCTATACATGTGTTCGGCATCGAACGGTCGAGAACGATGCACTTGGCTCAGAGAGTAGATTTATACCTCGATAAAATGAAATTCAATTTTAGCCACACAATTTTTCAGAATGCTTCCTAGTATCGATATGGTCGTTAAAAAATTTTCGGATTTGGTACGAGATTTTTTTTATCTTTTTTTTTTTTTTCGGAATCTCGAACTTTACGACAAATTTTCACCATCGTAGTTTCCTTTTTCATAATATATCAAACGAGATAGACACGGAAAAACGAGGATAGAAAAATACGAGAGAATGAAGGGATGATCTATATTCTTGACTTTAACCACCTGCCACTACTACAAATCATAATTACACAAGTTCTGGGTTAGTTCCGCACAGAAGATGATTGCTTACCGGTGTTTCTAATTAGGCTAATGTTTGTTAAACATTATTTTCTTTTCAGTCACACCCTGCGGCGACCGGGGGGCTTTTTTTTTTTTTTTTTCTTTTTTTTTTTATCTTCACAACCATTTTCTACGTATCCATGAACTTTACCACCGCAAATCGCCACGCGAAATAATTTTGTACACAATTTTTACACTACACGCAAAAAACAGTGCTGTCGAATTTACTCTATGAGCAGTGAATATAATTATGGACAGCACTTTTTTGCAGTAGAAATTATCACACCCGTGTGGAAATTGCCTTTTTAATCCATTTTTATGAAAAAGCGTTGGTAGGGTCCCGATCAGGCTGCCGTGATAGTCAAATATCACGATGTTCCCTATCTGGCCTTAATACGGTACGAGTCAGGCTGCCCTTTCAATTATTGTGGCACACTAACGCGGTCCGTTCTTAGTAGGGTAGGGTAGGGTAGGGTCTAACTAGTAGGGTCCTAATGCGTTCGCCTGATGGGGACCCTATTTATAATCAGGCATACTAGTCAGGGCCTCACGATCGCCCTGTTTGAATTTCCACATGGGCAATTCTAGTATTGGGTACATTAGAGCAAGTGGCATTCAATGTCTATACGAGTGAATGTTACCACATTGTGATAATTTTTCTATTGCAAAAAAGTGCTGTTCATATATTTACTGCTCACAGAGTAAATTCGACAGCACTGTTATTTTTGCGTGTATATTATATGTTTCAATTTTCGTGATAAAAAATCGTTCCATTTGACTTATGTTTTATTGCAGGGTTGAGACACGTTGAAAGCTTCTGGTCTGAGTGAAACTGTATATATATATATATGGTTAGAGTAAATTTTCTCGATTTTCAGTGATATATATCATGTGGCGAACGCGGGAACGAACGCGGGAAGCCGTAACGTCTAGCCTTACCTAAATACGTAAAAAAGTGTGAAAACCCTTGACTGGTGAGAAATAAATGACACCGATTGTTATCAGGTAGTGTACAGGCTGCTATTAACAATGCCCCACGAAAACCTGCAATCTAAGGCGAGAGAGAAAAATAGCCGACAGCTAACCACAACCAGCATTACATTGGCCACTGGCCATTTGTCTAGATCGCGGTTAGCTCTTACCTTACCGGTAGCCCTTCATTTTCACTTCCTTCCTTCCTTATTGTTGGCCGATGACTTTGGGGGTGAAAAATCTTTTGCCATAAAAATTTAAAGAATCTAAATATTCCGTGCGAGTGACGAATTAAATATACCAAGCCTGAGCGCACATTATATAAATATATGTACTCTGTTCGTCGGGAAAGAAAAGAGTAAAATAAAGTCGAAAGTCAGAAACTTGTACGTATGATACTTCTGTTTCTTTCAGGTGGTATATATAAAGTTTTTGAAATTCGTGTCAAAAGTATAGGTGAAATAAAGTATCACAATATTTCATCTCTTCTCTCAGCTGCATGAGCTTCTATGCTTATTCGTTATTTTGGTGTTTCTGTTTTCAGCATTTGTATATCAAGTTGATCACGTTTTGGGGCCTCTAATTAACTTGATATAATTATGGGATTGTATTACGCTTGTTGAATCCAGATTTTAACAGCTGTTCTGAATTTAGAGAAAGTTTTTATTCGTCGATATCGTGGGCTACTGTATAGTACGCTGTTATACTTGTTTTCGGACACAGATCACGACGGGGTGAACACAGACTCTTGAGGATCAGAATATCCCGAGTGGGTCGTCCCAAGATCCTGACAGGATTCAGAAAGTAGACCAATATAACAATATCTGATGAGGCGGGTTTTGGCTGCTTTTAAAACCCGGAGGACACTGCCTAAATGTATTGGCAGGGTTGAAACAATTCGTCAGGAGTAAACAGTTAGGATTCCATTCTTTTTTTTCTTCAGGATCGTAAATAATTCAAAGGAATGGTCGAAGTTGGCCAATACGTCAAAATATCATCGAGGGAGTTGAACCATTTGAATTAACATTCAAAAGCCGTTCGGTTGGGTTTCGGGTGGGCAGGTCAGTCGGGGTAAGGTTTGAACAGATATATTAAAATTCCCTGTGCCAAAGGAGACAGAGAAAGATCTGCAGGAACTCTTCCCTGACCTCTTGGGACGGTCGTAAATAAATCGTAATTTATTCCGGTGTCGAAAACTTTTTGAGGCCTTGAAAAAAAAAAAAGAAAAAAGAAAAAAGAAAAATGAAAAAAGAAAAAAAAAAAAAGAAGAAGACGAAGACCGAAGCCTCACTAGCCAAAGAAACAAATAAAGCTCGGTTTCTATCTCAACAATTTTTGAATCCTTACCTAAGACTTTCTCACCTACTAAATCTCGGTGGAATCTCGTCTGCCGTTTGAAAGTTAAAACTAACAGATCCTGGAAAGCGTCAAGGAGGAAGTGAGGGAGATATACTAAAGAAAGGAAGAAAAACAAGGGAAGAAGATCACGCGCGTTCGTACGGCCAGCTTTGAAAGTACTTCGATCACATTTGGAAATCGATTTAAATGAGAATAGCTATCGAAGAATGAGAGTGCAGGTAAAGATGTGCGAGTGTTGTGTGTCAAGATTCACGAGTAAAGGGCAAAGATGGTCGTCGTCTGTGACGCTGCTGGTTCGAGACTCGTGATTCGAAGAGTAAAATGGAAGGCGTAGCTTTAGAACCGGATAAATTGACTGCTTTTAGGCTCGATGTGTTTCGAAATCGAGAAACGACTTCCCCAGAGATTCGTTGGTATGCGAAGGTCTCATTTCGGCATCAGAGACACAGTATATTTCTCAAATCAATAGGCTTCACGCTCACGATGTGTATTATATTCCGCAAGGACAACCTGTAGACGATATATATTTCTCACGGCGTAAATCTTCGTCAAGTTGAAAAGATTTCCAGTCCATATCTCGCGTGTCACGGATCCGCTAGATTATGTATTCGTCGAATTTACTTGACATAAACATAGTCTGAATATCTAAAGACATTTATGATTATTGATTACCTACCAGCTACTATTATACAGATCCGGACAAAAGTCCAAATAAAGTAAATTCGCTTAGTATTTAATTTCAATTATCTTGTATCAAAGTACGATTTTTCTAATACTATGCACCGTACAAGAATTTCTTACGAAAAACCTTGCAAGTATCGCAGGGAATAGCTTTTCCGACAAATGTCGTCCGTCGCGGTGTGCTGGCGAGGAAGGTAATCTCGATCTAAATTATTCGAGATCACGCTTACGTTAATTCCAATTAACGCTCGCGCCTCCCCAACGGGTGCACTGGAGTCAAGTAGTAGAGGTACAAGGCCGTCGTGCCGTTGCGCGGTGTTGCCTCTTATCAAATACTCTGTAAATAAACCTGATTTATGCCTACTTTATATCACTTTCGTAATAAGATCTAATTTCCACTTACACCTGGTATGGATGTTGAATTAATCCGCAAAGAGGTAGGTACCCACCTACTTTACTCGTTAATTTCCTATTTCTACTTCTCCTTCTCCTTGTCCGACTCATTGAGTAAACCACCCATTCAACATCCATCAACAATTATCGATCGGCAAAATTAAACATTTGCGTATAAGGAAAATCTAACAACCCAAATTTCATATCCTAAGACCAGACCTAGTCCTCGAGATATTTCAATTCCTGAGAGCGCATTCATTACACCGAACAAATCGTTTTCACTAAAATAGCCATTTCCCTTATCAAAATTGATCAGATTTTTGCTTTCTGGTAGAAATAAATCACCGACAGTTTAAGAGAGGAAAAACTATTCGACCATGGTCAACGCTCGACATGATTGGCTCAGATCGAGCGTGATGCTTTACGGTCACGTCCGATTGAAAATCAATTCAATTTCGATCAGATAATCGGCGGCGAGGGTGAAACGTGGCAGCCTGTTGGTCAGAGGCACATGCCTTTGGATAAGTGGCACAATCGATGGGTCAGACTAACCCTAATTTAGTACACCAAGATATGTTTCAAACCGAGGCGAGGGAAACCACCCGCACCGCACGGTTCGGAGCGAGTTATTCCTGGGCAATGCAGATACGGGGGGGGTCCGACTCCGAGTCCTAGGGATTTCGGAGGACTCCCTGCAGGAACTCCCAGGAACTCCGACGGATCCGGACCAGGATAGGGTTTTGGGATAGCATTATGAATCCATTACCCAGAGGCTCACGTCTGCGCTAGAACGTTAGGTATACCCACCCTGCACTAGGTGGCATATACAAACCTCTAACCTACTGTTGTTCAAACACGTCTATCCACACTCCGCAGATGCTTGGTACGCATGCGAATACACATACGCGAATCGGTTTGTATTACGCTATGGAATCACTAAACGATTCCATCCCTTCCTCGAGGATTACTCAATTTTCGGCTTGGTAATTGCCTTTATCGTTTCGAATAACGTACGTTTTCCCCTAACCCGGATTAGTCAGTGGGATATACCAAAGAATCAGGCCATTTTCTCTTCCAAATGTCTAACTTTGGTTGACCAATAGGGTGGTTCAAAAAAGACCTAATTTCTCAGATGTTGCTGCTCATTCGTGAAAATGTTGTTTGTGGTTTTGAAAAATTATTCCATTTTTTTTCGCTCTATAGGACAGTATTTACTACTGCCTCAGTGAAGTTGAAATTTCGAAATTTTGCCATTTCTGGAAATTTCAAAGTTCTCAGATCAAAGTCATCATCTGACTACCTCTAGGTTCTCATTCAATGAGGATGTTGGTTCAAGATGAGACTCGTACGATAATATTTAGTACTGCTTCAGAGACATTGAAATTTTTTCACTATTTAGGGGTTTTCTTAGAGATTGGATCGCCAGGTGTTGCTCATGAGACAGTCTTTTCTTACCATTTTAAGGAAGAAGTACACGAAGTTTGCAGTCTGTGGGACCATTTTTACTACTGCCTCATGTTGCTAATTTTACTTGAAGGAAAGTCGCCCTCAATGAGGCAGTAGTAAAAATGGTCCCGCATACTGCAAAATGCTTGGATTTCTTCCCTATATTGGTAAGATGAAACTGTCTCATGAGCAGCACCGGGCGATCGAATCTCCGAAAAAACGCAAAATATTGAAAAAAGTCCAATGTCTCTGAGGCAGTACTAAATATTATCGTACGAGTTTCATCTTGAACCAACATGCTCATTGAATGAGAATCTCGAGGTAGCCAGATGAGCGCTTTGATCTGAGCACTTTGAAATCGCAAAAAATGGCTAAATTTCGAAATTTCAACTTCACTGAGGCAGTAGTAAATATTGTCCAATAGAGCTAAAAAAAAAATGGAATAATTTTTAAAAATCACAAACAACATATTCACGGATGAGCAGCAACATCTGAGAAATTAGGTCTTTTTTGAACCACCCTATTGACCAATCGTTTTGCGAAGGCGACCAAACAAGTTCATCAGGACTTTGAAAAAATATCAGCTTTTTGTTATTATATTCTTATGAGTTTCTTCTATTCGGAAGATGCTTCTTATGGGGTAGATCTTAGGGTGTCTTTGGTGGTTAGTAGCTATGCATTTGCGCTCGAGTGCCTTTGACTAGGAATAAAAGTTAGCGTTCGGTGTCAAAGCGAGTTGGTAGGGTGCGGAGAAGAACTTGGTCGTAATTCTTCAGGAGTCCGTTGGTTCAAGTCCGGTCACGTATCAGGGTCTGAGGTTCTTCGGGAGTGCCTTAACCTTTGGTTCCCCCGACGGGACGCTAGCCGAGTCTGTTGACACACGTTGGAAATGGCGTAGCGACGCTGAGCACGCCGGTATTCGGAAGTGTCTCACGATTCACGAACCGCATCCTCAAGGGATCTTTGCAGATCAGTGTACGTCGCAGTTCTGCAGCAATCCCTGATATATTCCTATCGGTCTTTGATGTAGGTCTACCGTCTCCGTGCGAAAGGCACGTCCACTGGTTACACGTTGGCCAAATATATCATTAAAATTAATTATCAATCATGAGATTTAGTTTTTGTACCCATGAAGGGATGTAGAGTGAGAGTAATTAAAGGGGGTCTTCAGATAAACGGGTTTTGAGATATCGTGCTGACAATAAAGGGCTTTTTTTTTTTGTCACGGAAGAAATTAATGGCTGACAATATCTGAGCTTTAGGCAACGCAGCGATAAGTGAGCTGTAGGTTTAGTAATGTAGTATGGCAAGGGTCTGAAAGTACGGCTTCGAAGTATCGAGTAATAAAAAACTAGACGGTTCGGTCAGTAGCTGGGTGTGAGCTGACCTGACCTTAGTTCTCGTGATCCTAGGCTAAAGCAAGCGATGGTAATTTACCGTGGGGAGTTAACAAGCGATATTTTAGTGACCAAGCACTAACGTATTCCAACACGCACGCACACATACTTTTAGGTAGATTCGGTGGACACGGTGTGGTTATTTAGTCAAGCGTAGAGTGACCATTATTCGAATGGCCGCCCTCAGTTTGTTTAGCATTTTACAACAACCGACACACAGTTTGATCAACACCGACCAACCAGTTTATCCGATTTGGTTTATAATGTGGTCAACTGGATATAACCCAACGACTCTGAAACTAATCCGGAAAACGTTTTGTTTGCCGATTAAAATCGAACGAAACGAAAAACCATTTCAACACTGCTGCAGGTTGAACAATTCGTCGGAAAATCAACATTTAGATTTGTTTTTTCGAAAACTTTATAAATACTTACTATATACGTAAACTAAAAGTCTAGTTATTCGAACGTACGAAAATTGTTGAAAATAAAAAAAAATTGATAAATTATTACTGGCTAGTCAATCTAAATTGCGCAGAAAATCGAGAGAGAGAGAAAAAAAAGTAAATAAATAAAATAGGAAATTAGCTTCGTTGGGCTACCGTTTGGTGGTTTGTCAAGCCATACTGCGCCGCATCGTGCCAGGTGTGTCGGATTGTGTGGTCACTGTTAGGCAGGGGCATTTTATGTACACGAGGCTATATTATATAGAGATATTAGGTAGATGCGTGTACGTGGATGCTATGTATATACAATTGACCTAGCATCTGGTAGATACAGGTAATTTCAAACAACGTATTTCCGGTAGATTTTTTTATTATTTAGGTATACATAATAAATTTAGCTGAGGGTGCAGACGACGGTATGAGAATTAGAATTACTATATACAGAGAGTTCGAATTCATCTGTAAAATCTCCGCACAGTTCTCCAAGGCTCCCCAATTTGAAGATGTTATAATTCTTAGTATTCAAGAAAATTCTGGAAGCGTTATAAGATCTTTTATAAGCGGATATGAAACACGGCACGTTAAATACCTCTTCCTTCAATTCTTCACAAAAAAAAAAAGAAAAAAAAAAGAAAAAAAAAAAAAAAAATTACTTCGGTCTCGAGTTCCTCGTCTCAAGGATAATAATTTCCTCGAATTGTTTAGCTCGGTACCTACATCTAATTCCAGGGTGTTTCTATACTTTTCGCTAATCTCTGTCAACGTTTAAACCTCACTAAGAGTTTCTCGTAAATTTTAAAGCCATATGAAATAGATTATAATAATAATCATTCAAATATTTCATTTAATTAGTTAAGTCGTACAAAGAATACAATTTGACTAAATTTTTTTTTTCAAACTCTGAACAGCAATTAACGCAGTTATTTCTTTATAAACTGCGGTTGCGAGTTAAATATGCGTAAGAACCACTCTTCCGGATTAAAAAGCATTGTGTGAAAAATGAAGATAAATTCGTTATTCATTTGTTAAATAGCGTCGAACAGTATTTTTTGTTTTGTTTTTTTTTTTGTTTTTCAGACGATTTAATCTCACAGTAAAAATTATATATATATACCAATTGAAAGAATTGTTAATATTCGTAATAATATAATCGAACCGTTATAAAGACATAAAAAAAAAAATCTGAAATGATTCAATAAACTTGAGATTTGTAAACTGATCTCAATTTTCATCGAGTATACTTTGTAGTTTCACTCGACAGCGTTATTACATCAGGATTTGGTATAGAGAAAAATCTGGTTAGGGTATATATATACTATATACACTCGGATAATCGATGATAAAGTTTAGCCAAGACGTATAAGTCCCGAAATTTATTATCTGTGGAATCCGTCTGTATCGCTTCTAGAGTAATATCGCTGATTCAGCGATATCGTAAATAGAAGTTTAATTAATTCGCCGCTTGGGTAACCCGTAAGGCAAGCGCGAGGGATTATATCGATGTTTGGTAGTATTAGTTCTTCGCGTGGGTCGGGTAGTCGGTATTATACATACATACATACATACACATGTCGATCCATAAACCGGCCGGTATTTCTGTAGGTGTAAAAGAGGGACGTAGGTAGTATAGAATATAGGTTGTGGCTATTGCAGGTTTGTAGGTGAGTGAGAGACCGAAGCATGGTCAGCAGACTTAGAACCAAGACGTTGGTAGGTATAGACTAAAGGCTAAGAACCGGAGGGTTGCTGACCCTGGTGTAAGGAAGGATACGAGAGTTATTAACTCGGCGACATCCCTGTGGTGATTTAAAGGGTCATGTAGTCTAAGCTGTAGAATTCAATGGATTCTATTAACTTTGGTATATAATATGTATAGAAAAAGTTGAAAAAAAAAAAACCAAAACTTTTATTTTTTGTTTTTTATTTTTCAAATTAATTGGGACATGAATTTTTTCTTTGTCAAAAATTTGGCTGAAATTTACTCAACCAAGAAAAGCTCTGCACAGTTTGAAAAAAAAAAAAGAAAAAAGAGATGAAAATTTTTTTCTATAAGCAATGTGCCCTGGGAGGGCAGTCAGAGTTGGGAAGAAAAAGGTCAGGTACTTGCAGAGCCTGAGAAGAAGGACCAAAGTATGGTCCATGGCACTTGGACCTTGAACAACCCGGGCAGTACTTAAAAGAGGAAATGGCCGCGATAAGTATAGCGGAGAGCATGGCAACGGAGAAAGAAGATTTACGCGCGAGGTGAAATATGAGAGGGCCCAGAGAATTGCGTCAGAAATCCGTCTGAATTCGAGTGGGTTTAGTACAGTAGGTACCGGGTAGGTAGGTACTGGTAGTACTACCTGGCGGTGCCTTCTTAAAAAACCTTTCTAACTCCGACTAAGAATTACAGACATTCAGTGCAAAATTCCTGTTAACGAACTCCTTCGAATCTACGAAGTAAATAATGAAAGCGGTTTAAACTTTTACTTCCGCCAGCTGACTTCGATGGCTCGTAGAAATACCATTGAAACTCATGGTTATTGAATCTCCTGTGTATTACCTCATTTTTACACATCGTGAATCAGTATTCACGCAGTGATGAAGTAACCGATTATTATTTTTATTCTATACGAACCACCTCAATCTACATGTAATAAAAAAGATTCATCGGCTCATTAGAGTTATATTAAGCGTTAAAATGTGTTCTTAGAATGAATCTCCTCTCTTCAAACAACGTCGAAAGTCTCGAGGAGAATTAGGGCTAATTAAATTGCCACTGAAATTCGACCTTTAGGCAGTGCTCAACGTTATACTACATATTAGATGGAAAGAAAAAGAACAAAAAAAAAAAAAAAAAAAAGAAGAAAAATATTAGGGAATTGGAGAGATTGGTTTATTTTCATCTGATCCTAGTCTGAGATTGTTGGTAAGCTATCTTTCTCCTAGCTACTTTATCTAGTAGACATGAGCTGCCCATTTATTGATAGCTTCGTTTATTAGCCAATGCTTTTAAAGCTGTATCAGCTACAGTCTGTGATTTCGATTAACTGACAATATTCATTATTTGATTAAACGAGTCAGTATTCGTTATAGAATTGATAGTGCATCCGGAAATCAGTTCATAAATAAATTCAGAATGAATTCTCTCGGTTAAGATTAGATCGGTAACGTCTTGCTACCCCACATAGCACTGAATATCGCGGCATCATTGCAGATATTCCTGCAATATTCCTACAATATTGCAATATTCCTGCAATCTTGCCGCAATATTCAGTGCTATGTGTGACAATAATTGGCATATATTTCTAATATTCCTACAATATTGCAATATTCCTGCGATCTTGCCGCAATATTCAGTGCTATGTGGGACAATAATTGGCAAATATTTCTAATATTCCTACAATATTGCAATATTCCTGCAATCTTGCCGCAATGTTCAGTGCTATGTGGGACAATAATTGGCATATATTTTGAAAATCAGCAAGCATGGTAGAATGAATATTTATTGATGATTTACAGAGTGAACTAGGAGCTTAAAAAATCCTTAAACTATTGTATTCATAATTCTTATAAGAGTGTTTTACAATAAATTTTCAAAGTTTTCCGCATCATGAATTGCAGCCAGCTAAAATCTATGAGCATGAACAACTAGGTCACAGTTTTTTTTTCCAGGATCGGAATATTAGTCGCTATATAATATTATCTGCGAGACACCCGATACGTGAAGAATGACAATTTACGATCAATTTTCTCTGATATTTTGACCGCATAAATCTTTCCCGATGGCCAATAGAGGCGGAAGTATCTGTTTATACACAGTATACAAATATACGTACTTCATATACGTGTGGATTGAAAAATCTGAATTCCTGTCCCCGGGCTAGAGCCACGGTTCGGATCTATAGAATACTGCCAAATGAATATTTTAATAACCAACACCTGTGCAGAAGGTGTGAAAAAAGACGCAGACAGCGTAACGCGATCAATCAATCGTTGAACATACATATATCACATTTTTACGTATGTATATTTCCGCAAATGGTTACTCGCAATCAAACTTAGCCAATTCCACACGTAGGTATATGTATGTAGTAGCAAAGCGATTTTACCCTGACGGAATCCTTGATTAATATTTCAAATCTAAATTCTGTTTATACTTGATTTTTTTTTTCTCCAGAATTATTCTGTGTTCTACTACCAAGGCGTGAAAAAAAAAAAAAAAAAAAAAACTCTAAATTAAATCAAAAGTGTATAAAGACTCAGATAATAATTTTCTAACAATTTATTCAGTTTCATCATTAAGGGGACCAGTACAGCGACTTTTCGAGAAATGATCATAGTCCGAAATCAATTTATTTCATAACCAAAGTTCATTTCACATCAAAATATTTTTCTTTTTCAAAATCATGTGTCGTAAGGATTTCAGAGCACCGTTGGACCGATTCAGGTCATCTTGGATTCATTTTCTTCAGAAAACAAATCCTCGTCATGTGAATGTAGGAATTTTGAAAATTTTTCGTTTTGGCCAAGTTATTTAAGAAATGAGTGATAATAATTTTTGCAAATTCGGTAAATTGATCATAACTTATGACATGATTTTTTATTTTAAAATTCCTACATTCACATGATGAGGATTTGTTTTCTGAAGAAAATGAATCCAAGATGACCTGAATCGGTCCAACGGTGCTTTAAAATCCTTACGACACATGATTTTGAAAAAGAAAAATATTTTGATGTGAAATGAACTTTGGTTATGAAATAAATTGATTTCGGACTATGACCATTTCTCGAAAAGTCGCTGTACTGGTCCCCTTAAATGAACAACGAATTTGATTAAATTTTTATTCCTCAGATTCTTTATCTATGCTTCTTTTGATTAGAAATTATTATACAGCTGTGTGGGTACACTCGTATATTATATTCACGTTTATATGAATTATAGACACGATCTATATTCTATATCGTATTCGCACTAGAAATACATATATATATGTATTTATGTATTAGTCTATTGTTTAATTCACCTTACGTGGTAGTATTTACGTAACGTGGCGGAAGGGTTCGCGCCCTGAGCTTAAACAAGGAACAATACCTTCGGTTTAGCCCGCGGTGTATTTACGTAGACACGCGAGATACGCATACGTGCGTTCTGTATTGTTTCATTTATTTGTTCGTCGCATGTATCGTGTATTGATGGAATATTTGAGTAACCATTCGTGGTCGGTTTTTATCCACATATGAATATAGACAAACATATCCATCCATATATATATATATTTATATATACGATACATACATATATATCAAACCGCACCATCACATTTTATGTATACCCACAAGTTTTTCGATATCAAAAAATGATAATTAGTCTTTAAATACGTCGAATTATCGTCAAAGATTATTACCTATAGTCAAATTCTTTGGTAAGAATATCACCATCTAGTGAAAGTGCGAATGCAACATGTTCTTGAGCTTTTGGTCTAAACGTCTGTCCGTTTTAAACGAATGACTACCACTTTTATCTTGTCCCGGGCAGGGCACCGCTAATGCTTGCAAAATACGCCCATTAAGAGGGCTTTTATTTGTCCCTGAATTGTTTTATACCTTTACTAGATCCCACGATTTTATCACTGTTTGTGGTATTTAACCACTAGGTGGTGCAATAAACTTCCTGCCGTTATTCTCAACTGCAATTTTAAACACATATAATATATAGGATATATTAGATACATATTATATATACATCTAGATATATTTCCAGCTAGTTACAGAATTGATTAACATCCTACCGCAGTCCATTGTATCAATAATTACTAGTATTAAATTTAAGAAGATTAGAGATTAATAAATCGTGACCTTTCTAGCCGCGCGTCCTTTTTACCTCATGGCTTCTTTGTTATACTTAGAGTTTGCATGTCTAATCGCGATCTTTTCACGGGTTATTAATTATCATATTTCTATATAACGCTATTCGGCGACCTATAATCCTTGTTCACTATGCGTCTTTAATGTTTCCATTGTCTACTCTCAGACATCTTAGATCTTAGAGAGTCTGCCTGCCAGCTTGTCTACTCACTTCCTTGTCCATCCGCTTGTCTGCCTATTCTTCCGTGAATAAGGGGCAATGCGTTGAAACTTACTCATAGTTATATTATATATATAGTATAGCACTATACCGAATATCCTAGGGGGCAAACTTGAGTCAAGATTTTGCATTTGTATATAACGTGTGTGTGTGTGTGTGTGTAAGTATTATTACGGATTACTATATATCAAACAATATACACGCGGGAATCGGTACAATGAATCGAGTATAAATACTTCACAGTTTCTACTCTATTAGTGGAATGATGCGATACGAACCGTTTCGGAATCCCGGTTCCAGAGATACAGTATAGATATATACCTACATATATATATACAGAAATTTATCCGAAAGTTGAACTGGCGCAAGCTAAACAGGAAATTAAACTTTACCTTCGACTGTCACTTTGTAAATCGTTTGGCCAAATTCAAATGTTCGAGGTTTAAATTTATTGAAATTTGAAATAGGTATAGGTAGGTAGGTACTATACGATCGCGTTTGTCTCGTTAGTTTAACCGAGTATATATAAGGTATAAATAATAATAATCGATAAGAATTATTAAACTCGATAAATTGATCTAAGTCAAACGAATTCCCAGTAGAGTATTAAATCCTTAAAAAAAAAAAAAAAAAAAACTACCCTCCTAAATGTACAATTATTTGATTGATGAATTAAATATGAAATCGCGTTCTCGGGCTTGGATAAAAATGCAGCCAGTATAATCTTTAGAGTTTGCACAGGGTGACTGTCAAGGCGTTACTATCTGCGAACGTGAGACTAAATGAAAGGAATGTAAATCATAAAAAGTTACGACCTTTTAAATCTCCTACAAGGTGGTGCACGTTCACTTTAATTACCTTACATCTCTCATTCCCCCCCACCCACCCTACGCCATACCTACATCTTGCTTTCTCTTATTTCTGCGGATTCTCTCGCTTTCTCGCCTCCTTTTCGTTTCCACTTAGAGGAATTCCCTGCCACGAATAGATCATCTTCAGCGGCGCGTGCTCTTGGGGGTAATTAGGAACGTAGCTATATATACCTACCTACCTACCTCTCTATACCTTACCTTGCTTGCCCTTCTCTTTATAGGTATAGTATAACAATCGCAAAATAATACTCGAGATAAATTTATTCATTTGATCGCAAATATTATTACATAATTTTCGCAATAGTTTACTTTTTTTTTTTTTTTTTTACCCATATGCACACGCGAAATATTTGTCAAACTAATACGCAGACATTGTGTTCACCTATAAAGCAACGTATCGAGGATTCATGATACTAACTCAGCGGTACGCCCTTCTAAACATCGCTCATAACATAAACAAGGGTGGCTCTCTCGTAGCCTTATAGTATAGGGACTTTGTCGGGGGGAGAGAGAGAGAGGGGGGTGGAGATATTTAGTGGACGTGACACTCTAACCCCTTTCAAACATCGTTAACTAACCCTTCTGCCATTGCTAACCTATTCAAATAACACACACACCGCATATATTAGTGCGTTTATAATATACGTATTAATAAATGATAATAATGACGAAAAAAAAAAAAATTACATCTCAGATTATAAAATTCCTTATACTATTTTTCTATCGATATTATAATACATCGACGCTGCTTATGAAGACTAGCACGTTTCAGATTTCTTACGAAAACTATAGCACGTTTCGATATTCACCACGAAGACTAGCACGTTTCGGTTTTCACCGCGAAACGTAATAATCTTCAGAAAATCCTTGTTGCATTGATCTAAAAATAATCATTTTCGCAAGGATAACCGAAGCATGCTAGCTTCCGTAGCAATAACTGAAACGTGCTAGTCTTCGCGGTGAATATCGAAACGTGCTAGTCTTCGTGGTGAATATCGAAACGTGCTAGTCTTCGCGGTGGATATCGAAACGTGCTAGTCTTCGTAAGCAGCGTCGAATTATATAGTCAAGTGCTTTCGCAAGAATTGAAATCCTTTCGTATACTCTTATTAATGCAATGAATTAATTACCGAAGATAATTGATTCTTAGATTAGTTTCCTCAATAATTGTCTTAATTTAAATGAATTTTATTGTGTAAATTTATCGCAATAATGAGCAAAGTATATTCTAGTTTATTGAATAAGAAGCTATTAGGTACTACTGTTACCTGTTACTAGTTAATGTCAATCAGTCAAAGTTTGAGGTAGTATAATAATTACCGTTCATTAATCGTTATAGCAAATTGTAATATCATTGAATTATATTCTAACAATACGACTGAGAGTGATTGCTTTTAAAGGCAATTAAAATAAAATCTGGCATCTAATTAACCCAACTGGGATGACAGCGAACCAATTGCGTTCAGTTATTCGTTGCAACCCTAGTAATTTGCTATTCTCACGCGGTTCGCACTAACACTTTTGTAAACGTTCGACTTTCCACGTACTACCTATATACACATATACAACTAGAGTACGTCAAGGTGTATAACACCTGTTCTTGTAGTGGGGGGTTGACAGAGCTAGAGTCGAGGTTGGATAGGATATACGTCATGGGGTGACAACCGGAACAAATGGAATCTGAACCAGCGCGATGTTCTCTCACGTATGTATATATATATATATATGATATGTACGTATATATGGCTCCTATATTTGGCTCGGTAACGTCATAATGTATAATAGGCACCGTTACAAATGATAGACCAGATGCACTCTCAGCTTTCGGTCTTTTATGATATTTTCAATATTACCCCAAGAAATATTTTAATATTTTTTTTCTAAATTATCAGAAGATCTACACAGAAAGAAAGGTTGACTTGATTCAAGATAATTTTGCGGTCTAAAAATAAAGACCGAAATTTTGTCGGATCAAATCAAAAATTTTCTCGAGCCAAGAAAATTTTCAAAATTTCGGTCTTCATTTTTGGACCGCAAAATTATCTTGAATCAAGAATAATTTTCTTGGCTCAAGTTAACCTTTTTTTTTTCTGTGTATACTAGATTAATAATAATAATAATAATCGAACGGCGTTCTGATATTAAAAATTACAACCCTTAATTTTCGAAGTTTCATTTATTACGTAATATAGTTGAAGCACGATTTACTAGCTGTTCAATTTGTCTAAAAAATATACGTGACGTAGTATAACTTGGTGTAGGTATATATATCTGGCTTAAGCTAGAGTGTACATAGTGAGATATAGACATTTATATGAGTAAGTGCAGATGTAGATGAGAAAGACAATGCGAGTATACGTATATAGGCATATATATTCACAGTGGGATAGCGCATTTTCTTACATCCGTTCAGTGGCTGAATTCTCGTATATTTTTCCTTGGCTCGAGGCGCAGTGTATGTATATGTACATATATATAAATATATATATATATATATATATCAGTACGTAGTGCGAGTAGGGTGACCTAAGTAGAAAATGGTAATGGAAAGTGGCAAAAACTACACTACATAAGAAGTTTTTTTTTTTTTTTTTTTTTTTTTTGAAAAATATTTAACAATAAAGTTGAAATTAAATTTTTCCCCAAGCTTGCTGATTGACTACAAATGCATTCATCATCATTCCCTTGTATCATATGTAATCAACATTTTATATTTATATTACTGATATAACGTCGACATTTTTACCCAATAATAGTACCTCGAAATTCTATTCTGTGTATATTAAAAGTTTGATATTATCATTTTGGCAATTTCGATACACATTATCCATCAGCTAATTAAACACAGGTACTTCTAGCTATAGAATCACTAGATGAGATATGGAGTAAATTTGTGAAGCTGATAATCAGTTCTGAATAGGTTTTAAATGTACACTAAACGTAATGGATTCTGATCCGGACGAGTTGGACAATTCTAGAAACAGCCAATCGGCGCTCTGGATTAAAAAAATCCAGAGCGCCGATTGGCTGTTTCTAGAATTGTCCAACTCGTCCGGATCAGAATCCATTACATTTAGTGTACCTATACACATATTTATATCGTGCTGATTAAATATTTTTTCTGATCAAATATTCAACAGATTTAGTACGCAGATACATTTCAGTCAGATTAGACCGGACTGAATTGATAGTAAAGTGCAACGATACGGGTCCACCAGCTATCGGGTGTATATATCTCGATATATAGAATATCTTGGTAATATGTATAGTAGCTGCAGCGATCGATTTCTTGAATTGCATCTCAAGCCCAGACTTCACAGCCGCCTTGTACAACTGATATATTATTCAAGCCTGGAACCTGCTCCCGCGGCTAACCGATTGTGTTTATTGGATGTGTACAGTACAGAGTTGGAGGATATTTTGAGGTCTTTGAACTTATAGGAGCAGTGATTCTAACTCGGTTTAATGTTAGATAATTCAGAAAGTCATGTTATCACTTTTAAAAGCGACTCTGATAACGTCGAGTAGGGTTATAATTAGTGGAGTACAAAAAAAAAAAAAATAAATAAATAAATAAATAAAAAACCGATAAAACAAGGGTGAAAAAAAAAAAAATTGTACGATTATAGGACGAGTTTTTGTTTTGTATTTACCGACTATACTACTTTTCATCATGTGAATTTTCTATTCAATGCCAATTGAATATCAACGATGCATTGTGTCCGTGATATGGGGTGATTTTTTTTACTTCTATTTTTCCATTTAACCCCTATCAAGGGGCAATTTATTTTTAATCCTTGAAATATGATTTGAACGCTTATCAAATCGTGATCCATATCTACAAACACGATATCATTGTACAAATACGTAGATTATTTACTATATTGTTTATTAGGTTGTCTAGATTTTTTTAATCGGTATTAAATATCACGAATAATGATTTGAAGAAAAAAAGAAAAAAAAAAAAAAAATAGGAAAACATTTTCACATCGAATGGTCTGTACTCGACGTGATTAATACCACGGATGTACATGCATGTATGTTATTTTCTTTATTTTTTTATTTTTTATTATTTTCTTTCTATATTTCAAGCCATCGTTCATCGTCGATATCGGGATTCGGATTTGATGAAACTCGTCAATCGCAGCTGTCGCGGTTACGAGAACAATTACGATTTATTGGTAGACGTAAGTACGGCGTCACGGTGGTCAACAAGATGGACCTCGAACTTTGACTAGGGTCAGAATTGCTTGTAATGATACCTCCGAGTGTCATGAGGAACCCAAAGGTTGTCAGGGTTATGCGACGGCATAGTACGACGCCTAGAAAAGGGTATATAGGGGAAGATGGGGTAATTGCGAACACCTAAGGGAGATTGGAAAAAAACCGAGGAAATCACATAGTTATGAAATTTTTCTTCATTGCAACCTCAACTATGATATCTTATCTTGCCAATCCATCACAATTTATATCATTAAATCAAGAATTAGGTTGAAATATTGAATAAATACGAAACCCTTGCATTTCGCAATTACCCCGACCCCCCTGGGGTAATTGCGAACAGCACTTGGGGTAGCCCGGACGACTAGACTTGAGATAAATCCGATAATAAATAGGGGTAAAACATCAAAAATCAACCGAGTACCTGCAGATAATCAATATTCCAACAACACATGGTGAAGAAATATCAGCTCGGGGTAATTGCGAACCTGTTATTACGCAATTCGCAATTACCCCAAACGATCAAATCGATAGAAAGTAACATTGCAAAGAAACACGGCCTCACATTCTGAACTTGAAGGTGGGCGATGATATCGTCATGGATTTTACTTTCTGAAGCTAAATATTCAACACTATATTACATAAAACCAGGTCATTTCATCGATTTGAACACCTAAGAATAATTAGATCAAATTCATTGAAATGTATTTACGGTTATTAACTCCAACATCTTACGAGTTTTTTTACATTTGATAGGGCGTCAACACTGCAATTTGAGACAGCTCTCCATATGCACCGGTTTGCGGAGATTGGGTAGAGGAAACATAGAGAAATGGCCTGTTCGGATTTACCCCGCGTTCGCAATTACCCCACTCTCCCCTATATAGGAGCCGAGGACTGAGGGATGAGGGTTGAGGTAGTCCGTAGAGGGTGGGAATTGAACAGGGAATGAATGGAGGGGAAGTGGGAAAGTTCATGCATATGCCACAATCTCATTTGACTGCATAATCGCATTCTACCCTCCTGGGATCACCGTGTCAACAAGTTACACGCATATATATATATATATAGTGAGATATTCTTTCATTCTCTCATCTGATTGTCAGTTAAATTCACACATATGACACTTTTACAAGAGTTATATATATTTCACAAACGTGTTTTTTCTCTCAAGATTTTTTCTTTTCTTTTCTTCTATTTTACTCTAATTAGTATACAATAGTATATTACGTGGCATGCCCGTAAACCAAGTGTTTTTCGGTTTACGGGTGCGCCCCATACTGTATTTTTTTCTAAATAGGCATGAAAAGTCACTTCGACGCCTGTTGACATTCACTAGACGAAGAGTGAGGTTATGGTGCGATCTGTCGCGCACTTCGAACCGCGCATCGAAACTGCCGTATAAAGACTTTATACGGCAGCTTTGGAATGCGCACTTCGAACTGCGCATCCAGACTGCCGTATAAAGACTTTATAGGGCAGTTCTGAAATCAACCGTATAAAGTGACACTTTGTGGATCGAAAACAGGCGTCAAAAAGTGACTTTTCAATGCCTATGCCGAAAAAATTATTATTATTATCATCTCGAAGAGCGTTCTTACGGGATTTCAGGGATATGGAATATAACGAACGTAGGAAAAAGGTGCGGGAAATAATGTTTAGAGAAAAGAATGTGTTAGTAACGTCTAGCCTCTCATCCATCCTGCATATATATATAATATATACATTTATATACATATACATATACATATATATATATATATATGTATGGCTGAAAATATCTATACAGTGTTAGGTGGAATGAAGCTAAACCATGATTTATAAGACATCGCGTGAACAGAAGCGAGCAGAGTCACGGTGGTGCACGGAAAGAGAAAGATGGTTGTCGCCTAGTGGTTTCATTACGGTGATATATTATTACGTCAGACCCGAACCCCTCCCATGAATGTTATTTTATATTTATACGCAGCACGCCTTAGTAATTCATGGGATTCGGCTGCCTTGATTATTACATAGCTCTAAATACTGCAGAGGATGGTGAAGTTGCCCTAATTTCGGGATACTGCGTCGTATACCAAAGCTAATTCAGATCAAATCATGGACCAAAACACATAAAATATTGTAGTAGGTACTGTATTCCAGTTACACCTTCGTCCTAACTTTACTCACGCAATACCTTATGACCATTTGCGATATCGTCGTTAGTACATATAAAACTAGACGAATAAATCTTTCAGTGAAAAAAATTGTAATTTTTGAAAAATTGACTCAAATTTTTCACCAGAAAAATTTAATTTGAACAGTGATATACCTGCTCAACCCGATAAATGAATGAATCGAGTAATTATGAACGAAGAATCCGTCTTCTCGTTTGCTTGTAAAAAGTCCATAAAATTTCGTCCAGTTTAATGGAGCGAATGATGAAAGCGATATTTCAATATCTGAACGTTTGCTTGAGAGTAGAAAAAACTCGGCATCAGCAGACTTGAAATCAAACTCTAAATGTTCGAATAATCTATACCGTAAAAGTTTATATACATGTAGAGACTCAGAAAAAATAATAATGAAATTAAGATTAAGAACAAGCTGCGATTACGAGTTGTTTAACTCGAATTTTCTTAGCTCAAAAATACTTTCCTAATTCGGAGAAAATGATTATAGGAATAGATACTATAAACAGAACTAAAGAATCTTACGGGACGACTACGTACAGGAATAGGCAGTTCAAACTTTTCCCCAAAACTTTGACGGTTTATACGTTAGCGGTATCTAGATGTGTCATTAGTGTCCTCGCTCTATTGTCGTCTGTCCTTTGGCTGTGAGTAGAAATCCAGATAGTCGCTTCTCCGTTTGATAATGTCGGTAATTTTGGGAATCCCAGTAACCCTGAGGGCGAAAGCAGTGCTCTGGTCTGAAGTTCGCGTCGGGGAGGTATTATCTAACCGACTGAAACTAAGACTAAGCTAAGACGAAGCCTCGGACTTTGACTATTCCGAACTAGTCGAGTATTCGAGGTTCTAGATCCGTTGTCCTACATACTTATCACTAATCGTTACAAATATATGCAAAATTATAAGCGTCGGTATAAATAACCCGCATGTCATGTATAAGAAATCGATGGAAACAGACCCGTGTTATATTTTCTTTTTCCATTTTTGTATATCGTACCTACTCGAACGACTCAAAGGGATTTCCTCTATATTTCTGAGAGAGAAATACAACCTGAATGAAACTAATTTTCAAGTCTACAGCAGAGGACATATCCCACAGTTTATATGTATATAGTGGCGGATATATATGACGTAAGAAGCGTATTGTGCCGTTGTGAAAACGCGGAAAACGTTGGAATACAGTACCACTAGGGGTAGAAAGTGGATTCAGACGGTAGAGTTTCAGCTGGTACTCAACCGAGTCGTTGGAATAGAGCTCAACTTATGCACCGTGCACCAACGCATGTTTAATTCATTTTAGGGAACCTCACCGAGCTCAAGGAAATTAGATTTTTTAGCTGGCCGAATGCTGAATTAGACAGTCCCCAATAAGTGAGTGAGTTTGGTACTATTTCACACCAGCTCTCTGACCATGGAGGAACTATTTAAATGAATTATTCAACTCGTTGTACTCCGCACTCATGAATGATAGAATTCTGCGGATTATTATTAAAAGAGAATCGTATAAGCTCACCAGTTTTATTCGTTACGTTTAAAATTCGGATAGATTTGGGTAAAGACTGCATATATTTTTTTTCATTTCCTATAACTAACGGCGAATCAATCTAGAATATTTATCAGAGTGAATTTATTCGAGGAATATCTCTGACTACATATTATATAGGTATATTAACGATCGCAGAACGACCGCGACGTACTGATACAGACGACTGTCTACAGAGGAACGGTTTTTCAGTTGAATTTCAGCGTGACAATTTACCCCCCCCCCTGAATTCAGTTGGAGCTCGGGCTGAAATGGCTCGTAGAGAAAATAGATTTGGGGTGAAAGGGTGAAAGATCCGCAGAAGAGCACCAGGTCAAAAGGTGAACTTTACACGTCAGATCCATTAGATGGGACTGGATGATCCGGTTGCAAAATTGATGCTATCTCACATGACGTTCGAACAGACCAAATTGGTAATCATATAAACGTGATGTCAATTACTTACCAACTAAAATCGTCTGGTTGTTAGGCTTTGAATTACGTTCAAAACGTTATCGAATCAATTTCTGACGAAATTGAAAAATAAATACAAAAAAGAGATCTATAAACAAATAAGATCAAATTTCTGTGTCATAGTTACGTCAATATCGACAAATGGCTATTGATTTCACGTGAGATTAGTCAGTGTTTTTTGAAAGTGAACAGTCACGTAACTCTCGAAATGCGTCACGGTATAAACTGGTTAATCACACGGTTTAAAATCTGAAAATATTAAAAATGTCCTAGCAAGGTTATACGACTGGTGCAGGGCTGTGTTTTGCACATCTTGCATCGCAGGTACATGGCGTGTAAAGTATACCCATTGTTCAGTTTGCACGCTCGTGATATTTGAACAGTTTACTGAAGCCTGTAGTAAATCTGAAGGAATCCAAGTAGCTGTGCTTTCGTCGAAGTCACGCACGTCTAGTGGTGAAAATGCTTACCGAACAGTCGTACGATGGTTTAATGAGCTTCAGAGAACGAATACTTTTGAATTGTGGTAAAGGCAAGGTAGCGAATGGGCGTATAGATTTCTCTGTGATAATTATCAAAAAAGGACAAAAATCGATTCTTAGAAGGCCAAATAATGAGGGTGGCAAAAAATCGCGTCCCCAGGGATTCTCAGTTCTCGCTATCATCGTACCAGTTAAAGAATATAGTCCCATCGCAGATGGTAATCCGTGGTCTACGCCTTAGCGGTTCGAAGGCTTTAAAAAAATCAATTCCTCCTCTGCAAAAAAGTCGGAAAATGAGCTCTTCCGCAAAGTCTGCGAATAACAACATATATATATATATATATATATATATATATGTGCACCCCTCGGCGGCGTGTAGCAAAGGATCGTAAAAGGTGCGAGGAATGCAGCAGTCCATCAGCAGTAAATTTTTGCGTTCTTTCGACGAAAGACCGTATGAAGGGGTAGAGGTAGATCGGTACGTTCGAGAAAGGCGTGAAATACCTAAGACTTCGGCACGACAAAATCGAATTATTGATAGGTATGACCGCGTAAATAATAAAACGTATTCCCGAATATATGACACACTTCTCGGCTGTCGGACAACACAGGGGTAGCAATTTGTGCTTGTACAGTATCCATTATCGATTTGTAGGAAAATTATGATTTTCAAGGTCCTTAACACGAGTCCTTCAGAAAAAGACTAAATTTTTTCGAATAGTATTGAATTGAATCAACCAAGTATTCTCTTTGTGGCAAGAACAGCTAATGCTCCGGGCATAATGCTTTGATTTCGCATTGATATAAAATGTAGAAATCCTGCAGCATGAAAATATACCTACCTATGGGCATTTCCAGTGAAAATTTCATTTCACGCTCCCCCGAGGTTTTCAAGCGGTATTAACGTATTAACTCATGTTTTCAAAGTTTCAGATTTTACACAACAGCAATGGTGCACACGAAAAAAGCAAATTTTTATATTATTTTTCAACGCCGCGACGATAGGTCATGGCGTCTCTTCGAAACACTCAGACTGTTCCTACGCAAATCGTGTCCCTACCCACAGATTTATTGCTTCTGCTGATTGCGGTACTTCTGCGCGTTGAAAAAAGAGAGAAAAAAACCCCGAAAAGTGTAAAAATTCAAGCGGTCTAACAACATTTGACCGTACAAAATGTGGTGTCATTTGATCTAATGATGTGCCAAGTCATTTACGTTTAAAATAAATTATGAAACGAGCATTACGGGCACACTTGTCACGACCGATAAAATTGCATGCCACAGTTGCGTACGCAATGTGATTGGACCTTGATTTCAATCTGAATTACTTCAGTTTTGTCTGTACAGCCTTGTGGATACTGAAGAATGATGGGCAACCTATGGAATGCTCTGATGATTTTTTATGGTATATGCCTAAAAAAAAAATTAAAAAAAGTTCAGCCCCTTTTTTTGTGGTGAGAAATGAGATTATTGCTGAATATTGCCATATATCGAATTCTCTTAATGTGTGCAAGGATCGAGTAAGGTCGCCAGACGTATTCCATAGAATAAATAAGACAAATATGAGAATCGAATTATACGGTAAACAAAAGTTAAACTTTAATAACAAATAGATGAAATGAAATGCCAGGTGCCCTTGGTCACCCAACTCGAATCGAACAAGACCACTTATTATTAATGGGTTGGTCGAAATATGTCTAGACTGATGTATATTCCGACAAATTTATTACCGACGAGAATGATATTGTCTTTATTCTCTAGCTTTTACCTCGCTTAATGAATTCAGAATTTAATACCTTTGCGTTGATGGTAAACAGAATTTATTACATTTCGTATACCTACATCATATGGAATTCTCAAATACCTACACTCGGAGTATAGGGATGTTACAAAAACCGAAGTATATGCCAGAGAGCAGCGAACAGTGAAGGATATAAATTTTTGATAAGTTTTACATATGCGACTATGTCAATTACGGCTTCCACAACCGTAACAAGGTTTATTTCACTTTTATTTTTAGCTTCTTGATTCCGGCTGCTGCACCCTTGCAATGTGTACTTACGCTAAATGAATTCTGATGAAATGGAGATATGAAGTCATTGTTGAATATACTAGACACATAAGAGACAGGTAAAGTGTAGTTTCAACCTTTCAAAACTCTACATCACTTATGTAGTACTAGGAGCAGGTACAGTAGATTCTACAGCAATTACGACAAAAAGTCAAAGCTCTTAGTATTTTTTTTTTCCGTTTAATTTTTTTCAACAAATTTTGATGATGAATTCTAATTTTGCGAACGAGACTCCGACCCTGCATTGTTCAATTCTTTTAGCAGAAATTCACGTATTCTTTTTAACATAACAAAACGAAATGGCAAATAAAATCGTCACAAACTATCACGTTTATACATTCTTCTTTCTTTCCATTCTGTTTCTTCAGCATATATTTCACATGCTTGGAGCTAATTGCAGGTAAGTGTAGTGGGAGATAAATGCAAGCTACGCATTCGCGTAGTCACTAAGGAAGTAAAGGAACGCAGGCATCGCGAGCGCTGGAAGTCTTCATGTTATACGGAGTCCTTCACGTCCCTAAGGAACGCCTTTGACTTCCAGTAGGTCTAATTTCATTAACTTTCGCGTAATTTATTCCTACCACGAACGTGACGGGATGTGACACGTGCGTATGGTACATGTCAGCTTCATGGGAGGTTCAGATATTATTTCACCTTACAATTAGTGTCACTGCACTTGCCGAACCTTGTAACGAAATTTCAATAACCATTTCCTCATCCGTATTATTCACCATCAAATTTTTTCGGCCTTACTTTAATGAGCAAATAATGAACATCGCTGCTCAATTTTATCTGGCAAATTCATCTAACCAGTGGAGAGCATTGGAAGAATTTTTTTCCTGAAAAAGTTTGAATAGGATATTGAATGATGTCGTGCCGAACTATTGTACAGATTTTTTTCGTTCATAGCTGTAACCATCCGAATAAAATAGGTCGTAGATTCGAGCAGAGGAAAATAATTTTAACGAGAAAGAGGCTCATTTTCGAAAGCTCTAAAGTCTAAAGTAATCATTGTGGTTAGAAAAGTTGAAGTTTTCATCCGGTCAATAGTTTGGCAAGGAAATCAAAAGGCCAGTACACAGAGTTTTGCGAGGGAAAAAGCCAGACATAAACAGAACGGAAAAAGTTTTGTCTTTGATACTGCTCAGAGTGATTAACGCGGTTAATTCGTTGTAATTTGAACTCGAAAATTTCCCCTGACCTCCTGATCCCCGTTTCAAGCCCCTTAATCTCAACCACCGTCTCGCCGAATCTGTTTTATATTTATAACTGTGTACATAGTTTGCTTGTATTAAATAATTTACGATTTGTAATTGTAATTTTGATTCTACATGCGTGCGGGTGAAGGAATTCTATTAAATCGAATCCATGAGAGAGGTATGAGCAGTGCTATTGGAATTGACGGTTCAATTTGGTATCCACTCCTGTAATGCCACATGTGGACAAATATGTTGACTTTGGATTCAATGGTAATTGACATGAAGTGAAAGGTAAGCCTAGGAGGCAAGGCATATTCAAAGCGTGTCAAAGACGCAGCTTACCAACTGGCGATTTGACTGGAAACAGGCTGCTGACATTTCAAATTTGCCTGTTAGAAACGGCAACATATACACGTTCCTAAAAGGAGACTTATTGTTTTATCGTGACTAGTAAAAAATATTTCAAAAGTAACCTGCATTATGCTCGGAAATTTGCAATTGTTTAAACACTTTCTGTAAAAAATACTTACAAATGTAAAAAAGTTGCATAAGAAGCACATGAAGGGATAAAAATCAAGAACAATATACAACCGAGTTTCAATTACCACTCGACCATCATATGAATAATTTACGACAAAGTTGTATTGCGGATTCTGCGAGTGTTAGGTAGGAGGTGAATTGGCTTGTTTAGTTCTCAACGGGTGTAGCGTACGCAGAACTAGGAAGACGAGCTCTTCTGAGAGTTAAGGAAACGCCATCAACCAGTAACAAGAACGAGAACACGAATGAGACAAGGCAAGTAACAACAACAATGACTATTCAAGGCCAAAGTTTGCCCAGGTTTTGGCCCCCGTTGTCATGTTCGAGGAAATTAACAGGTCGAAAGCCTTTTTCTGGCTTCACTTCTGGCACAGATCTCCAACCCTAACTTCAGAATTGAACCTCGCGGAATTGAAGTGGTGTAAGTCAAGTTTGAGAAAAATGATAACATAGAATACTTACACGACTTCCATTCCAAGAAGATCAATTATTGTGCACGAAGTATTTACCGAGTTTCATCACTCCTAGAAAACTCAATTCCTTCTCCCAATTCACGCTTTTCAGAGTTTGCGATTGAAGCTGCTTTGTCACATGCAAATTTGAATAACGTTTTTATAGTGAAAACTAAAAATGAATAGTGAATATTATGTATAGAACAAGGATCGAACGTTGAAAGGATTGCTTTCAGATCAGGTATTAATGCTATGAAAATATGAGTAAATTTTACAACTTTTACGGGTATTGAATATGAAATTTGTTTGAAAAATAGCCTCGTATTTCCTCGCCTCGTTTCCCACGCGCGCGAATAGTAATATAGTTTATTGTTTGGAAAATGGAAGCTTCCCAAAGCCAGGTTTGATTTTAGTGGCAGTTTCTAGCGCATGGGATATAAACATGTAAGATCGACATTAGCATGCATAGGTTGGCATAGCACGTTTAGCAGAGTCGTTCGTCCCTCTATCTCGTGGGCTGGTAGGTGGACTCCACACCCCTCAATCCTCAACCCTCAACCCTCATCATTTCCTCTCGTCCTCCTACTCCTATTTCTCTCACCCTGTCTTCCTCTCCCTTTATCACTACGTGGGGTGCGGAGAATCCAGAAACTCTCGCCGGTCGGCCAGACCTGTACATAGTATCTAGCTGCGACATTCAAAGACAAGGTGTATTGTCACGTTACACAACTGGCCAAGTTGGAAGGGCTGCAAGAAAGGAAGGGGTGTAAGTGGCCCCCGGGGTAGTAAGATTGAGCCTCTTACATTTGCGCCTTCGGCCAGGCACGTACAACGACATGCAGTACCTGTCTCTTTGTCTACTGCCTGAATCTTTTCGCTGGTTGAATCTCACGAGCTCTTCTATCTCTCTTTCAATAATTTCAATAATATCGTGCATTATATGGACTCGAACCAATCAGGGGGGGGATTGATTCTTCGTTCCAGGACCAGTCAGTTGCTCTTGTGTACCTGTTACATACTACAATCGCGGGAGGTGAAACAAACACGTTTCCGAAGGGGTGGATCTGCGTTGGTGAGTTAAGTCAGGCTCGAGGGTGGTTTATCTACGCGATGCGGCGCTGCCCACCGATTTTTGTAAGCTGGAAATCCACGGGCGAGGACCCCTCGAAGAGAACTTTTATTCTCACCCGATAAGCCAAGGGCTTTGGAATGAAATTATGCCTTCGACAGGTACGGGCGATAAACTGTGAGCAAACAAGCGACGGAAAAAACAGAGAAAGTCACAATAACCAAGCTGTATAATAATTCGAAAACGTCAACCTTTCTCAATTATCAAAGCGCAACAGTTTTCTTTTTCGCTTCTAATTTCAGTTAAAAATTATGATTTAGTACTGTAGTGAATATGTAACTGGATTAGCAACTCATCAGAACCACAATATCAGCTATTTAATCAAGAAATGGGGCATCATGTGTGCCTTGGTCTAAATAGTTCCCAAGTTGATCATTTCGACCCAATTCCTCTGCCCAACTTAATACCCACGCATTATGCACACACGTTTGACTTGCTTTCTGACTCAAGTAGGTAACTTCAGCCGCGATCATACGCCCTTATTTCATCGAATAGACTCTGTAAAACTATCTTACAACGATCCAGGATAACTTGGAGAGCATTAGAGTTCAGATTCACGTATAGAAATACGTGCTCCATGGACCATGTGCGGCCCTCATGAACGAGGAATATAAATGTCTAATCGTAAAGTTGTTGATACCAGTTAAGTGAGTGAAAATATTATATGAATGTATATTTCCAAAATGTATATCGGTTATTGCTACTAGGTTTTATATTCGTTGGTTGGGTAGGTAGATATGCTCGCCCAGACGTTGTACTCAGTAGACCGTTAGGAGAATAAAGTATGCACGTAATAATAAATATTAATTTGGTTAACCGCAATCTTTGTGAGGTAGACGATGAAATTTTTGAGCATTCACCCAGAAAGAAGCTCCGTAGGCACAGGGTAACTCCTTGCGCAAGGGGCCCAAGGCACATCTTCCCATTACCCTCGACATCGGCGCCCTTAACCGCTATTCTTTTGACCTCCGAATATATTACGTTAGTCTCCTCGAGGTTCGGGGACTGGGGGAGGTCGATTATAAACTTACCGGGTTACAGAGGGGTTGATAAGTGGTTTAAAATATATAGGGATTCTTAGGCAGGCTTTTCAAAGCGATGGCTGTAATCATTTTTAGCACCGTTGATATTATAACGTCTAATTAGCCGTAAAATCTGTTCGAATAAGGCCAAATAATCAAGACCTGACGGTTTATTCTCGTACCTAATTTACCTTTCTATAAATCCACTATAATAAGAAACAACTCGTTACAATTGAATAGCGCAAGAGAACGAGAATACACCAATTCAAAGGTTGAATCTAATATAGTGTTTCCTCCATTGTGACTAAAAAAAAAAAAAAAAAAAACATCACTCAATCAAACTTGGTA
Organism: Tenthredo mesomela; assembly: GCA_943736025.1. Taxonomy (NCBI): domain Eukaryota; kingdom Metazoa; phylum Arthropoda; class Insecta; order Hymenoptera; family Tenthredinidae; genus Tenthredo; species Tenthredo mesomela. The sequence goes on along the minus strand of OX031015.1, from coordinate 11,734,960 downwards.
ATCCAACACCGTTCCGTTTCACCTGATAGCTAATTCAAACACAACTAAACTAAAATTATCCCACCCGGCCTAAGTCTAGCACACGTATATCTCCTGGATGTGAAACTAACGGTAACGGTTCAAAAGTTTCCGGCCAGGGGTTCAAAGTTCCTATTGTTTTGTATTACACCCATGTACGCGTTTGATGGGTGAGTGAATTGTAGAATATAAAATACAGAGTACCACCATGGTGAGGAAAAAAAAAAAAAAAAAATAGAAAAAAAGGCGATTTTGAGGAACGGGTAAAATACAGGGGTGGCAAAGGTGATGGATAATATAAGGTGCGTGGGGTGTTATTAAGAGAGTATTGGTCCCCGGCGTGTGGAGCCTAAAGTATGCTAATATAGGACATTGGTCGGGGCAATTAGGGGTAGTACACGGTATGCCACTCGCATAACCAACTTTAACACCGAATAATTTAGCTATTAACGTTTTCAGTTCTACACTGCTATATATATATGTTCCACATATATACCTGTATTCAGATATAAATGTATGCATCGCGATACTCTCGTACATGTATAGGTATACGATTTTGCCGAACTCAGGGAAATATTTACGTTGAAATAGTAACCAATCAATATATTTTCTTTTTTTTTTTTTTTTTTTTTTTTTTTTCATCACCCGACCTTTGGAACATGGGGAAAAAAAAGGGTGAATTAGCGACCCAAAGTTGTTTTTCAAGTACTACTTCGAACGCAGGGCGAGGAGGGAAGAGGATAAAATAAAATAAAATAAAATAAAAAAAAAAAGACTAAAAAATGTAAATGGGCATTTCGATTCTGGCAGGCTTTTAGCTAACAGCAAATAAAACTCTGAATTGTAAAGGATCTGACGTCCACGATCGTATAGGTATTATTTGGTATCAGAACGTCAAACGTATCTGTTCAGTATAGAACGGAGAGCCGGAAGTCTGATCAATAGGGACATTTGCGATCGGAAATTGTCACTTCCGGTCGGCTAATGTTCTTCCGCCGGAGATAACGCGCGCCTCGTCACTTCCGATATATCTACCCTGCCAGCCTTGGCCCTCTGTATGTTCAGCTTTACCAAAACCCCCCCAACCCCCATGTTGAGATCGCTAGCTTATACGTCTATTGATGCATAATTACATTCGGAAATTGTCATTTTATTTTGTGTTTACTGATGGTGTAGCCGTTGGGTAACGTATTGGCTGAGGTTTGCTTGGAAAAAAAAGTTTGATATATAATTATTGAATTTGTTACGACTTCGACCGACGTTTGAATGAAATACGAGTGGATAAAGGGAAGGAAATCGCTGCAGAGCTTGCGGAACGATTCTAAGTTTAAAGAGTTTATTTTTAGGGGTTTACGGAACGAGTAAATTCTATCGGTGGTTTTATGAGATAAATGTTTTGCGGAATAACAAGCGTTTTAACTGGACCATTTCTTCGGTCTGACGGTGGAGAGATAGCCGTTTGGAAAATTTTGCCGAATTTCCTTCATAACAAAGTTTTGACGCAGGGTAAACGAATTTACATGAAATTATGCTCGTTACGCGATTAAAAATGCACGAGACCTTCATCTCCGTTGGGGCGATGAGCCGAAACTCCGACACTGGGTTATTACGTTACTGTCTTATCCCCGATAAGAATGAAAAACAAAAACAAATTATGCAAATTAATTGAATTTTTTCTTGTCAAAAGTTATCGCCATGGGCCTCGGGAGGATCAGAAGCCAAAATGTTCCGATTAAAAAAAAAAAAAAAAGAGTACTCACGACAATAATCCGACGTGATGAAATCGTTAACGATAAAATTTCTAAAATGAAAAAGAAGAAAAATCTCCTCGCAACTTTCAGCAACGTTGGTTTATTCGTTAAATCAAAAAATCATACAAACTTCAAAGCCACTTGGGGAATATATCTCGCTTCACGATTCCTATTCTCGACGAAAATTAGAGCAATGTAAAATCTCTGTCTACTATTCTTGCAATATCGATTCTTTCGCTGAAACTATTCAGAGATTTAAAATAGATATTTCTTTAAATGAGGATAGCGAGCTTTATCGAGGTCAAATCGGCATCCTCTCGCGTTAATTGAGCTCTCTAGAATCCAGATGGTTACGTGTTAGTTAATAAGTAACGTGCACCACTTTGAAAGTTTAGTTATAATAATTAGTGGGGATAAAACTGCCTTTAACCGCTTGCTAGACTAAAAAGTTTTCAAACTCGTTCACCTTTGGTGTAATTAAAGTAATTGCTGGCCTTTGCCAGGTAGCATTCCTCGTCTATATTTGTAACACTGTAATTATAAAGAAACAAGTGTTAACCTGACTATTAAAACACCAACGGTTAGTTTGATATGAATTTATGAATCGTGTACCTGCGAATTTATTCTTTTACCGCTCCAACTGTATTACTAAGCCATGTACAAATAAAGCAGCATTAATTTCACATTTTTCTCAAAACAAAGCCCAAAAAAACAGTTCCTCCATCTCGTTTATTAGACATCAATCGGCTTCTTTATACACTAATGAATTGGAATGAAAAAAAGAAAAAGTAAAGAACGTTCACCTCGTCGTTGAAAATATTTACCGAACGGTTTCATATTAACCCACATACAGTTTTAAACGCTATACGAGCTTTAATAATAAATAATTAACAAGAGTCGCTACATATTTAAGAGTCTGTTGAAACAAGTGTCGTGTCGCCAAAGTTTAATTGTTCAAAGTTCCCCAACTTGGCGAAGAAAAAGTTTTCCCAAAGTGCCCTAAGGCCTCTTCTCAAATCGGATCATCGCAGAGACAAGATTAACTTGCTCAACGTAGTGTTAATACAATACAAAATTTTACTGTAAAAAAAAAAGAAAAAAAAAGAACGCGATTTTTCGCGATATGTCTAGATACAAACTCTCGCCATCCATCCATCGGCTCGTCATGTTTATTGGGGTATCGGAAACTAATTGCAAGAAGGTAGATGAGGCAGACATGTTTGGTGAGTATTAAATGATCGACGTAAAACACTTTGCTAGTTGTTGATCACTTTTTCCATTAGCTTGTTTACCGACACATTAACGAACTCTTTGTTGTTTTTATAAAATACACCCAATTCCCTGAGAAGGGTGCAGAAGATAACCGTAACAGATGGCACTCGATGCATCAAGGTATACCCTACCTACCGCCGAGATAGGTACTATAGGACAGAACACCGGATTTCTATGACATGAATACCGTCAATACAGAACAAATTTCATATTATTATATTGGTGGATATTGTTTGAAATGTTGAAAATAGGTCAGTGAATATTACGTGCTCCGACATGAAACGAAATAATAACACAGCAAAAAATTCCTAATGGATGGTATAATTGAGCTCGAAATATATTCACTATGGCTAACTGCATGAAATTTAATTCAACATTTTGGCGACGGTATAAATTCTACTACTAGCTACTAGACTTTGGAGAGTTGTAATTAATGCACTTTGGGGAGGTACGGGTATTTTATGGACCAAAGGAAACCAGATACCTTTGTGAAGGGGTTAATTTTTTTTTTTTTCACCACTTCAGCGAATATATACTAGTCTAGCGAATTGAACCTCTATGATAAATGTAACGTAAATATTTTCTTATTTGTAGCGAAGGATTCTTATTCTTTAATTTTTTTCCATCACCGAGAGAATAAATGACCGTCATTTATTTCCAAAATAGAGCGGCGTCATTTGCTCGTTATTTGCACGAGGTCTGACATTTGCTGGGTAGTTTAGTGCGGTTAAGAGATATGAGTACCAGCGTCAAATGCCACACGCCTAAAGTGGTAAAACGCTAGCTCGCTCCTCTACTTCCACCTTTACAGTAGAAGGCGAGAGATTCGCAGAAAGACGGTGAGAGAATTGTGTGCACACGCACATTTGTTAGACTCGGTACACACACTGCCGGTTATACACACAGATATGAACGAACGGCCGACGCAGTTAGGCGCAATCGTCCTCCACGCTCAATTGCTTCAATTCTCCAGTCCTCCACCACCCCAACGTTATTTGCCTAGAGCGATAAGTAACTGGAATAAAGGAAGCGGTGGAAGTCAACAGAAAGAATACAAAGAGGAAGATGTCATTTTTTTTTGCCAGGGAATAGGTATACGCACCTTATTTTTAAATATAAAATAGTATCAGTGTACCAGGCTTGTGCAGCAGAGCACGTCTCGTCTTCATCCGTGAATGGTAGAAAAATAAGAGCTAAGAAAAAAATCATCATCATCATCATCATTGTGCTGGTATTTGGGTATGAAGCAAAGAGGCGTACGTATAGGTCAGACGAGAGGTGGTTAAAAGCGAAAGATATTATTCAGATTGGGGTAGAGTTAGCCGGACTCGCAACGCTTTAATTTTGTCTTGTTAATGAGAAGATCCGCAAAAACCTCAAGGGACTGGAACAGGGAGAGGGTAACTCAATTGGAAAACTCTGCTGGGGAATCTTGTTGGTGCCAGAGAAACCAGGCGCTTCTACTACGGGGGTGGATTTATGAAGAGACCGACTCGAACGAGAGAGCTCTCTTTTGCGAATGAAAGTGAACAGACGACCCGGGATCGAAATAAAAGCCCGCAACGCTCCGAGGGTGTCGCCAAGAATCGGCGAGTCCCAACCCCCGTTCGATTTCCGTTGAAATAATAAAAAGCGGGCAAGAATATTCGAGACGGTACACCGGCAAGTATCTCCTTGTGTTCTTGACATCATGAAAAAATAATTCATTAAAAGTCTGCGGTTGAATTTCAACTGGGATACATCCTTTTTATTCACTATTATAGCCAAATTCAGACAAGCTTTTCAAACGCTCGGATTTTGGAAGGAGAATTGGAATTTGTTGGAGCTCTTGGCGAAACAAAGAATGAGTTTTGTCCGCCTCGAAGGTTTGCATATCGATCGTTCGTCCTTGCTTATGTTTCTGTAACGTTTCACTGCCCTCTCCTTCCTATCCGCGCAAGCTTCGAAGTCGCTTTGGTTCTCTTGGCCTCTGCAATCTCCCTACTGCAACACGACGTTACACCCTCACACCCTGACCTCTGAAATATACTGAAGGCTTGCTACACACTATACAACTTGGATGCAAGTAGAACTGCATAGCTACTTCTGGTACAGTGGTTAGTAAAAATGTCTACTGTAAAAGAGGCTAGTTGAAGGAGAGGATACACCCTACTCGATGCCTCAAAAAACGAAACTCTACTGCACCAAGACAATGGATTGAAATTCTCTATCAAGTCATAAAAAAGTGTAATCAATTCCAGGTGATCAGTGAATCTGAATTTGGATCTAAAGTTCAGTATTTTGGGTTCTAAATTGCGCATGCATAAAAGAATTGTCAAGAACAATTCCAAAACCATAATATGATGATGAGTTCGTCATGCTTGAACTAAAGTTTTGAGACAGAGCGTATAGGTGCAGGAGAACTAGCATTGCTAGCCAAGGTGTCAGATGCTGGTTCCAAAGGTGGGGTTAGATGGCTAGAAAGGGGTTACTATGATTCTCCAAAGTATGTGCTCACCCAATCGCGAGGGTGTTGAGGTGAGCGCAATTTCCCATCCGTGGATAGTCCGGTGTAGTACGGCGATAGTGTTCACTAACACTTGGCTACGAAATGTGAACATGCACATCTTACACATCCTAGCAATTAGTTAACTTATCCAGTGAGTATCCACGTTCTGGCACAGTCCGGAATACCGCATGTACGAGTTGCTGGAGTATAGAGACTGGTTCAGGGGTGGCTCTAGGGTGAATAAAACAAGGGTCACCACACGGTACCCAAATTCTAGTCAGTGCGGTAAGACGACTTCCGAATAATGGCGGTAGTGCATGATGCCCTCCGTCGTTTATAATTTTTTGACAGGAGTTTTACAGGACTTTAACTCAAATATGATATGGGCTCGTTTTCGAACTTGAATCAGAGTTTGGTTTTTGCTGAAGCTGAATTGAAGGTATTGGGTCGAATGTCATTTGCAGGGAGGAAATTCTTTTTACCACTCAACACACTAAACTGGCACGTGCTGACTCGGACGTCAAAAATTAAGGAGTTTCAGGTGAGAGAAAAGTAGAATACGAGTTGCCACGTCAGAGGTGTATAAAGTTGTTACATAAAATATTCTGCGGAACGTAAAACGTCAGCATAACCGGCAGATGTTAAAGGTGCGGGTCGATGGTGCGTCGCCGAGACCAGATCATACTCCAGTCCTTGACTGTTTCTTTTTTCTCTGTTACTTCTTCTTCTTCTTCTTTTTCTACTTTGACTTATATTTCATCTTCGTGTCTTTCCCGCATCTCGAAACTCAGAGAGCAGCCGGAACAATAAGAAATCTTGACTGACCTCTGCTTTATATTCTGCTATGCGAACGCTGATACAAACTCCTCCTCACTTTTTGCCTCCTTCTTTCTTGGCCCGCGCCTTATTTTTGGCCGAATAAGAGAAAACCCTAGATTCCAGAATCTTGGGTCGTAACATTCACGCCGCAAACGGTGGCTGGCTGTTGGCTCGTGCCTCTTGGCTACGTTGAAAGCTGAAACTCTACAGGCACGATTACGTCTTCGAAACGTCTTCAGCCCTTTCTTTAGCATATATGGTGGATTCAGATCAACGCCTAAAGATTTTAGGACGAACCTTCCGACTCCCATTCTCGAAAATCTTTCAGAATTGTATTGACTCCGACTATATCCAGTTGTTTCAGCCATGAGAAAAATCGTAACGTGATTTAACATAGGATTATTGAACGGAAAACGAAAAATATTTATTGCATTGAACGAAGTGCCACCTGTTTCCGAGGGATCGATAAAACACTGAAACATCAAATTCTCCCACTTCGTTTTACGATACTGTCTTCCAGTATTTTCATTTTATACAATACACGATTTATTTTATCAAAGGCATCTACGTGGGCGTTTTCTGAGGTATCTTCAGTCATTGAATTTCTCTAAATTTTTGTCGATCTTCCATCTCCTTGGTCTTATTTTTTTTTAAATTTTCTAGACAAATGTGTGACCAAGATCGCGTCTTTGTGGGCTAATTACGCAAAGTAATGAAATAATTGGTCACCGGGGAAGTAGAAAGTTTTTCTAAAATTTTCTTGCTTCGGTGAAGTCGGTGTAAGTCAGCTAGTATACCAAGGTAGAAGGAAAGAGAGTGAAGTAAGATAAAGAAGCACCAGCGTTATTAGATTTAAACTGTTTGGCCTTCTCACTGTCTGCTGAGCACCTCGACTAATTGTGCTGGGATTTCAAACACCCTCGACATTTTTTCACTCCTACCAATTTTATTCCCTTATCTCTTGTTATCTCTCTTTCTGAAAAGAGTCAGACTTTATTTACGATCCTATAGGAGTTTATTTTCTAGCTACACTTAAGACCAAACGAGGGTCTCGTTGCAAAGTAATGTAAAGAAACATCCCAAGTCGATGATTACGACTTATGACAAAAAAGTTTTAGCCCTTAGGCAAATATAAATAAGACTGAGACATATTTTCAAGACTACTAGAACAGCTCACGCATTTCACTTTTCGTTACATCACAATCTCTGTTACATCATCCATACGATACCTGCAATTTCCCGGTATTTCACGTCACGGCAACCGTGATCTCCCGATTTCTTTCAAGCACGTAAGCATGCTATCGCAAATAGAGAATAGAGACGCTCGTACCGTTTGTCTGCAGGAAAATATTCCATCGTGAAAACGACACGTGACCGTTTCAAAATCTCCACACGGTTCCACACGTCGTTCAGTACGATTGATTTCTGTGACACGTTCCACAGGATAAAACTGTATAAATAGCTTTTGTGGAATAAATCGCCTCTACGAATTCCGCTTCGAATACCAGGCACCGTGTATTATCAAAATCAAATTCATCCTTTCATTATAAACGGTGCTATAATGTTAGAATTTCTCACGGTAGGTCACGCTGGGCAATTAGTTGGTCAACACATGTTTTTGCCTAACACTTACCGCATGGTCTTCATCCAATGACTTTAACTCCCCACTAGATACACCCTTGGCTAATCCATGATCACTTAGCGAGGACCACGGGTGGCTAGCGTTAAACCTTCCTAATTTCTCTACGGCGTTCACAACCTACCCTCAAGCCAGACCAAATAGGTAACGTTTCCCGAAAACTATACCGCGCGGGAACCTTGGGCTATGTGAACAGAGTTTTGGGTCAGCCGTTAGCATGGCATAAGTTTTACTAGTCGGCCAAGTTAACGCAAATTTCAAAAATTTTACTAGAAATGATAAATTTTTGGTAAACAACGTCAACATTTATCATGTATCATTTTTCTACTGTGGCAGAAAATATCCCTTCATACTATAGACGCTGTATAAAATCCGTCAACGTCACAGATCAAAGCTAAGTTTGAGAAATGGTTGGTGAGATGATTTTCGGCATGGATATGAATCGGATAAAAAAATGGAATAGTTTCTGAAGAAATTATTTTAAGCCCTGGTAATGATGCAGTGTGTGTTGGTGTTGTTTGAGGGTGGTTATTCGAGAGGGATTAATAGTTTTGGTTAGAGGGTCGTAAAACACCTCTTTGGTTACCTTGGAAAGCGTCGAAAATAACACTTATCCCACTTTTGTATTAACCGACGTCGCGTGGGGCGCCGGCGACGTTCCGAGACGTCGCGACGTCTCTATCAAACGATGTTTACAGCCGTAGCGCGCCCGAGCAGCCAGCCAGCGTAACCCAATTTAATCCAGGGCCCATTTCAACTTGTACAATTATAACAAACGAGAACGGCACAAGCCAGGAAGCAGCCAGCTTCTTACCTTACCTCGCTACAAAACCATCCCAGCTCTCTCTCTCTCTATATATATACCTCTCTCTCTCTCTATGCTATCGAACAAAGTAAGCTTTCCTTCCCTTACCTAAACTTAGAGAGCACGGACTCCGCTATTTCGACGAGGAAACCTAAAGGGAAAGCTCAGCTTTCAATTTAGTGAAAGGTTCAAATCCGCCTAGAATTTGATCAAGATCATCGGTGTCTTGAAGCGGAAAAAATTTCATCGAACAATACTGGACAGTAGCAGAAAACTAAATACGTGTTTCAGATAAAAATTCTCACAAAGAACAGCGAAGAGGTGTCGCAGTATTATTGAAATTGGTGCATAAAAGACTGATAACTGTTTCCTTCTTTCGTTCAACGCGATTCACTGTTGATTTTCATTTTCTCATTCAATGGGTTGCCGTTTTTTTTTAAATAAAGTTCAAGTAAAGTTCGAAAAGGTCAGATCGAATCCAACACTACTTTTGAATTTTCCCGCCGTTCTGGTATCGTGTTTAAAAGCTATTAGACTTTGGGAAGGAACGATTCAATCTTACGTGGCGGGGTCCGATGTATAACAATACCTATTTACAAGCTTAAGGCCATCTTAACACGGACGTGTAACACGCCGGACGGCAATTACTCCACGCACGTCAACCTTTCGTCAATTTGGCTAAATAACTTTAGGATTAGAAGTTTCTCACCCGTAGGTTTAGCTCTCGGTTTTATATACGTGTATTGCCGATTCGTTGTTTGGAACAGTTTTGTTTAGAGACGAAACAATGTTCCATGGACACGCAGACGTTCAGTCGTTGGTACCAAAGCAATTTAGGGGTAGTCGACGTTAGCGCGGTGTGCCGCTAGAAACTTACCTAAGCCAGGCAAGATCTTGAGTCTGACTTAAACTGGACTTACCTATTAGCTTTCACGTACATACAACTCTGAACTCAAAACTACCCCAGAATTTTGTTCGTGACGACTTTAGATGTTATACCTACCTATCCGTGGTACGGGGTGAAAAGAGGAACTAACAAAAGTTAACGAAACCCTAGGCCCACCTAGGTGATTGAGTTTCATCAAATGAACGGTGTGGATATTCAGCAATAATAAATTCGATTTTTTTTTTTTTTTTTTTTTTTTTTCTTAGGAACCAAAGAAAACAAAAAGGATAAAGGAATAAGTTAGATGATTAAAAAATAATCAACGTCCTGTAATCTTGACTCGAGAGGAATGAGGAAAGCACTTGTCGATCAGATGCTTTCAGAGGTGAATTTTCAATATCCCGTCTACCAGCGTGTGAATGTCGTGTGAAGCAAATCAGATAGCGCAAATGACCCAGCCGGCAAACATTATCTATACACTTCTTTGCATAATCTTGGGATCTCTCGAAATGGGAATATAATGTCGAGAGGTTAAGCGTTTGAGCGGAGTTAAAGGGCGCTCGTAATTACTGTAAAAACGATATGATTATAGACGTGGTGCTCGAACCTGAGGAAGCTTTGCCTGGAGTCCATTGGCCAGAAGCTATTTGTGGTTTGGCCATTAAAAAACGATATATGAAAAAAAAAAAAAAAAAAAAACCTACAAGATTTTCAATTTAATCTACAGATCAATGAAATATTTTCGGTTACCTATACTATAAGACATTAGGGTGGCCCTCATTTCAGTCATATTTGAAGACGTCCTCGCCCATATGGGAACATTGAAATTCGAAATTGATCAAATTGAGGACCACTCTAATATACATACCTAATATCTGTCTAGGGAGATCATAGGTACATGAAAACTGAAGAAACATATAACTTCATATAAAGCATTGTCAGCGAGAATTCTAAGAACAATTTCTATAGCCAAGTATTATGGCCCAATTTAGTTGCCTTGATAACCATTACTTATAGTATGTACCTACCTAACGTAGCAGATGCGTTGCGGCAAAATCATGACTACATACTTTGGCAGGGTGTAGGTAGGTCTTTATGGTTACAGTTAGAGTTACAATCTGATATGGTTAATATTACAAGTAGGGGTGTAAATCTTAGAGGAAACGACTCATCGCTACGTTTTATTTAGTTGGACGGTTTATGATCGCAGGCTGTTTTAGATCGACGGTAATTTGAAGTTAGCGTTAAAATAGTCGTTTCTAGCAAATTGATAACAATATGTCATTTTTTGTTTTTGATTTCCTTATCTCATTCTTCCGTTGCATGTTGCGAATTAGCTAGACTATAATTATCCCCCTATATATATATATCTTTAATTAAAAAAAACTTTCGATATCCCTATAGCCGCGGTTGCGTTGTCGAGAAAGGTGTAACAAATTATCCCACGATTCAGGTCGTGCCATTTGTTAGTTTCACACTCCGAATTATTACCCGATTGTCTGATTTAATACGAGTTACTCACGAACTATGATAAATTATTGACTGGCAATAAATGCCGGTGTCCATGGTGCGGGTTTAAGACTATACGAACACTTTTCTCTATACGATTAAACTATCGATAATTATCATCAGCTCCGAACTTACAGTTTAATAAATGCTTATTCGTTTCGGTTCTAAAATATCACGTAGATAATTGAATAACCATAAGATAGTAATGAATGTAAAATAATTCGAAAATTGAAAGTATTTTAAAAAATAGTGGGACTTCAAAAATTTAAATTCTGATTGCCAAAGAAAAAAAAAAACAGTGGCTGCTCATGTTCCTTTTCACTTTTCATCATCTATGGTGATAATATGAGAAAAGTGTTGGTATCGGTGTTAACGTGACTTTTGCTCATTTCCACGAATCTTCACCTTTTCGACCCTCTAGGATCGAAAACAGGTTTTTGAAAAAAATTCGGTCTGTATGTCGGACAAACTCACGCAATGATATCGGAAATGGCTCGATGGCAAAATCCGAAATTCAGAGTACTTTACATTTGAATGACGGGATTGAAAAATTCCATTGAATTCGAACGTTTGCTTCTACCGTAAATAAATCGAATTTCAATTTTTGGACTCACAACTTATATTTTTTTGATACTTTTAAATTGAAGATAATGTTTTTTGGAGTTCAAACCAATAGTATTCAGCAGAGTTGTGAAAATTGTATTTAACAATGTATTTCCATTACACTTTCAATTACCATTACTTTACAAAAATGTTCAACTACATATTACGAATGTCATGAATAATCAAATCGGTTATCGTAATTACCGAAGTAATTGATGGCTCACAACTCTGGTATTCAGTACCTTTCCTAATTGTAGAATGTTTTTTTATCGACTTTCAGAATGTATAAATCTGAATTCGCCGAATGATTTATAAAACGACTAGCTAAAAAAATCTGCAATTTACAGGATTTTGGATTAAGATAATGGGTATGAATAATTGCCAAATCTCGTTTGATACGAACGTTTGTTTCTACAAACAAAGAAAATTGTCATGAATAATAAAAAACCGTTTCATAAAAAAATGCAAATAACAAAATGTTGATTTGGTACCTATTTCGAGTTATTGCATTGGTTTGTAAGGTGATGAAAATTACTGAGAAAAAACACTATATCTCTTCCGTCTTGTTTCATTAACTTTTGTTAAAAAAATGACTTTAGATTGTTGATAACTATTCATTGATATCTTGTATAGAGTATTAAAAATATTCGACTTTATTTTTATAAACCTTTATCATGGCTGATGTGACACGAGTTGGATAATTTCATCGTGTGACTGCAACCCTTATCGATTGCGTTTTATGTACAAATACTGTAATTTAACGCTACGAAAGATGAAAGGTAAGAAAAACGAGTTTCTCAGTGGAAGTTAATTATCTGCAATTAGTAGCTTACTGCAGGATTATACAAGTATATTAAGTCTGACAGGATTATTTGAAGCTTAAACCAAGGTATTTTGTAAACTCGTTCAGTGGTGTATGTATGTACAAAGAAAGTTTTGATTTGGGAGAAAGAAGGAGCTGAAAAATAAGAAAAGTTTGTTCATTTTTTTCTTCTTTCTATTTTTTTTATTTTTTTTATTTTTTTGTTTTCTTCTTCTTTTTGCGAAACACCACTTCATTCGCACAAAGTTTACGAGCGGTAGACGACCCAGTGGAGCGTCATCAGCGATAGTCATTTATTCTGGTTAGTTTAATGTTTTTACAGCCCTATACAGAGCCTCGTAGCAGGCGTTGGTGGTTGATGCGGGGGTAGGGACTATCTACGTCACTTCCTTTTCCCTTTCTTACGCAATTTCAAGGCTTTTAGGCGTCTTTTGTACATTTTATCGCCTCGAGGTCTCTGATATCCAAGCTTTATGTGCTTCTCCAAACGTTTCACTGTATTACAACGAATATTATTGTTAATCTGGTTACTTCTAGCCGTTGTCTGCTTTCCATTTTTCCATTTTTCCATTTTTCCATTTTTCCATTTTTCCATTTTTTTTTTGCTTCTCTTCTTTCTCACGTGCTAAAAAACGAGCCTTAAAACCTTCGACGATTAACTTTCACACATTTTTTTTTCATTTTTATTTTTTTTTCGTCCCTCGCTACTTGCCCTCCTCTATCTCTTATCACGTTGAAAATAAAGTGTCGGAGAACGTTACCTTCGTACTTGTTACAATATATACACCAATGCAGTACTACGCATCTAAACCGTAACAATAAAAATCGAAATCGTAAACAGAAAAACTCAGATCTTAGCGTACCAACGCGTGATATGATATATGAATTTCCTGGCAAGACGGAGAGACGTTTTATCAGCCCCTCTTAAACGACTGTCACCATTTCGGCGGGGTTTCTGTCGTGCGGCGTCGCTATGAGTCGTGGTATTTATTGGCTTACGAATAAATTCAGGTTTATTTCTGGGATACCGTTTTTTATGTACTCAGTGTTGCGGAGAAAAAAAAAAAAAGATAAAAATGTAAAAAAAAAAAAAAAAAAAGAAAAAAGAAAAAATGACGAAGAAGAAGAAAAATGTATTTATTTATATATGCACACATAAATCGAGACATGGTCGAATTTATGATATCAACAAAGATTGAATTATTTTTGAAAACTGTACAATCACTCGAAAAAATTAATCCCAACCAATGTGAAATTACTACATAAACGATTTTTCATCTTAGATAAGATTTAGAGATCATGATTTCATGAAACCCGATCATCTTAGATTATCAGATTAATGAAAAACAGTAAGGGCTGATGACTTCATGATTTATTTATCTATTCATCCTTTTCGTATACCAAAGATTTGTATCCATATTACAGATTTCGAAATTTCAAACAATCTTCTGAGATATGGATCACTTCATTGGCTAAATAAATTTCACGAAATGGTTTTGTCTGGTGGTCTGCAAAGTATGTCTAGACGGCGAGTGCGGGGCTGCTGTCGATGAAAAATAAACTTCTGTCTGCTTTTAATGACATAGAGAAAAACGGCGTTCATACTTAAGTTATTATCTACATCGCGAGGATTTTCGAAACAAGTTTAGTTCGGGTGAAAAAATTCGGATATTAGTTGTTTTCTAAAAATCTATACACCAATGCGGATAATCAGATTATCCAATTAGGGGAGAGTGGGGTAATTGCGAACGCGGGGTAAATCCGAACAGGCCATTTCTCTATGTTTCCTCTACCCAATCTTCGCAAACCGGTGCATATGGAGAGCTGTCTCAAATTGCAGTGTTGACGCCCTATCAAATGTAAAAAAACTCGTAAGATGTTGGAGGTAATAACCGTAAATACATTTCAATGAATTTTCAGAAAGTAAAATCCATGACGATATCATCGCCCACCTTCAAGTTCAGAACGTGAGGCCGTGTTTCTTTGCAATGTTACTTTCTATCGATTTGATCGTTTGGGGTAATTGCGAATTGCGTAATAACAGGTTCGCAGTTACCCCGAGCTGATATTTCTTCACCATGTGTTGTTGGAATATTGATTATCTGCAGGTACTCGGTTGATTTTTGATGTTTTACCCCTATTTATTATCGGATTTATCTCAAGTCTAGTCGTCCGGGCTACCCCAAGTGCTGTTCGCAATTACCCCAGGGGGGTCGGGGTAATTGCGAAATGCAAGGGTTTCGTATTTATTCAATATTTTAACCTAATTCTTGATTTAATGATATCGCGTCACTAATGCCATAAGGTCGTAAGCGCCAAAAAATTATTTTTTTTGCGGATATGCCCAAACGATGTTATATGGCACGAAAAAGATTTTGCCACCAAAAACACGAAAAATTTTTTTTTGGCGCTTACGACCTTATGGCATTAGTGACGCGATATAAATTGTGATGGATTGCCAAGATAAGATATCATAGTTGAGGTTGCAATAAAGAAAAATTTCATAACTATGTGATTTCCTCGGTTTTTTTCCAATCTCCCTTAGGTGTTCGCAATTACCCCATCTTCCCCTACCCGTATCAGCTACAAAAGGGGAGATAATTGGACAAAATCGCGTTCCGAGGTGAATTAATGTTGAAATAGAAAAGTGAAATGAATTGTCGTTCCAGGATCTTAAATCTCTGTGATAAACTTATTGTAGAAAGTTTCAAGCCGGTTGTTTATCAAGTAATAATCAACGGGGGGGGGGGGGGGGGGGGGGGGGGATAAAGAGCGAAAATAATCTGCATCAAATCTTCCTTAAAAGTATAACTAGCTTGGGAAATCCGAATTTCGCTTCTTGCGGTTTATTTAAAACGCGGCTTCCGATGTCACGACACATTTAAGAGGATTCGAGAGAATGATTATACTCCTAGCCAAAAGGTGGAGGCGTATGTTTTATGGTAGAAAAACGGTCTAAATTAAGGTAGAGGTACTTGGAGTAGCTAGTTTCGTGTTGGGTTTCATTATAAGCCTTGGAAAACGTCGGTTTATCTACATATATGTGTGTGTGTGTGTATGTTATACCGGGGTTTTAATGATTATTGTACGTTTCAATTAACGAAACTGGTATTCCCTTTGATGCTTCTGGTAATCAAAATCTTGAGTTCAGGCTTTGAATCAAAAGAGAGGGTCACGCCTCATTAGCGTCTCGTCTGAGACGTTAATTAAGAGAGCCTGGAAAGTTGTCATCCTCAAGATATGCACACGCTATCTATAATTAACAATACCTAAGTTCATCGAGCAAAAGGAGGACTTGTGTATCTCGCCAAGTTTTCGACAAGCTAATTTCTCAAAATTAGACGAAATTCAAAAACCACGGACTCTACCAACTCTCATAATAATTTTCTCCGTCATATCGCAATACGCGTATCTAATATATATCACCATCCCAAAATATTTCTTACTTCGATAAAAAGATTTATTCATAAATTCGAAGATTAATCATTTGGTTTTACGACATCATGAAAGAAAATTGATTAAATTGATCATTATGAGCAGAAATTTTTTTCTTTTTTCTTTCAACAACAATCAGCCAGCATTGGCATAGCTATGTCATCTATAGATTCTAGCGCATATCGTAGCTGCAAGATATTGAAAACGCTGATTTCTACCAGCCTAGTGTTTCAATTAACGAGGCAATTAAGGAGACCCCACGATAGAGAAAATGTAGTAACGCGTCAAAGAACACGGTGTTTGATGTAGCTATAATTTTATTACCCAGTCTCGCTAGAGTCCAAGGATAAAGACCACAGCTCGTACGTCGATTTTAGATTATAATTAAATTTGTAAATTTTTTTGCGGAAAAATATCTCCCTGAGGGTTAACTCTTTGATCAAAATTTCACGTCCACCAATCTGACACAAGGCAAGTGTAGTACACACTGAGGTGTTTTTAATTTAATTAAGATCACCGTTCAGTCGGTCTTTCGAATCGTTTTGTACAAAATTTGGATCGAATGAGAAAAAAACAATTTTCTAGACTCGATTTTGCGATATTTTGAGAAAATTTTGGTGCTTTCTGTAAGGGAATTTTTGTCCGGGGTTAACGTGACGTCAAATCACGTAAATCGAGCCGGGTAAGGGTAGGTGTAGGAACGTAGTAGAGAGCAAACAAGTCGTCGGACAGTTGGCGACCACTAGAGTCGCGGGGGAAATCGTAAGACACACGGAGGTCGAGAGCGTCGGGACGCCGGCCACTTCGTTCTGGTGGGAAGCGCAGGTCTCCTACCGCA
This sequence comes from Tenthredo mesomela, assembly GCA_943736025.1. NCBI lineage: Eukaryota > Metazoa > Arthropoda > Insecta > Hymenoptera > Tenthredinidae > Tenthredo > Tenthredo mesomela. The sequence goes on along the minus strand of OX031015.1, from coordinate 11,718,074 downwards.
GGCCGCAAGGGATGCTGGGATTTACCGCACCCTCACGGCCGCAATACACAACCACAAAACTAACGGATAGGTACAGATTTCCAGCCTCTGACCTCGGACCTTCCACCTATTTCTTTAAAAGAGAAGAAATTTCATCCGCAAGTACCTACCTACTCACAAAAATCTACGACTTTAGAATCGTATGGCTTTAAAGTCGCGTTTAAAGTCGCGTTTATTTCGGAAGAATTGTCCCTATCTATTTCTGTTATATTCGTTTAAAGATAAATAGGTAAACGTAATGTGATTTTGAGTTCCTCAAAGCCTTTTTACAGATCGTGTAAAAAACCTGTAACTTAATTTTCACATGGATAAACTCTCTGATAGATAAGAAGCGAATTAACGTAACTGAGACGTACGTCTATAGGTCTCGTCCGCTTCGCGTCGGTTTGGAAAACGTTGCGTAGAGTTTTTAGATACGATTTTTTTTTTTTATCTGAAACGCGGTAAAAATATAGAAACTCGTTTTAGACGTCTGCTTTACTAGTTTTGTGACGAAAAATCGAGACTATACACAGTAAAAAAGTTTACTGCTTATATGCCCAGGCGTTGCAAACGACACGATGCGACGACGCGACGACGTCAATTTCAACATCCGCTCGCGGTTCTTATGGAGATCAATGTAAAAAAAAAAAAAAATATATATAAGATGAAAAATTCTAAGTACTGCCCTATGTATACGCACTTTTTCAATTATTAGTCAATACCTACCCGATATTATGTAGTATATCGAAAAGAAGAATTTCAAATTTTAACCCGAAATAGAACTGCTCCAGATTTGAACTGCGGCAATACTTGTGTAATATTATACGATACACCTACCAACACATACGTACGATCGATCAATCAACTCGCATGGTTCGAGGGCGAGCTTTTCGAATTTCAAGCATTTGTCTCGTGTCCCGGCATTTGTTCCCATTTTGGCGATGATAGTCAAAATCCAATTCTCGCAATTCGACGTCACGTTTGGGGGCGGGGTACGAGTTTGAAATAGCGATAAATTTTTTGATTCTGGTCACCGAAGTAGCAATACTCTTTTTTATTTATTCATTCTTTTGGTGTTGTACATTTTTTTTGTTTTTCTTTTTTTATTCTCCTTATTCTCACTATCACGAGATGTATCGATCGGTTATCGCTATAACTATACCTACACCCAGCCCGCATATTTTCAACAAACAGTAAAATAAACTGTGTGTGACGCGTGACTTTGAACAGCGTGGGCATAGACCCGACTGGCGATAAGAAATTGCGGCATAAAAAAAAAACAAGCAAAAAAAAAAAAAATACTGAAAGGCTGGTAGATATAAGTAAAAATATACGTAGCAGAAATAAGAACGAGAAAAACGAGAGAGAGAGAGAGAGAGAGAGAGAGAGAGAGAGAAGAAAAAAAAAAAAAGGACCTGGTAAAGTTCTTTCGCAAGTCGTACATTTAATATTCTTGCTTTGCTAGACTTAGCCAACTCCTACGTGACGTTAATCCACATTAGTAGTAAACTTGGTAACTTGTCTTAGTATTTTACCAAGGGGTAGGTTAACTTGGTAGGATGTAAAGGTGTTACTTAATATATTCTTAGTCAGTTCATCGGTCACCTTTTTTTTTGCAAACTCTTGCAGACTATGTACAGACTTAACATGCATAACAATAGGTATATAGTATACTAATATAATATAAGACCAAACTTTTTGATCCTTTTTGAAAAAGAAAAGTTTTCGACAAAAATTTTCATCATAAGATTCTTCTCCCTGAGCGAAAGAGCAGAATGGTCGTATAAACGAGTCGCTTTTAATGAAAAGAACTCGTGTATTTCAATTACAAATTCAACTTGTATACCTATATACATTAGGGTGTGCACAAAAAAAAAAAAAAAAAAAATTCAAACGCACATCAACATTTCGGTAGAGCATCTCAAATAGAACATCTCAACCAAATATGAGCTCTTAATATTGATATTTAGAACTGCCTATTTTAATAACTAAAATTAGTAACTAAAATTAGTAACTAAAATTAGTAACTAAAATTAGTAACTAAAATTAGTAACTAAATTAGGCAGTTCTGAATATCAATATTACGAGTTCATATTTGGCTGAAATATTCTATTTGAGATGCTCTACCGGAATGTTGATGTGCGTTTGAATTTTTTTTTTTTTTTTGGTACATCCTAATATACATGTACATATTTATTTATATACTTATGTAATATATTTAAATACTTAGCCACAATTTTCCGCAGTCTTACGGAATAATCTAGATTCTTGAAGGTGCCCACCTCTTAGTACCTATATTATATTTTCCAGCTGATGTATCGCAGATCCAATAGGGTCGTCCTTTCCGGTAACACGATTATTCAGCGCGAGTCCTGGCGGTGAGCTCAATCGAGAAATATGACCGTCGACTTACCCTCCCATACGTAATTGATAATTTATCCATAAAGTTTTGACGCAGTCTATAATATAGAACTCAGATGCCCACTAATATAAATTTTTGTTCCTCGTACTCGCGTCTTAAAGTACTATTTGATGTATATCACGATCAGTTTCTGACTCCTTTGTTAGGATAAAATAGGCGAGTTTCAGGAAAATGCTAAAACTGTGATATTCCATACGAGGTTTTCTTTCTCACATATTATATAGGTACACCTACATATGTATACGAATTAATAATTTCCCTTCGAAAATGAATATAAGTATACCCATTCCCAAACATCGAATGGCAAACGGCAGACGGGAAGCCCTAATCGTCAAGTGAACCAATTCAACTGTTAATTTCCATCGAGATTGATTCGAGCCAAGTGTAATTAAAGCAAGACTTACCATACCAAACCTTTGAGATCTTGAAGGCGTCCCGAATATCACCTTTATACTGATTCGCTGAGGTATTTGCATGTAATAGCCCAGCTGTCTGGCTACGTTTACACGTAAACTGATACCAATGTCTTATAGCGATTCCATTCAAAGTTTATCCCAACCCAGTTTATACACAAAGACAAACTTCAATCAAACTTCAGAGACTTACTTCCCTCTTCTTATTTACACGATAAATATATATATATTCATCAGAGACTGAAACAAGCAAGGTCTCTTTTCATACAGAGAATGCTTTCTCAATTGCACAGCAGATATAGATTTTCACCGTTTTTACTAAACATCAGAAAACCTTTGGCTACCGTGTCAAACAACATAATATTCTCTTACATATTTATTGCTCAACGTTTACTGTGCAGCTTGAGGGAATCGTTTACATTATACGATTCAAAATATTTCGGAGAAATTCTTTGCTAATGTGAAATTCCGTACACTACTAGTATATATATAATATATTATTATACATGTCAGAATAATGATCTGGTTAGTGTATATGTACATACCAAGAAGTTAATAATAAAAGAGGAAAAACTAAAAGATGAAAAAGTTGAGCTAAAAGCATGCTGCACACCTACACACTCTTTGACCTGGTCCTGTGTTGATTAGCTCACTGTGACTCAAACGTGAAACCCACTTTTATCCGTGTGTAATTTTTGCAACCGGGAATTTTTCACACGTGAATTTGAAATATAAAAAAAAATAAAACAAAAAAAAAAAAAAAAAAAACATAATATAATATTACGTGTGATTTTTTCGCGTATATTTGAACGTCTTTAACATTCTTTTCAATGATAATAATTTAATGAACTTATTTTCGCATATATATATGCCTATGCAGATATGTAGAGCACTTATAGTACATATATAAGATATGTAAGAACGACGGACTATTTTAGAATAAAACAAGGTAAACTAGCGGTACTAGCGGCATTGTGAAAGCAGGGCAGTAGCCGGCAGGTACTCTGAGAATCTCCCTAGGGTAGTGGTCCATCCCCGGATCGTGTACAGGTCCATGGAGTAGCGCAGGGGTGTTGGTGGCTGGCCTGTGGCTATGAATAACTTAAAGCAGCAATGTTGTCCCACACACGCGCACCTCACCAGCCCTTGGCTTCATACGCGAAGGGGATACGGAGGTGTGTTTCGCAAGGGTGATGGCGCAGTGTGCGGGGATATAATGTGTACACAGTCCCATGTATCACTGCCGCAGAGGTTTATGCCGTACTTTGCGCGCCTGGTCGCGCGCGAAATGTTTTAAAGGTGAGAGATGGGTTTAGAATGACCAGTGAAGAGGTGGAAAAAGAAACACCTGCCTACCTAGAGGTACCCTGTATACCTGCATATCTGCCAATTGAAAAATCAAAATTTGTTAATCTCTGCTTCAAAGACATAATAAACGTTCCCCAAAATATATTCGCGAGATAGATGCAGGACGTTGGGTTGAAGAAAATTGGGTTACTCTATTACGGAGGATGAGAAATCTGAGAGTGTGAATGTGAATTTTGTCGGGATGAATCAGACCCCAAGAGTGACGTTGAGAATTGGATTTCGAGATTGTTGAGTTATGGAAATTGTTGAAATTACGGTTTGATTACGTTTCACGTTTAGGCTTGTTCTTGTTAGAGAGATTTTTTTCATCATAGGGTATAATTTTTATACGACTATGCTCGTTTTTTTAATTTTTTTAATTTTTTTTTACATTTTTTTTTAATATGATTTTAATCCTGACAGGGCGAAAACTGTGTGCGAAAAACGTGGATTGTAATATTTTCTAATATCAAAGTTATCGGAAAATGTTACGACACGTACCGGACGCTATGCGCGATGATTAAGCATTGCAAAGTCTCTATAAAATAGTAGATATATCTAGGTTGGATTAAACTACAGCATATACCAATAAAGTATTATACCAGGATGATTAACAGCACACTGACAATTATTATTTTTTTTTTTCTTCTTCAAATAATATGAAATTATGAAAATTCATGAACAACGGTTGTACATCAAGCCAAATTTCATCCCTCATCGAAATGGAGTTAATTCGGCGAGGAATGGCTTTACTGAATTTATCGCACAGAATCCCCGCTTATATACTGATGTTAATCAACGAAAGAAATTAGCCAGGTTATTATCAAGTTTAATAAATATGATTCTTCACTGGATTTGAAATCTTGAACTATAAGATTGATTAAAAGTCAAGCGAAAGAAAGTATGCAAGAAGAAAATTGGCGTACTAGAAGACGAAAAGACCATCTTTAATAAGCTCGCGCTTGATAATAATCTTCATAGACTATATACATACTTCATCTTTACTTCAGAGATAAAAATCTCTGTTTATGTAACGACTTCTTAACAGGACAGGGTTGAAATTCCGAATTTTAAAGGTCCTGAACAGTTTTTAGATATGATATTCCCTCGAAATTTTTACATATCCGATTTAAAAAATGTTCAAATGATGAACACCGAAGGTTCAAAATTCCGGAAGCTAGAAATCCGAAAGGCTAAACATCCGGAGCTTGAAGTTTACACATGTGTTTATTCAGTGTTTAATATAACTGAGGTTGTATATTGATCGTATCGGAACAAATAAACGGGTAAAAATTAATCGTCTGGAAATGTACTTTTCGGAAGAAAAAAAAAAGTTTCAAATTCTATCAATTACTTATATATTACATCGGAATTATCGATCGAAGTGGATAATATGGGTTTCCGTGAAGAGAGTATCGATTAGAACAAACTATACTTTGAGTCTTATTAACATCCTGAGAGATATAGACGGAACTTTCAGATTTCTCGGTTTTCACGAGTCTGGGACTTTCGAAGTTTTGAGCTATCCGCGCATTCCGCGACCTTTTGGAATTCTCATGTTCTAAATTTAAATACTTACTCTGAAAATTTGAAATCGTCTTAAATTAATCCGGAATTTTCAACGTTCGGAAATTCGAGAAAATTCGGAACCTCAACTTGGTCCAGATTCAGCGTTCTAACACCTTGGTATTTTCTACCTTAAACTAACGATATCAGCTATATTGATATTGACCGGGATTAATTATGAAGGAAAGACGAAATTTCGTTAGCAAATTTCGGGCACCGCATATATCCTCTTTGAACAACTATGTTTTGTCTGATCTGCGTCTGACCCTACCTATGGAGCTACGGAGAGCTGTGTACTGTGTAGGCGTATTGTGCTACGTATGGGTGGTAGGTTATTAGAGATAAATTAATTAGTAACCTGGCGCTTGATTAGAAGGAACCTTCCACCCTCGGCTCATACTACTACCTACCGTCATCTCCATCGTACGCGTTATACGAGAGAATTCTGCTGGGTATAGTGACAAGATAGCGTGTATGAGTATGAGCCCACCCTTGTATGCATCGGATGTTTACTTGTCTTCTATTCCACGGACGCGTTACTGTATAATCATCACGGGTTACGTAACTAGAATTTTTCGTAAAATAAGAAAAAAATAAAAAAATAAAAATAAGAAATAAAAAATTACCTTATACGACGTGACGAGATCAGAGAGTAAAATATTTCAGCTGGCTTGATTTTTGCGGCCGTAAAGGTAGATATAGGGGAGAGTGGCCTAAAGCGGGTAGGCGTTCGCATGCTGCCGCATGCAACGCGAGTGTAAATGTGTACATATACCGTGATTACCCAAACACTCCCAAGTTTCAATCAGTCCCACTCGAGGATCGGAGGTGTGACATGGCGTAACTAGGCGCAATATAAAAAAAATTGGTGAATTTTGAAAAAAACTGAAAGTATGTAACTTTTGACCAGTCGAAAAGTAGTAGGGGAGAGTGAGGCACAATGGGTCAATTTTCACTTTTCGATTTATCTAATTTTTCTGGAAAGATATTTGAAATTGTGAACAGGTGAAATCCATGGCTTAACTCATTGGCGATAATGTCCGAAAACTAAAATTCTCATATCATCTACAGGAAAAATTAGAAAAATACATTTCCAAAGAAGAAATTTTTACCCATTGTGGCCCTCCTGTGGTGCACTATGGGTCAACCTAGAAATGAGCTGAGGAATGATCGAATTTTCGACAAAAGTTAAATAAGCGTAAAGATTGGATGGTAATAGAAGGTGATTTCATCGAAATTACGATGTGTAAGCACCTGATGCCTCGTCCGTTTAAAATTTCAATACATCTTACATGTAATGACCCATTGTATACTACGCACGCATTTAGTGAACAAACTGATTTTACCCAATCAAAAAATAAATATTTAACTATGGGCGATGCGTGATTTTTTAGCCTAAGTATCTAGGTTTTCATCGATATAACGACAATTTACCGTACCTAATCCATGGAAACGTGAAAACGAAACTAATGAGGATTTTTTTTTCCAACTTTTGAGGCATCAAAACATACTTTTATGTCCGAAATCGTACCACGGTAAAAAAAAAAAACGACCAACGCCATCTTAGAACATGTGTCTGTAGGCCACGAAATTTCCACTCAGGTGCCACCTCTCTAATATACTCGAGAGAGGCGGGGGTGGCAGTAACCCATTGTGCCCCATGACCCATTGTGCCTCACTCTCCCCTACATTTATTTATGCATTTAAGTAAAAAATGTGATTCCGGGCAAAGCGGGTAGAGAGACTTTTAGCGACTTTTAGTTACTTAAGACTGATGAAATGAGTCTGAAATAACTATTTAAAGAGTCATTTTTTTTTTTACGATAATTAGATGTATGATTAAAGTCTCATCATTAATGTTCAGACAAATTAATATGTGTTAAGATTTATCAAGCTTATAGCGCACACCCGCTTTAGGCCCCCTATCAGGGCAAAGCGGGTTTTTGAGGAGTTTTGAATTTTTGATGATAAATGATTACTTGATACAAAATGATACAATTATAATTTATTATTTTGAAGTTCGATAATCCTCCTAATAAAAAAAACCAAAATTGTTGTTTTAATCAAACGAAAACTAAGATTTTTGGGCTTTTATCGTTAACGTACCCGCTTTAGGCCACTCTCCCCTATATGTGATAAAAAGGTTGAATTTTGAAAATCTGTTTTTGCTGCAATTGAAAAATCTAGTAAACGTAAATAAAAAAAATAAATAAAAAATCAAAAAAAAAAAAAATCAAATTATGACGTAGAATACGCGCATATATATAGGAATACACACATATATGTGCAACCCCTATAGAATGAACGTATCCTGTTATGCCGTAGGGCGGTTAAACTCGTAAACTGTTTTTCCGGGTTATAACTAAACCTACACTCCACGTTCCCGTTGTGCCTACGAATTTTTATCTACCCTTGCCGCTAGGGGTTTGCCGGACGAATCGATGGGGAAAGCTTTTAATACAGTGCGTAAAAAATACCGGATGAAGAAGCCCTTCCCCGTTCCAGATGAATCAGATCTCCCCGATGACATAGCGCGTCAACTTTTCATTCGAAAAATACATTTTTCATCAGATATTTGCCCGAATTGGTTATAGCCGCGCGACCGAACGAACAGCCCGGAAGAATACGTTACATCGACGGATATTGCCGTGGGAAAAAAATAATATAAAAAAAAAAAAAAAAAAAAAAAAATGGACATATGAAAATGAAAAAAAAATAAAAGAAAATTTGTAAATTCTGATTCTCATGTCTATATACCTACAGCTTTTTCTACTGATAATTCGGCGCGAGCGGTGTCATGCCACTGAGTGTTTCATTTATCTATTTTATTTTTATGCAAACCTTGTCACGCGATCTAACAAGAGTAAAGTGATTTCTGACGCACACGCAACGACAGATCATCCGCACAAGTCAACATACCCTATCCCTTAGAAGGATATATCACGTAGCGCATCATTTGTCACATAGTACGAATTTTTTTAGTGCAAATAATTATTTTTTGCACTTTTATTCAGTTTTTTGTTTATAATTATATACCTACCTAATAGTTATGGGACTTTGTAATACTCCAATCTTACAAAACCACGTGCGAAATGTAATTCAGACTATATCGAGATAATAGCGGTATTGAATTAGGATATAGATATAAATCTCTTCCATTGACACGTGGAAAGACGTGTCTGCTATTGGCACGTGTGAATAATTTATTGATATGGCAAAAATCGCGGCTTATACAATATTTAGAACGAAAAACATATATAATACAGTCGGATAAATTGACGCTTTAGCCGAGGTATAGAATTTTACCGTAAATTCTTCTTTTTTTTTCGTTTTTTCTTTTTTTTTACCAAAAATGTTGCAGATATGTGAAGAAAAAAGATAAAAAAAAAAAAAAAAAAAAAAAAAGAAAAAAATTTCCTTTCGTATCAGAAAGGAGAGAAATTTTTTTTTTCTTCCTGTACGCGGCGGGATGTCTGCGGTGTTGAAATGACCCTTCAGCAAAGATGCAACATCAGACTGGTTCTAAGAGAACGACCAAAAGATATCAGCGTATATCCCGGGGTCAGGCCGCGGGTAGATTTTGGTATTTTACGATCTCGTTCCTTTCTCTTTTTATTTTTTTTTATTTTTTTTTATTCTCTCTATTTTCTGCCTTTTCTTTTTTTTTTACGCATTCGCGCCTGGAGTGCAGACCAGATCACATTAAGTTTGTTAGCTTGTCTGACACGTGTGCAAAATACGTTAAAATATGTAGAGTGCGTATAATGAAGGTATGTATTATAAATGAGTATAGTAGCTAGACGTTGGTAAAGCGTGGAGGTAACACCAAAATTTACCTACCTACCTACCTACCTACCTACCTATGTACGTATGTATTTATGTATGTTATACGTATCTACCATATATAGAAGGGGTAAAACGTAACTCGACGCGACGTGACGCTCGACGCAACGTAACGCCTAATGCGTAACGTAACGTAACGTAATAAACCAGATATTAAGCGCGAGGGTCGTTCGCAGCCGATCCTCCCTTTTCCTACCCAAACGTTCTTCTCTCTCTCTCTCTCTCTCTTGCTCTCTATACACATATGTAAATGCCAGTATAATGCATATATATATATATATAATATAGATATATATATATAAATGTATATATGTAGGTAATACGTGTAAATCTACGTGTTTGTACATCGATATACATGCATATACTATATACGTATGCGTATGCGTATACCCGAAGGCTTAGGGCAAGCACGAACCCTTCTACAAGTCAACGATCATATCCTGTCGGGGTGTGACAGTGGGCAACAAAAAGTATCGATTAACCTTTTAATTGGTACAAATGTTACTTCCATTCGGTACGTGACGCACGTATAGGTGTATATAGTATATATATAAATATATATATATGGGTGAGGAAATGCCATGCGTAAAAGTGGTACGTGTAATAAATCAGTTTGAACGAGTTTTAGTAGGGGGAGAAATATAATACGAATAGCTGCTTGACGATTTTTTCTTCTTTTTATTTCATTTCGTATCTTTTTTTTTTTTTTTTTTTTTTTTTTTTCGTATAACGCGAATGAAATTTGACGTTAGGGATACCGTAATTAGTATATACATATGATTGAAGTCGCGGCATGAAATTTCACCGTCTGGACAAATTTTGAATCACGTAGTAGTGCAGGATAGGTAAATTTTTCATTTAATTTAATGTAATGTGATGTGATATGAATTTGATGAAATTTACAAGGTAAAGTGGAGGAAAAGTAACAAATCTGGACCATATCTCCGGGGGTTTTCAAAGTCTGGTAGGAAAAAAAAAAAAAAAAAAAAAAAAAGAAAAAATGAAAAAAAGGAGGAAAAGGAAAAGGAGAGAAGAAAAAATAAATAAAAGTTTCTGCATATACCCAAAGGAGTAAAGGACGAAGCCAGAAGAAGTCAAGGAAACTCTCGAAGAAGAGATAGAGAGAGATACAGGAAGAGACCGCGGGAAGAGAAAAAAAAAAAGGAAAAAGAAAAAAAAAAAAACTAAGAAAAAGACTAGCCTAAGGCTCTGGCATCAGATATGTATGACGACAACGTATCGATATGTTTCAGGACCAGATACCGAGTGTCGATATATATCGCGGGATGCTCGCCCGTGCGTGATTGGTCGAAGAGAGTCTTCCGAATCCGAATTCTCCAAATCCCATGGCTGGCATAAATTCTCCTCACACGCTTCCAGCGGTGGACCTATGTCAGCTTGTGGGATCGTCATTGGCCTCAAACTTTTATGTGGATATACAAGCAATCAGGTTCTTCCTCTAACTGATGGGATCGATTTTTTTTTAATCTTTCATGGATACGGAGGATATATATATATTTTTTTTTTTTAGACATTTAATTCAATTTTTCGATCGCTTCTTCAGGGCCGGGTTGAAGTTTCAAATTTTGAAAGTTCTGAACGGGTAAATTTCAGAATTCGTCTAAGACGATTTCTAATTGTCGGAAACGTTGGAATTTAGAACATCAAAATTCCGAAAGATCGGACCCCCGCGAAAGCTGAAAAATCCGAAATTTTGGTCCATTTCTCAGGATGTCAAGACAAAAAGTATAGATCATTCTAATCGATGCCCTCTTTATGGAAATCTATTTTATCTAGTTCAATCTATAATTTCGACGTCATAAATAATTGATAGGATTTTTAAACTTCTTTCCAAAAATCAAATCCGAAGACGAATAATTTGATTACTATTGGTTTTGATTCGATCAAAATTGATAAATGCGTGAATTTCAATTCTGGAGGTTTGACTTCCAAGATTTTTAGCTTCCGGAATTTCGAACCTTTGGTGTTCTCAGTTTCAAAGGTTTTGAAATTGGCTATGTAGACTTTCCGGGAAATAATTCCAGAAACTGTGAGTCGCGGTGACATTGAAATTCGGCATTTCTACCGTTTGGGAGTTTCTAGATTCGGAAATATTTGTAGCCGATTTATTTCGGAGGAGAAAAAATTTCAAATGATGAATTTCCTCGTGTTTAAGACGAACCCCTTGTAGCTTAGTGATCGAGTCGTTTATTTCCTGCGCAGGATTCACGAGGATTACAACAAATTGTTAAATTTGATTTTTGTTTCGTTGAGAGAAATGGACAAAATCGAATGCAATAGGGATGTGATAGAATATTGTCTGAAAGGTTTCGATTTCGGGTAAAAAGATAAATATATTCTCTTTCACCCCGTGACCCCATAACGTGGCATAGCGCGTGTCCCAAAGACGTGAACCTGGGGTTGTGAATTATCGGTCGCCACTTTGACACCGCGTGCTCACGGACGTCGACGAAGTCAAGGGGTAAGCGAATAAGCCAAGTCAAGCCAAGGGTTGAGGAATGGTGGAACGACGGAACGGAGTAAAGGAGTAAAGGAGTAAAGGAGAGTAAAGGAGTAAAGGAGGAACGGTGGAACGAAGCTCTGGCACCTCGGGATTTATATTCATAACTTTAATACGAACCACGCTTCGCTGCAGTCACGGCGCGGCACACCGCTATAATTTATGTATTTCTTGTTGCCTTTCCGTTCCGTGTAGGTAGAGAGTATAGAGAGGCCTATCTCTATCCGGGAAAATACACCTATAGTTAATAGCTATGCTATACTACAAAACGAGCGTTGACTATCTTGTCGAGAGATTATGTTGATTAACTTACTTTTTCATGTCTAAATCCCATCCATATGTATATGAGCAAAAGGAATTCGTTCCGAAATTATGTGTATAAATTATATCGGTACGTAGAGAGAGAGAGAGAGAGAGAGAGAGAGAGAGAGACAACCGGAGTGAAATGAATTGCCTAAAAAAATTGTGAACAAAAAAAAAAATACAATTTGGTAAATTACACTTCAATATAAAGTCATTTGCCTAAATAAATGACCCTATTAAACGCGAAACTCACTTTGCATTTTTTTTTATCTTTTTTCTCCATGTTTGTCAACTCTTGCAGAAACTAAGTTTGAGAGAATTTCAAAAATTGATCAAGCGAGCTTTACTTTTATAAAACAGTAATCTAGGTATTGGGTCATTATCCATTATTCAAATTATATAATAACTGCAGTTTTCTGTTGAATATTCCATTTTTTCGTGCGGTCCCCTAATATGAGATAAACTGAAAATGTACTATATTGCGAAAACTTGTTGGTTTCTTTGAAAATGGAAATGAGCGATTATAACTAGAATCATTGAAAAATTGATAATTTGAAAAGGTTGAAAGTGAGGAAGATATTTCTCAGTTCTTCTTAACCGAAAAATTGAATGTTTGATAAATGCAAAATCAACATCAAGTGGAAAAGTCGGGTTTTGACGGTATTTTTCATCACCTCATAGACCCATCTGACTACCGCGAACATATATAGCTATGAAGTATACGCATGTGAAGAATACACGTTGAAATTCGTAAATTCAAAAGCCTAATTTTTTTTTTTAGTTTTTCATTGTAAAAATGATCAAAAATTGATTTCGACCGATTACAATACTTCTCTTATCTCACCGATGCGACGAAAAGTAAAAATAAAATGTATCTAGGCAAGCGGGTAACATAGATGTCAAGTATACGAGGACCCGGGGTGTAAAACCCTTACGTTAAATCCTGATGGGCCAGCAGCCATCTCGAGCTTTAATTACAGATTCTGAACCCATGCGAGAGATTCGGATATATATTCGAGTGTTATTGCAGTTTTAATGGGCAACCCGTATCACGCAGTGCGAAAGCAGAGAAGCTTATCTTTAATTTTCATCAAAATTCACTCCTATGGTCATATCTGTATCGTCAAAAACAAAAGTTATATTTTATTGTAGTAACAAGTCATACAGATTGCAGAGAATCGGTGTAATAAAAAAAAAAGAAATAAAAAAAAAAAGACAAGAAATTTAAAAAAAAAAAAAAAAAAGATGCATTCTACTTTTTTATTATACTGTTTAGATAAGGTATATAAAAAAGGTTTACCTTTTTTATGCGAGTGCTGCGGACGTGCAGTAACCGCGATTAATTATACCTCGCTCGGAAATAACCAGTAGACAATCTTTTAAATGAAATTTGATAAATGCGAGGCGACGTGGTTTTTCAGATAATCATCGATTTATAGCGACTCGACTTTCCGTTGGTAAAAAAAAAAAAAAAAAAAAAAATAAACGGAAGAGTTCGTTGGTGCAGATGGTTTGAGTGTTTGAGTTAGGTACCTATATATATACATATAGGTATAGCCGGAAAAATAAGAAGTAAAACTTTTCATTAGTAAAGGGCGTTAAATTCACGTCTTGAAAATAAACGCAAATGAAATGTTTAATTTACTCCCAGGAGCAGCTCTCTTCTTCTCTTCTCTTTGGTGCAATTCTCCGAAACTCGAAGCTTGTTAAAGTCCCGAGCGTGATCACCGATTTGTATAACCTTAATGGCTGACGATTCCCGTCTACTCGTTGTGTATCTCTTGTTAAAGAGGAGAAGACGAGATGAGAATTTATCGTATCGGGGAAACTTGGGAGGAGGGAAACTCGGTCCAAGCCAAGGCTATAGGACCAGGAAACTGCGCGGGGTGGGGTACGGGGGAATAAAAAGTTTAGGGTCAAACGTGAGGGGGTCTTATTGCCGCTAAATACCCAAAGGATAGCCGTCAAGTTCGTACGTGACGCACCGACTAACAACAATCACCATTCCAATTCCACGAATAGATATTATTATATTAAGTACCTACACAGATTGTCGGCTAAATATCAGCGTGACGTAATTAGAGTCTGTTCTTAGTCGTAATTATATTGTAAATTCATTCATTCATTTCTATATATAAGAAATTACAACCAGCAACCCCAATTCTTGATTTTCCTCTGAATTTAAAAGATGAATTTTCCAAATTGCCTGGAATTTGTTAATCTTTGCATTACAGGACCGTTCCACGTGTTTCTTGATCCGAATGATAACAGGACTACGTATCTTTTAATTTCGGATAAAATCTAAGTCAATTAAGGGTACCAGCACAACGACTTTTCGAGAAATTATCATATAGTCCGAAATCAATTTATTTCATAACCAAAGTTCATTTCACATGAAAACATTTTTCTTTTTCAAAATCATGTGTCGTCAGGATTTTAGAGCACCGTTGGACCGATTCAGGTCATCTTGGATTCATTTTCTTCAGAAAACAAATCCTCATCATGTGAATGTAGGAATTTTGAAAAATTTTCGTTTTGGCCAAGTTATTTAAGAAATGAGTGATAATCATTTTTGCAACTTTGGTAAATTGATCATAACTTATGACATAATTTTTTATTTTAAAATTCCTACATTCACATGATGAGGATTTGTTTTCTGAAGAAAATGAATCCAAGATGACCTGAATCGGTCCAACGGTGCTCTGAAATCGTTACGACACATGATTTTGAAAAAGTAAAATATTTTGATGTGAAATGAACTTTGGTTATGAAATAAATTGATTTCGGACTATGATAATTTCTCGAAAAGTCGCTGTACTGGTCCCCTTAAGCTAACAGGAACAATAGGGGGATAAATTTTGAAGAAATCTACCATCTGCACGCGGTTAAGAAATTTTTCGCGCAGATATCTTCGTAGCTCGCGTTCTCTTTCTTTTCTGTGAATGTAAATACGAGAGTGAACTTGACTGAAGTTCAATATGCGATAGAAGAAGAGGCCCAGGGCAACCAGCTCTTAAGGTTACAAACTCAGTTGAACTCTTGACTCAACTATCGGATTGATTTTAATATCAACTTTGTTCCAGAACTGAACTATACGAGGTACTTTACTTCTCTTCTTTTTCCACGCCTCGAGACTTTTCTTTATTCCATTTTCAAACGCTCCTAAGGATCCCCCTACCCCCCCCCCCCCCCCCCCGCCCCTACCCCCCGCGGTTTTCTTAAAGGGGAGATACTGGATAAACTTTAAATCCGAATTATAGAAACGGGATACGTAGGAGCTACACGGTCATAGATTAAACAAAATTCTGTTTACTTTCCTCGTTTCGAAGATAAATTTAATTCTGGATTCGTACCAACTAATTCCGAGTTTGACAGACAATCAAGTCAACGTTACAACGGTGAAACCTCGTATCGCATGGTAATTAGAGTAATTACGGTTTGAATCAGACGTAAAATAATAATTATTATACGGGCAGATAAAACTGGCTGTTACCGAACTATTTCAACAAGCTGTTACTTCTCGCAGTAGTATATACTGAACTATTTCGAACATGTAATACCACGTGTTATATATATATATATATATATGACAGTGAGTGGAAAGTGATCGTTTAAATCTTGAAATGTATTACGAGATTCATATCTTATTGCATGCAACATTTAATTCCTATAGTACCTATATATTTATGTATAGGTATATATATTATTCGTTCGTGAAAATTTCGCAAACACGCAAAGTTCTACCAAGTGAATGAAGTCTTAAAGTTAAGTGTTTAGCAACGCGTGTACCGTACGTACGTACGTACGTACTAGAAATCCATTTACATATTTCATAGTCGAGCTCTGACAATTTTCTTTAGCAATAGAAAACTTTGACAAAACTGTATTTATCTTATACAGTCAAGCCTTAAGTCACTGCATAAACGAATCTCCATAATGTGATATTTTCCAAGACTCTCGGCTGAACCTATTCTAAGGTTATCTAAAATAGTTTCAGGAGAAGTCTGACGTAAAGTACTATGGTGTGTATATACGTATCACCAACATCTTCTGCTTCCTATCCCACCCAACTTCCGTTATGTTCACGAATAGAGAGAGAAAGAGAGATTGAGAGAGAGAGAGAGAGAGAGAGAGCCACTCCATCGCGTTAGCAACTTTGTAAGACAAATTGCTGTTTCGAACTATTTTAACTTCATTTAAATATGAAATTATGTAGGAAGAAGAGTTAGCACCAGAATGGAAGGATTACGCGGCTCGGTATGCCGCTCATTGTCAGTCTTCCACATCTGTCACTTTGCTTACCTAAATCTTTGAGCTGAAAATTTTGCCACATTAGCAATTCGGAAAGACAAAAATATAATAGATAAGCCGAACGTTGCTAACTATAATACTATATACAGAAGTATTGAAATTTTCGTAAATGTTTAGTTTCATTAATTTTTTTTTTTAGAAATCTGAAATTAATTGAACTAAATTTATAATCAGCACATAATTTTCAAGTAATTGAATACCATTTTTCAATCAGTATCTAATTTCCTCGATCGGAGTTAAGTTCTTGTATAGTATAGGGGTATAAAAGGATCGCAAAAAAAACGAAGGAGTAAATTTGATGGTGCGTAATTGTGGAGGCGCGAAGAAATCTGGTAGTAAATGGTTGGTACAGGGGTAGGTACCAACTCGGTCAGTAACCACTGGGTAGGTACCCCTTAACCGTTTTGGTATTTGAGTAGTCGCGGCACGCGCCACTAACTGGATGAATTCAAATCACACCGACATCAGGAGAGTGAGGAAGAGAAATAGTTATATCCTCTTTCGAAGAGCGAAGTGAGGGGGGGATGTTTTGTCATTAGAGGGTAAAGCGAGAGAAATTTATAGCGCGACTAAGAGAAAGCGAGATATAGAGATTGGTCGGAAATCTAATAACTGAGGAATTCGTTTCAAGAGTATTAGTCTACAAGTCTGCATTTCCTTTGTAAAGGACGGATAAAATTTAAGGGTGGCAGGTAGGTATAGAGTTACGCTAATATTGATTGCTGCGCGGTTTCATCTTTCAAGCGCCATTTACCAACCGAGTAAGTGAGATTACACAATTTTTTTTTCTTTTTTTTTTTTTTTTTTTTCAATATCCCAGCTGCATTCGTTTGAACAAAAGTGAAGAAATTTTTCTGTTTTATTTATACGATAGTTTAAAACTATAGAAATTCTTCTATTATTATACAGCTACAAAATTACATGTGGAGAAAAGTTTTCACTGAAAGAGAAGGTAAGGTAAGATGATGTTAATTTAAAGATAACCTTTATCTACGGTACGCGGTCTTAAGCTACGCTACTGGATGAGGGGATGAAAACAATTAACTGCAAAGTGTGTGAAATAAACTTTTCTGCAATGATATTTACAACGATACTTTATTTCACAGATCGCGAAGCTCGATTGCAATACCTCATATTTATATAATGAAGGTATTAAATTAACTAATAATAATTTTTAGAAACCGTATTTGAAAGTTAGTTTAAACGACGCATCTTCCAAGGAAACGAGTAGTTCATATCTGGGTGCAGAATTGATACAAAAGATACTGCATCCAGGCCACAAAGGGTGGAAATAAAATCCGAGATATTTTTCATGAGAAAAGATTCAGAAAAATAAGTTGCATTCTAAAGGATGAAAGAGATGGCTCAAGTCAAGCCAACCTTAATAACATTTTTCCCGCCCGGTTTTTTTCCGCGTTAAATTCCTAGCATAAATTTATATGAAAATACTTGAATCGCTCATGGAATACGTATATATACGTATATTTCGCTAATACGAGTATTGACGAAAAATGATAATAAACGACTTCGGTAATACATTAGGCGAAAAATATTGATCCCTATTTTATTGATCATCAATACTCATCGACTGTTGTCTGATGATCTCCGATCTGACAATATAGAACTCAAAATATCTAACCTACGCTTACCTTTACTCGCGTGAAACTTTCTCGTCACATTTATGCAAATGCGAATGGGAAAATGCAAATACTGTCTGGTGAATGGAGCTATGAAAACTTGACCAAAGCAATCTGTACGAAACCATGTAAATCTGTCGTAATAAAACTTTTGTTATTGCATATTAAAATATCATCGATTAGTTTAATGATTCAAAAATTACAGACTATATAAAATCCTTTTTTTTTTTTTTTTTTAAACGCGCATCAAAATTTCGGTAGAGCATTTCAAATAGAATATCTCAGCCAAATATGAACTCTTAGTATTGATATTTAGAGGTGCCTATCTTATTTTTTCCATTTTAAGAATCTTTTCATATGTTATTCAAATGGAAAGTCGAGATTGATGATGAAATTTTTGAAAAATTCAAAACACTCGAGTTAATGGATGTGAATAAAGTAAAATATACTACCATACCTTAATGGATGCGACACTTCGGTTCATCAAAGTCTTAACAACATCTATATGTATCTGTAGATATAGAGAGGATGTATAAAGGTATATATATATTCTCAGGGCTCTCCTAAAATTCCGTGAATTGTATCGAACATTGTCGAAATGCTTGAGCTCTCCGGCCCTCGAGGCTTAAGGGTCGCAAAGGACCACAGCCGAAAAAGACTCTAGCTCTTCGTGCCTACAGAGGGCTGATAGTATACACAATCTCCAGTATACATCCCTCAAGACAAACGGTGGCCAAGGAATTTAGGATATTCAAGAAATATTATCAGTTTTTTACAAAACTGAAACTTAAATGATCTGCAACAGGTGTGAGAAGAAGACTGGCTGGATGCGGTGGATATTAAACATGGGGATGAAGATTTTTTTTTCACGATTAATCAAGCAGAGATAATAAATCAACATGTCGGCCAATAGTTGGCTTCAAAATTCTATCTCTAATTATTAAACGTACCTACAATTGACTCTGGGATGTGAGTTAGCTTCTCAATTCTTGATGCATTGTGGTACCAGAGGATATTAAAGGACCCCGCACATTTCTTATGGGAACTGGCTTTCCGATGGATTTGACTGAATTTTTTAGGTTTCGTAGTTCATGCAATGCTGATCAAAAGTTACCATTGCCACAACTTCCAAAAGTGAACCATTCGACCTTGGTAAACGGTTGAGGTTTAAAATCAGTCCATTTGTACTCGCGTTTCCCTTGATCTGTGAATGAATAGCCCCTCGCTTTTACCGTTAGGTGATTTTTTAAGTATAGGTTTTTCGACTCATCACTTCGTACTTGAGCTATTTGATAGTCAGATCCGGGTTAAAAGTTGGAAAGTACACCGAACGGAAATTCCTGCCTGCAAAATACCTGCACTTTTGGGTTGGAACTGATACTACACGAAATGGAATTTAAACTTCAACTGCTTACCAAGGTCGAACGATTCACTTTTGGAAGTGGTGGCAATGGTAACTTTTGATCAGCATCGCAGGAACTACGAAACCTGAAAATTTCAGCCAAATCCATCGAAAAGCCAGTTCCCAAAAGAAATGTGCGGGGTCCTTTCCGAGTTATCCATTAATCTTGATGTCCGATAAATTTAGGGTATGTTATATGAATCGAGAAGGTGAAGAACTTTGCTTTTAGTATACTTTCTTCCAGTTTAGGACAGTAGAGATTTGGGCAACAGTTATAACAATAAAGGTAAAGTGCCGATTGAATTCGTGAATATCTATACGAAAAATAAAAAGTATATCTGAAGATCGGGAGATCGTATATTCGATAGTTTGGTTTTCCTCGTCTGCAGTTCTATGGGCGCTTGCGTTGGAAACTCTCTTGGAACGATCTCTGCATACCAAATCTGTTATCGCAAAATCTCCAGCTCGAGTTCCCCGGCACGGTTATGCCCTGTGTAAGCCGATGTAACATCGGCTAGCAGTTAGCACACGGATGGCTCGAAGGGATTAGATTTGATTACCACGCCTAGAGAACTGCCCCTCACCTGGCGCCGACGATCCTCACTCCCTCACACCTTCTATACCTCTAACCCCGACCCAGCGCCTTATCCTGTCAGAAATTACCCCGTGCTACGTGCGTGTCATGAATATCACTAGGATAACAATGCTGCACTTTGAAACACCGAAATAAGCCCAGGCTTGAAACATGGGCTCTTCTAATCGATGTATCCTCGTGTATCTGTCTAGACTCTAGACTCTAAAGTATAGACCAGCGGTATTCAAAATTTTCTGACTATACACTCAGAAAAAGGTCTTGTTGCCACAACCAAAATTTGGGTTATTATATGGACAATCACATTTTTTGTTCAGTCAACCAAAAATTTTGTTGGAATAGCCAAAATTTTGGTTGTCCCAACAAAATTTGGTTTTCCCAACAAAATTTTGGTTATCCCAACGAAATTTTTGGGTGACTGAACAAAAAACTTGATTGACTGAATAAAAAATGTGATTTGCCATATAATAACCAAATTTTGGTTGTGTCAACAAGACATTTTTCTGAATGTATGTTTTCCGATTTTGTATATGGTTATTGTGCATTTCTTTTACTCAACGGAGTCCCAAGAGCTGCCAGTCCATATGATAGAAAAAGAAAAAAAAAAAAAGAAAAAAAAATCAATTCGGAAGCGTATTTTGGGGTTGAATTTAATTTTCCTACAGAGATACTTGGGCGAGGTAGTGCAGGGGAGGAGATTTCATACATTTTTTATACCTATATGTTGATACATACGGGCGATCGCACGTGTGTAGATAAGTCCGACAGATATATGTCGAGGATATGCCCATTGGCAATATCTTTGATTTTATGTAAAGAAGTAAAGTCATATCTAAGGCCGAGCAGTACATCGTCCTGGTTTATGCCGCGGTCGTGAAATTCGATTGAAAAATATTATTCAGATTTATTCGGCTAACCTGAAATAACAGATTTTGGCTGAGAAGCTATGTCTCGTGTGGCAAAACAAAGGCACTTCCGCACCGGGTTCCGAGGGTCACAGATGCTCCGGGAATAACGGGACTAAAGCTTATTTCGGTGAAAAAATATTGCCCAGTACCCAACAAAGTCAAAAATCAATTATCCCTATTCAGCTAAGACTCTGGTTCGACACTATCCCTACTCTCTATGAGCTAAGACATTCGTCTTCGACTGTTCATTCCATCATTTTGTTGTCATAGTTTTATTTTTCATCTTAGTTAGCTGGTAAAACGGTTGGTAAATAAAAATGCAAAAGAAAGAGTTTACAAATTGTGGATAACCTACGTGGTTATTATTTTTTTTCTTTCTTCTTTTATTTGCTGGCTTGAAGATAGATACCCTTGCAGGAGAAAACATTAATATAAAACGGTCTGACGCTCGTAAAACCGGGCTGAATTTAGAATATAAATTCATGGTAGCCACGTGCACAATGTCCATCTTGTTACACCCTCTCTAGTTCCGCTTATACGTACGGTAGGATGGCTTGGCGTAGTCAGAAGGGAGGATTTAAAAGGCTGATGCTTTGAGCCCTAGTGCAGTGCGAGGCGCAGTTTTCTTCATCCCTTAATCCAAATAGATTCAGGAATGATCGTGAATTGACCATGAAAGAAATATCAGCATGATATTCAATGGGGAAATTATTTACCATTTTTTTAAAACATGCTCCTTGTATATATATTTGTTAGTATTTATTTTTTCATCTGGTGTTTCATATTATCACTTTTATCATTCTCTTTGCAATTTTATTCTCCGTCATTTTATTTATCCCTTTCCTCGAAACTTCGGGATTTGTTAAATCACACTGTTTATAAATATGCAGTTTTATTGGTAATTTCGCATATATACGTACATTAGGGTGGTTTAAAAAAGACCTAATTTCTCAGATGTTGCTGCTCATCCGTGAATATGTTGTTTGTGATTTTTAAAAATTATTCAATTTTTTTGAGCTCTATTGGACAATATTTACTACTGCCTCAGTGAAGTTTAAATTTCTAAATTTTGCCATTTTTGGCAATTTCAAAGTTCTCAGATCAAAGCGCTCATCTGGCTACCTCGAGATTCTCATTAAATGAGCATGTTGGTTCAAGATCAGACTCGTACGATAATATTTAGTACTGCCTCGGAGACATTAGAATTTTTTCAATATTTTGCGTTTTTTCGGAGATTCGATCACTAGGTGCTGCTCATGAGACAGTTTCATCTTACCAATATAAGGAAAAAATCCAAGAAGTTTGCAGTCTGCGGGACCATTTTTACTACTGCCTCATTGAGGGCGACTTTCCTTCAAGTAAAATTAGCAACATGAGGCAGTAGTAAAAATGGTCCCACAGACTGCAAACTTCGTGTACTTCTTCCTTAAAATGGTAAGAAAAGACTGTCTCATGAGCATCACCTGGCGATCCAATCTCTGAGAAAACCCCTAAATAGTGAAAAGACTACAATGTCTCTGAAGCAGTACTAAATATTATCGTACAAGTCTTATCTTGAACCAACATCCTCATTGAATGAGAACCTAGAGGTAGCCAGATGAGGACTTTGATCTGAGAACTTCAAAATTGTCAAAAATGGCAAAATTTCGAAATTTCAACTTCACTGAGGCAGTAGTAAATATTGTCCTATAGAGCTCAAAAAAATGGAATAATTTTTCAAAGTCACAAACAACATATTCACGAATGAGCAGCAACATCTGAGAAATTAGGTCTTTTTTGAACCACCCTAAGATACATAGGTATGGCTATGTTTTAATACGAGAATGGTTGGTGAACTTTTCTTTGTGCCAAAGTGTGGCACAGTATCTTTTGAGATAGTGATTAAAAGAGTGAGCAGCAGAATGAAGAAAGGATATTAAATAACATTCACGAGGGAGGAATAACGCATTTGTTTTAAAGAAATGAATCGCATTAATTAAAGCAAAGCGTTCCATCGGCCCTCTAATTAAATTTGTACGAAATTAAAAAGTAAATTATAACTTGAAAAAAAATTTCCCCTTCCCGCTCTCTTGTTTATTAAACTTGAAGACGATTTAAAGATTTTTAATTGAATTTAATTTTTAATGTACAAAGTATTAACCCGCAGTCTTACCTTTCAACTTGCCTAAAATAATGTAAACTCTCTTTCTTATTCTATCTCTGTCTCTCTCTCCCTCACTCTGCCTCAAAGAACCAGTTAAAAAATCGTACTAATTTTGATACCCAGGCTGACTCCGTTCATTACGTAAGTTTCGTGTTCCAACAGCTGTTTCGCCCTCCTTGATCAAATACTCATCTTTCAATACTACCACTTTGTCTCAATTTCTAACATTTCTCTCAATCTTCCCAAATAAATTTCTCATCAGTTTTTACCCAATTAGAAAAAATACAAGAATTACTAAACATTTCTCATGTCACCAATATCACATTTCAATCTCATCAACATACCTTGAAGATCCTGGAATTCGAAGATTGGTTGCACTCTTCAGACTCCATGTTTAAAAAATTCATAAATAATTGTAAAGTATTAGGATATAGAGCTGCATGATCGAGTTTTCTAAAACACTGAATCAGTGTTAAAAGAGAATTAATGATTGACCACGTCCAGCTAGCTTTATTGCATCGGTAAAATAACTAAATGTTACAACATGATGTTGTAACATTTGATCCGAATGTTATTTTGCACAGACTCGTAATCAGTCGTTAATATTTCGTAGAATGGATTGAATATTCTTTGAATATCGCGTTAAAAATCATCCCCATCGAAAGTGAGGGTAACATTCTGAAGCTCCCTTCAGATATAACGATCTCTCTACCCTAATACCTCCTCTCATTGAAGTGTTCCTGAAAGTTGTTGATCTCAAGAGACTCAATAAGAAGATCGTTGTATTTCCTCTCCACGAAAGATTAACTTCTCTCAAAATTCCGTCTCAGATATTTCTTTTCGTCCATTCAGCTATACTTACGATCGTTGCTGCAGCGGTATCACTATATAGGTATGTTTGAACATTGCTTCATGCTAATATCTACTGCTTCATTATTAAAATGATAATCATACAAAATAACGACGGAATAATATTGATAATAATAATAATAATAATAATAATAATAATAATAATGATGATGTAGTTATCGAATAATGAAATTAATCTAGAAACAATATTCCCTCAGTGGTCTGCCGCACGAAGCCGTTATAAGGCGGCGGACGAACGCCAGTATTTTCCAGAGAGTTCACCCCATTAAACATTTTTGCTATCTTGCTGGGATCTGCCGGCGAATGGAGGGTAGTAAGGGGTGGTGGGCTAGCTAGCCGTCGGCACCTGTTGCTTTGCAGCTATCCCTGCGCTTCTCTTTACCCCTTTGCTCCTCTTTCCAACCCTTCGCTCATTCCACCTTTTTGCGATCTCTCTTTATACAGAGAGATGCGAAAGACGTCTCGAGAGCTTAAGACGTGTAACTTAAGCCCACTTATATCCACGCATACTTCAGAAGCTCAACAAAATGAATTGTCTTTCAGTCTGTTCCTTTTGGCAAGGGTTGACAGATGTGGTAAGAAAATGGTCAATCGAACCATGATGTTGTTTGTTTTGTTCGTTTCTACCAACGGGGGATAAGAGTATAGGGATCAGTCCGTTTCCCCTTCACTCTATTTTTCCCACTTCTTTTATCCTCCCTTTTCTTTTTTTTTTTTTTTTTCTTTTTTTATTCACTACTCTTGTACCCTTTTTTTCTTTATCTTTTTATCCTCGAAAGGGAGAAAAAGCAAACCTATCGAGCTACAGATATAGAGAGATGAAAAGAAGGCTGTCAACGAGCGAAGTACACATATATATATATATATATAAAATATCTTTTAAGCTCACCTACGTACTTCCATCCATGAGCGGAAATGAATTGTTCTTGAATCCGCAGATTTAGATTATAATTCCCGAATCCCTGGACCACTGGTCTGGAACTTGAAGTCGGTATGCAAAGAATTTCGTCAGACTTAAGTTTACCACAAATTACAAAACGAGCAACAAATTGTACGAACGGAGTATTTCGTATATATACTGACAAAAAAAAAAATCAAGCAATAGATCTGAAGGCATAGAGCAATAAAAAATAAGTGGAACTAGATCTTTGAGAGAGAAAAATTATTAGTCGTATGTCAGTTTTTCAGTAACGATTAAGGGGGTATCCCCACCTTTAAATAGGTCAACATTCTGAGAAAGAGATTGATATTTTACAGCGAATTTGAGAGTCTGATCAAATCCAAAAAAATCATGAAGTTGAGAGAGGGTTTGACCCTCATTATCCATACTTAACATTGGATATTACTTTGAGTCTAATAGTAGTTACGCTGAATATAGATAAATACAAAATTACTCGGTTGTCGCAAAGAATCAGTAGTACCGTTGGATCGATTCTGGAATTTTTGGTCCTCAATTGTTGAGAAGAGATGCCTCTATCATATGAACATAGAACTTTTTGATATCGCGAAAATTGCCTGACTCGCTTAGTTTTTACTGAGATTTTTCTAATTCTTCAATTTTTTTTCTCTATTTTTTCTATTATCTCAACCAAAAATAGTCATATCAAAAAGTTCTATGTTCATATGATAGAGGCATCTCTTCTGAACAATTGAAGACCAAAAATTCCAAAATCGATCGAACGGTACTACTGATTCTTTGCGACAACCGAGTAATTTTGTATTTTTCTATATTCAGCGTAACTACTAATAGACTCAAAATAATATTCAATGTTAAGTATGGATAATGAGGGTCAAACTCTCCCTAAACTTCTTGATTTTTTTGGATTTGATCAGACTCTCAAATTCGCTGTAAAATATCAATCTCTTTCTTAGAATGTTAACTCATTTAAAGGTGGGGATACCCCCTTAAATCTTTCGCGCCTCTGTAGACGCGCGTCGTGTTTTATAGATTTTATTGAAGATATCGAAAATAGAATACCCTAGTGAATAAATATAAACCCACATTAGAATCATATGTTTCTTATGATAAATTTTGACAGCTGTTTGTCGGGTGATTAAATAAAACATAAAAACGAAACGGTATTATTTAGCTACGTTTTTCTGCTAAAATTATGGGAAATAAATGTCGAAAAATGTTCATCTAAATTCTAGAGTTTCGTATTACAGAGTAGTATTGGAGTGTCAAGGGATGACCGATTCAGGCAAGGGTTTCCCAAAGGGTATCGCGTTATCGCGTTACGTCAGAGAGATCATGACGTCAGCTGGTACGTTGGCTTGATAGGAATTCAACAGACAATCATCGGCAGACCTACGTCCCACCCTTTGTACTGCCGGATTCTATCCTGACATCATCCTATTCGCTTGTCCGGCACAACCCCTATTCAGAGGCCACGTTGTACCATACTGTACTCCGCGAACTAGACTAGCACATAAAGGTATATAACCTCGATTATGTAGAAACTGCACCACTTCGTTGGTCGATACATTTACCAATTGCACGAGAATGAGCCGCACCGTTAAGCCCGAGGGCTATACGTATTGTTGATAAACCAACGTGTCGACATTTTTAGAACCAGGATTACTTTCGAATTACTTTTACAAACTGTAAAAATATGAGCTTTGATTGCAACGATTTTGTCTAGGACATAAGTTTATGTGTGTAAAATGAAATCGCATTGTCCAATGAGCGACATGACTGCATTTTTCATACTCTAAGAGAAGAAATCATTTTTAAACGGTGTGGGACCATTAAAGGCACGCCAGTCACGTTTAGATAAGACCTGATTGTGCGCGAGGCAAGTTCATCTCATCGAAATAACACTCGCCCGAACAAACAAGTTACCCTGCCACTGCAACTTTGGACAAAACTTTAACCATGCCTGGAAGCAGTTAGTCGTCCAACCTCGACTGGAAGTGACGCGCGACTTACTGGCAACCCTTGGGTACCGATCTTATCTGATTGTAGTTCTCCGGGAAAGTGTTGGCCAATTTTGAAAAAGTGAACTGCGGCTTCTCGCACTATGCTATCGTTCGTCGGTGATGAACATCAGGCGACTAGGCTTTCCACTAGATATATACAATAAATTTACAACAAACTGCAAGTATAGCTATAAGTTATATCGATTATTAGAAATCTTCGCAATTCGAATAAAGAATTTCGTTTATTAAATTTCCGTTTTCGAGCTTTTTCGAAACATTAGTTCTCTAATTATTATTCAGCCAGTGTTTTCTATGTGATTAATGTTTCAGGCTGTCTTTATTTCGGTCCGGAGATAATTTGAGAAAAATTTTCTTCCTGTCTAGACTAAAAGGTGGGCTTTAGTCGTCGAGGACCGTCGCGCGTCGTCGGAACGGTTTCTGTTGGTCCATCGGTTGGTTGTCTGAGGGTTGGTGTAGAGACGAGTCACGGCAAGGCTATAAATATAAGGCACCACCTGCACCTAACGTCCAGCACTAAACCGAAGTTAACCGAATTGAACCGGGAAAAACCGAGTTGAACCTCAACTGAACCTTACAAAACGTTGTCGTCGTTGTGTGACCCGCCACTTCCTCCAACTCCGAGTTCACCTCGGTCGTTACTCCACCGTGCATTTATTATGCTCCACGTAACAGCAATTCAAGAAGAAAAAAAAAAAAAAAAGAAAAAAAATATAAAGAATTATAAAAAAAAGGTGTCGAAAGTTTTCTCGATTTAGGAAACTGCATCTAAATCAACGTAATTATAATTGGTTTCAATTATACACCGAAAAAGAAATCGGTAGTTACTGAAATCTTTTTTTTTTTTTTTGCTTCACATCCTAATGAAATAGACCAAAACTTTCAAATTTTAGGGTTTACGTGGGTCTGGATTTTCG
This sequence comes from Tenthredo mesomela, assembly GCA_943736025.1. Taxonomy (NCBI): domain Eukaryota; kingdom Metazoa; phylum Arthropoda; class Insecta; order Hymenoptera; family Tenthredinidae; genus Tenthredo; species Tenthredo mesomela. The sequence goes on along the minus strand of OX031015.1, from coordinate 11,689,921 downwards.
GAGTCTTGATCCGTCTGCATTCCGATGTTTCGGAATTTTAATGTTCTAAATTTCAAACGTTTCGGAAAATCCGAAATTGTCTCAAACGGATTCGGAATTTTTGAAATTCTGAACTTCGCACTGTAGAATTGAAAACGATTTTTATTCATTTGGATTAGATATTTATGTATGATTGTAAAATTTCTCGAACAATTTTTGATGTGATATTATAAAATCTGCGTAAATGAAATGATAAAAATCATTCCCAAACGACCAATTCCAAGAATAAAGAATTTGTTTGCACAGCGCGTGGTACCTACTCGGTAGCCCTTTTACATTTAACACCGCTTGGCCCATTTTCAGTAAACAAACACCCACCTATCTAACGTAGAACAGAAGCAGCAGAAAATAGAAGGAAGGGGTTTGGTGCGCACACGGTGCTTTCCAGCTCACGTGCGTGTTAATTAAACAAAAACCTCGGGACCAGAGCTAATTAGAGAGGGGCTCTTGCTTTGCTCTTTCTCTCTCTCTCTCTCTCTCTCTAGCTTTGTGACTCTCTAGCTCTCTATAATTCAAAAGCCTTATACCGTGCTGCGAGCACCGCTATACCTACTTGATAATCCACGATTCTATTAAGACTTAACAAAATTTATTTCACTCGACGTTTTCAATTTTCATGAAAAATGTTACTTTCATTTTTTAATATAATTGTTATTTTAATAATCGTCAACGGCATCTTACAAAAATAAGCTCGTATATGTAAATTAGTGCATAAAACTCTCCACCTTGTCGATGAGCAATAATCACCCTTCTATGCTTCACGAAGAGCACATTAGTATGACTGACACCTTAAAGCGACACGAGCTGTCCTTCGTTGCCTTGATGTATTGTCCATATACGTGATAGTGTATAATATACGTATACGATGTCGGGATATAATGGTCAATTATTATCTGGAAATGATGTACGATCGTTGCTTATCAAAAGATATTTTTTCTCCGTATTAATATACATTCGGAGTATAAAGACGCGTATAAAGTATGCAGGTCGTATGTTTGGTCGAAGGTGTCGTGGGGTAAAATGACTGTTCGAATTTCACCCCTATTGGTAAAGGTATTATAATTTGATTATTTCAACCTAATTTGTCACCCTGAAGAATACGAAAATAACAATAACAATGTAATAATAAAGATTTTATCGTAAGTTGGTTTAAGGGGGTATATACACCTTTAAATTGGTTGAATTTCTGAAAAACAATTTTCCTTTTTTTTTTAACTTGAAGACTCTGATAAAATTCAAAAAAATCATCATGTTTGGGGAGGGTTTGACCTTCATTATCCATATATTACATCATGTATTACTTCCAGTCTAATAGTGGCTGCGCTGAAGATGGGAAAATACAAAATCACTCGGTTGCCGTAAAGAATCAGACCCAGCGTTGGACCGATCTTGGAATTTTTGGTCCTCAATTGTTCATAAGACATGCCTCTATCAGATGAACAGAGAACTTTTTGATATTGCAAGAATTACTTGAGTTATTGAATTTTTTCGATTTTTTTTCTGAATTTGAAAAAAAATTTTGCTTATTTTTCTAATATTTCAACTAAAAATGGGTTTATCAAAAAGTTCTCTGTTCATCTGATAGAGGCACCTCTCCTGAATAATTCAGGACCTAAAAATCAAAGATCGGTCTAACGGCTGATTTTATTCTTTACGGCAACCGGTCAAAATAATGATTGTTCAGGAATCAACTTTTAAACTTTTTATTTTTTTTTTTATTTTTTTTCATTTTCTACTTCTCCTAGAGAAGGAAATGTAGCTACAGAAAATCAAGTTCTAAGATTTGGCTGATGATTAATATGCTGGATCCGCAGCTGCTCTCGCATCGATGTGTTATGAGTCGAGTCTAGACACATGTGCCAGGCGGAGGTTTGTAGTGAGTTTTAACCTGTTCTGTTCAACAACAGTGTCCGGTAGGTGTCCAGTAAGACTGCTAGAAAAAGAATGAATTGCTTCAGGGAAAATCTGATGAAAATTTTTCAAAACATAAAAATTCTTCAGAATTCATGATCTTCAATATTTTGAGATTCAGAAGATGCTAGATATTGACAATTTTTGTCAATATTCCGAAAATTCTCTCATCTTTCATCAATCATACCTTTTTTCTTATAATATTTATCAAACTTTCGCAATTAATATATGATAGAAATACTCATCTTTTAAAAAATCTGAATGTGTAGTCTCCTGGCATCGATTTCAAATGCACTTTTCGATGGATCATCTTCTTTCGATTCCGAAGTCTCATCTCAGACATATATATACACTGTCTTTGTTCAATATTGGAAATTACTATTGGTTTGAATTCGTTATGAAAGCATGACATTTGACAAACAAGTGGACACCTAACCTCGAAAAATGTAGATCGCAGCCATGTGTTCTATCAATAATCACAATTCAAAAGAATATTGAAAATTAAATACGTATAAAAATCATAATTACAAAGAATTGAAAAATCACAGAATAAAATTCAAAAACAAAATATATGAAAACGTCAAAAAAAGTGAGATAGTGGTGTTGGCGGTACTGTAGATAGTGTATAATATTTACGAGACGAATATGAGCGTCCGCGCGCTGCGCGGCGGCGCTTTTTCGCAACTCGGGACTGTCATGGCTATAACTTTTCAAATCCTCTAGATTTTCTGACGCCAATTTATTTGCAGGTAAAGTAGGTCACTAGCATTCAAAAAAAAAAATATAAAAATAAAAACGATTTTTTGAAAATTCAAAGGTGTATATACCCCCTTAATTTCGATAAAACGAAACTATAACTAATCGTTACGATTTATCTACACGAAAACAGAAAGTGTCAATAATTATTTATAAAATATATTATATACGAAGGGTATAATAAGCGTAGTAAATTTTTATCCGGTTGAAAATGGTTGAGTAAATATTTAACAAGTAAAATTTCGAGCCTTTTTTACGCGGAACTAAACCGCGGTAAGGATTGCAGTTTTGTAAAACCAGTTTACCCGGATTTCCGCGGCAATTCGTTGAGCGTAAAACGGAGCTTTAGTAATTTTGACGATTAAATGGCATTCGTCGTAACGAGATTAAACGCAAACTCGTCGGACCGTGCCAAGCTAAAGATAGCGAGAGACTAGGTCTCTCAATTTATTGTTCGTCGTACGGATTGGGCAAACCCTGGAGTCGAGTTCCATATGAATTCATATTATACGATCATATCATATTTCCTTGCAGTGAGGGAAATTATACGGTTTAATACTTTAATTATATTCGCATTTTGGATGGTTCCAAAAACGGTAGGTACGAAATAGAGAAACATAAACTCATTGATATAAAATCTGAACACCATGCGGGAAAAACGCAAGAATTAGATAGAATTCTGAATAAATGAAAAGTAGGAAAGATTTCAACCCCTATTCTACATCCCCATAGCCGGTAGCACTCACGATCAGTAAAAGTGAGAGGCAGAGAGATTAGGGCGATTGAAACACTCCGACCGAGTCTGTGTGGTCTTCTCGAGATCCACCTACGCAACCACAAACAAACATTGTGGGAACGGAAGAGCATCTGTGATCAGATTAGTGGTGGACAATGGCGGCACTTCCGGGTGGTTAGTCTAACGCTAAGCTCACGATTACAACGCGCCCTAGTAATTGCACCACGGGATTTCAGGTTCTACCCCTCATGCGATTTGGCAAAAGGACACATCAGTTCGCAGCTCGATCTTATGCTCTTCCTGTTTCGTCGCCTAATTCCTCATGAGAAACTTTCCCGATTAAGAATTCTTCGGTGAATACTTTTATCGAAGTGAAGTGAAGTGAAGATTGGGCATTTCATACAGGGACTGGTATGCCCCGAGGTACATTTTTTCCTGTTTTTTTCTCCTTGCAGAAATTCGGTTAATCAAGTTGAACCGTAAATGCGCTTTAGTAATTACTCAACATTACTGGATTCCGCATTGTAAGCTCATGAAAAGAGATATCCGTTCATCCATCGATTCTACCATCCAGTGTTCAATGTAGGTAATCCAATTGAAATTATCCGGTGCTTTTTTTAAGTTTGTGTCGAAAAAGGTTCATTCATTGGCATCGTGTATTCCATAACGTGTAATTCAGGTGATTGATCCACTTGAATCGCTATTAAAATAAAAATCAATTCATTCTGAACTTAATGAGAATGTGAAACGATTTCTCTCTGTCCCAAGAAATGAAAAGCTTCTTATCTTCAACGTGTCACCGTTGCATCAAGCAGAAATTTCGGATTGTGATTCATTTGTGGTTGGCGAAAATATCGCGGCGAAGTAAATCAAGAATTTCGTAGTTTGGATTATATATAGCTCTGGGAAACTCCGTAACAGTATTGAACAAGTTGCCCGAGTCGAAATTTAGCCCCTATTTTGATCCTCTCAGCATCTACCTCAACCTCTTTAGACCCCGCTATCACCTCAAGCGCCTATTTTGAACCTCCAGGCCCTCCGTAGCCAAAATTTAGCGCCTACTTTAGTACTCATAGTGTACATATGATCCTCTTTGAACACTGGTCGACCTCAAGCGTCCGTTTAGGACCTCCAAGTCCTCCGCAGTCATAATTGAGGACCTATTTTGATACTCACAGAGCTCGATCAAGTGTCGAGTATACTCGAATGATAATAAATATTGAAAACTACACTCAGAAAATGATTTATTAAAATCTGGACTTTGTTTAAAATATAATTTTCGCCAAGTACATTTTCATCTTTGGCAACCCAATTTCTTTCGTAACAATAAAAAAATGTATTTGCTTCAAAAAAATCTCTAATTGGCGGAAACGGAATCTACGGAATAAATATATTTAAAGTGAACAAATCTTCTCACCACAAATATAGTTTGGTTGCCACGGATAAAAATTTACTTGCAGCAAATACATTTTTGCAATAAGTCAAAATTCAAATAAATCGTTTTACTCGGTGTCCATGTAGAAATTTGTTCGGTAATCAGGCCTAATTGACAACACAAAGGCGCCTATCAGGATCAGTTGTGGATTCCACAATAATAGATCCCAATATCACTGCTCGATCGGTTTACGGGATTTGTAAAATATGAAATAGATAGGTAGACTGTTGGAGAAAAAAAATGTTCCAGGAAATGAAGTAAAATTTTTACGCTAATTTCACCACTGCGTTTTTAGTTCTTGCGACAGAACGATTTGCCACTGTGAGTGAATTTATGTGGTTTTAACTAAAAAAAATTCCCGAAATAAACATAAAAATTATAGTGGACCTTCTGAAACATTTTTTTTTCCATCAAAATGTCATATTTAATTCGGATAAACACATATGAGCAATTCCACGTCAGACCGGACAGCTTTCTGACCTCGATGTTATCGATTTCGCTATCATTTTTTTTACGGGTTCTATGGAACAAATAAATTAATCAAACAATTTTTTGTTTTTTTTTTTTGGCCCCTATTTTCCAAGTTACACGGGGGTGAAATTCAGGAAAAAGAGCCAAAAATCGAAAACATACTCCTCTTCAAACGGTCATATCTTTGATTGTATTAATCCTAGAGACTTCATCCAAGAACCATTTCAAAGCTATTGAATGACACTATTATAATATATTTATTTCATTTCGCGGTAACAAACAATTCTATTTGTTATAAACAAATATATTATTCAAACGTGATTTTCATAGAAAATACCAAGCGATAAAATTATCAAAAAAATATGAGCGTATTCCTTGATCAATTCTCTACAAAATCGTTAAGTCAATTTTATGGAGAACCGATGGGAACCATGTTAAAACGATTTATTTATAAGCGACGGCGCGCGCTGCCACCGAAAAACCGTACCCGAGCCGGGTCTTTCAGCGGCACCGCACACCGTCGCTTATAAATAAATCGTTTTCACATGGTTTCGATCGTTTCTCCATGAAATTGACTTAACGATTTTGTAGAGAATTGATCAAGGAATACGCTCATATTTTTTTGAGAATGTTATCGCGTAGCCCTTGCTTTGAAAATCACGTTTGAATAATATATTTGTTTATAACAAATAGAATTGTTCGCTACCGCAAAATGAAATAAATATATTATAATAGTGTCATTCAATAGCTTCGAAATGGTTCTAGGAAGAAGTCTTTCGGATGAAAACAACCAAAGATATGACCGTGAACATGCCCACCGATGCTTTCTCATGCTAGCCACACGTACCTGAGCCGGGTTTTTGGGTGGCAGCGCGCGCCTTCGCTTATAAATAAATCGTTTCAACATGGTTTCCATCGGTTCTCCATAAAATTGACTTAACGATTTTGTAGAGAATTGATCAAGGAATACGCTCATATTTTTTTGATAATTTTATCGCTTAGGTATTTTCTATGAAAATCACGTTTGAATAATATATTTGTTTATAACAAATAGAATTGTTTGTTACCGCGAAATGAAATAAATATATTATAATAGTGTCATTCAATAGCTTTGAAATGGTTCTTGGATGAAGTCTCTAGGATTAATACAATCAAAGATATGACCGTTTGAAGAGGAGTATGTTTTCGTGTTTTGGCTCTTTTTCCTGAATTTCACCCCCGTGTAACTTGGAAAATAGGGGCCAAAAAAAAAAAACAAAAAATTGTTTGATCCATTTATTTGTTCCATAGAACCCGTGAAAAAAATGATAGCGAAATCGATAACATCGAGGTCATTTTTTGATTTATTTTGTCCGGTCTGACGTGGAATGGCTCATATGACCGCGTAAACAAAAAATATATTATATAATATTCAGTAATTAATCGTAATAAAATATGCAAGGACTTCAATCTAGTCCTGCAAATGAAAAATGTTGATGTCATTGAAATATTTCGAGTAATAACTTGACACTTTGATAGGCCCTGAACAAGTAGGAAAGTGTTGGGTCCTATGCCATATGGTAGTTTAGCGTAGTGGTTAGGGCGTGCGACTGCGAATCGAGCGGACGTGGGTTCAAATCCCGGCGGGGACTAATAATGCGGCGGTTTTTTCAATGGATGTAAAATGCGGTTTCATCGATATAATGCGTAGGTTCGGTCAACTGACGATAAAATTCGTAAAATTTTCTACTTTTTTTTCTACTATCATTACTTTTTAATTTCACGAAAATAAATTACGGGCTCCGATATGACGGCTAGCCCGATCTTCTACCGAAATTTCTGCTAGGGAGCCGGGCTTCACGAGGTTCTCGCGAGGTTCTCGTGAGATCCTCATTTGACCCTAAAATGCTGCATTTGTCTGGTAACTACGAGTTTTAGGCGCTAAAGAGGGTTTCAATTCCCATACAAAATAAACCTCTCCAGACCCTCAAAAACCTCCCAACGGTAAAATTTTGAGGTTCTAATGAGGCGTTAAATTTCGACTCGGGTGATCCAATGAATTCGTAATCTAGAGAAATTCCTGAACCGGCCAGTTTTCCGATCAGAAAATTCCTGATTCACTTGACAAGTGGGTTTCCACTATTTTTTTAGTCGCATTAAGACGTCTAGATTTCAGTACATTTATCAAATATACGATCAAATTCCAAAAGCATATCTCTTGCGTTTTCGCGATTATAACAGCCGGGTTTTAAATTGTACAAGAAATTGTAATGCAATATATTTTAATTATTGTTTAAAAATTACCGAAGAATTTACACGATCACCTAGTATATTATTTCAAGAAAAATAAAATAGATCAGTCGGCCGAAACCTAACTAAAATAGCTCACTGGGTAGAGAGCTTTCCCACTATGTGGAACAGAGAATAACTGTACCTATACTCGAGTATTTCGGTCCAGTCAGAGCAGAAGACTTGCCAGAGTGTCTTCTCGGTTATAGAAGCTTCTATAGGTATAGTTTACTTTTAGTAGAGCTTGACACTTAAGATTGAAAACCACGTGACTGGGATATATCGTCCGGATTTCGAGTGTAGTAAATGTCTAAAATTGTTTTGAAAATTAAATCCATGCGAATTAAAATGGCGGGAATATCGAAAATTGGGACCAAATAAAATTTTCAACGTGTTCCAATGTGCGTAAGGAAATTTTCGTTCAACTAATTTTAATGCAGTGCTAGTGATGGTCAGCTCGCAGATTCTTTTAACATGTATGGGTTCAAGAGATTTTCATTTCTGACGCGTTGAATGTCTCGGTGATATATTCCGTCATTTCAGATCAAAGAATCCGGATATTAAGCCTTCGCGAAATGAACGTGGACGGTAATTTCATTGAATGAAATTTAGACGGTCGCGTAACGAACTGTTACATCGTTAAAACGACAAAGTTGAAAACTTTTTTTATAATCCGCTATTGTGAGAGTCTGGAGCGGAGCAAATCTAAAGCGGATCACCGCCGGCAGAAAATTTCGATGATTACGTAAGAGCTTAACAATTGAAAACCGCATTTTTTAGAAAAATTTATCAAATCATATTCATTATACTAGCGTTTATTTACGCAAAAGCTTATACTTCAAACCATTAAAAATGAAAAATCTGTAGTACGAAGATCCGAATTTCCGCAATAAAATATTAATTCGATTTTTTGTCTCGCAGGATTGAGATAATGGAGTTTTTTTCTTTTTTTTTTTTTTTTTCCTCCGTGCTAGGGCATAAAAGAGTCTAAATTCAAAATGGTTTGAACCAAAAGTACGATTTCTTTCTTACAATTTATAAAAAATTATCTTTTCCATTACTATATCAGTTGAAAAAATTCAATTTTTATTCGACCACGATGATAAATAATTTGAGTACTTAATATTACGCACAACGTAACCGTTCAGACCAATTATTAAGGTATCAGTAACTGTCATCACGGTTGACAAGATTTGATTTAAGGACATGCAATTTAGCGGCAGCGAACAGATGTTCGCGTAAAAGCTCTCAGCTGCCAAGCGAGTAAATGGTAAGCGGAATACTCTCACTGCCAAACCTTGGGAAAGTTTAAATTCGCCGAATGTTTCCAGGGTACCCATGAAAATTTCTGAGATTACAAATTACTTAAAGCGTTCATGAGACGTGGCGCGCGGTGTATAGGTATAACTACAATAATATATATATATTATATGATTAGCGGTATTTTCAAGCCTCGCGAAATATCATCTCTAATTTTTTACTTTCCTTGTTTCACATTTTTTTTTACCTGTATCCCACGGTATTAGGCTAATTTCAACCGCGTGGATACGAGCTTGTTGCAATTGAGGTAAACCGACTAAATCACGTAATTAAATCTTGGCCTCTCGTGAAACCCGGTCGTATATATGGTTTCACGCAGAATAATGAACGCGTTAACATTATTCAACGTCATTTAACTGACGAAATCATACATATAGATAATAAAATGGTAGTTATTAGTAATTGGAGAATAATGATTCTAGGGTGATACAGTACCGGGAAACTTGACCATCGATTTTTTAATGAGGCTCGATTTAATGCCGCATAGTCACATTTCGCTGAAGCACACTCATAATTTTATCGATAAAACGCTCAAGGAAGTACATCATTTATTCTCTCATAAAAAAAAAAAAAAAAAAAAAAAAAAAAAAAAAACAGGTCGAATGTGAGGAAAAATTATTTTGCTCCATATTTGACGAAAAATAAACATATGTGTTATTTTTTTTTTGGTATAGAAAATTAGAGTTGTAAGTACGACTAATAAATCTTTAGAAACGTTCGTTCGAATGACAGAAAATTTTTGGTTTAAATTCTTCAAAGATGATTCCATATGTCTTAACTTATTCTTGTAGAATGATGATACGTTCGTCTTTGCGATGCGTTATGATCAATAATCCGAGATGACCACTTATATGACAACTGATTGGTAACAGTGATAGGGGCTTGAGACTAGTTTTCAAATCACGTGCTCTTGGCAGGTTTACAGGGAGGTACTTTCCGTAATTAATTAGTTTCGGGAAGCTTACAGCGAGTGACGTAAGTAGCAGATTATGTACACGTGTAGTCGGCGGCTTTGCTCGTTTTCTTCTACCTTAGTTTAACAGGTTTTCTTCGTCACTGTTGCACTCTGTGAACACGTCTCGTATAAAAGTTTTCAAAAACGGTTTAGAGATGTGTATTCGCTATTTACTTAACGTCGATATTACTTTTAGGCACAACAATTCCAAGCTGCTTTCGATAAATATATACTCATATTGAAAGCTTTGGCAATAGACTGATTTTTTTTTTTTATGATCAATCTGCTCCACGTTATTCAAACCTCTATATAATTATAAGGCTCTGATAAAAACGGAACAGTAACAATATTTTAAGGAACGAAGGAATATTCTTTCGTTTTTCTTTTTTTTTTCCTTTTTTTTTTTGTTCCTCTAGAAAAATGTACTACTCAATTTTTCAGGTAATAAATGATGTTCCCGTATTTTTGACTCAAAAGTTTGCAATAAGCCAATTATACGATCGAGTTGGAATTGCAGAAGTAATACGTTACAGCTACTGACTTATCAATGGGCTGAATAGTTAAACTCGAATGATTAATGGCTGTGTGTATTGTGGGAGTGACGTGATCACGATCCAATCTATTCACCGCAACTTGCGAAAAGTATTCGACAGTCAACCAGTGACGTTATTAAACCGTAAATGTGAACGAAATGTATTGTATTTATGAGAACAGTAGGATTTGTTACGTGTTAAATCGTGTAATAAATGACATAATCAACGAAAATTATCGTTCAAAATTTAAATAAATTAACGAAAGTGTTAATTTTCTGTTACAGACTGGAAACAATCATAAATCGCCGGAAAATTCACCGCATACAGAACACAAATTAAGGTAATATTTAGTGAATAATTTAAACAAAGATTTTGGAATAACTTTAGACACCTAATTAGTAGTAAGATTCAAAAATTGGTGCCCCAAGAGAAAATACAGAAATGACCGAAAGGTGGATTTCGATTCGAGATGTTCTGAACTTGGCTGTATAATCAGTCAGTTAGGAAGCAGCGTGCGGTTCGATATTATAAAATCACCATATTTGTATAATATAGATCAACTTTCGAGTTGATTTGGGCGAGATGAGCTCAAGGCTTTTTCTTTGTGCGAATCCCTTGGAATTTATTAGATCCGATCGGCCCACTGCAGAACGGAGGTATTATTAATAACGTAATATATGTGGCTTGAATATTTCATTCTGTGAGTATAGATTTCCGATGGTACATACGGGGTTCCCTAGATTTTCTAAAACACTGTGTCACGGGATTACGTGATACGAAACTAAATGAAATTACCAGCTAGTATAAAATGAGATGAATCTACCTTCGACTTCAGTCTAAGACACTAACTAAAGAAAAGACAAACGTGAAGAAGAAGGCACAAGGGCGGAGAGAAGAGAGAAGAGGAAAGAGGGAAGAGGGAGGAGGGAGGAGGGAACAGATCACGCAAATCAATATAAAAAGCTGCGACTATTTTCTTACCCGAAATAAAAAGAGTCGAAGAAACCTGAACAAAGTTGTCAGATGTCGTCGTGGCTGGTTGTAGAGACAAGAGTGAAACTACTATTTGCTTATTTTCTTTGGACTTGGCCCGAGAGCCAGGCGGACAGAAAAACAAACTCACAAAGCAGAGATTGCACAGAGTCGTGCCTGCGAGCTTTAATCCAAATCATTCTTGAAGCAGGTGCAGGGGTAGGTGTAGAAATACCTTCGCGATAACGAAAGAACAGAAGACAAATAATATCATTGATAGGTACCACTAGTCACGGTATAATCAGAGATTTTTCATTCAAAAGTTTTATTACAATCGCGTGACTAGAGGACGTGTAATTAGGAATTTAGTAATTTTAACACACGAAGTGCTGCCCCCATTATCTCATCGCGCACCTGCTATTCCCAGGGGGTCATAAATTGTTATTGGTTTTGACTCTGAGCATATGTTACATCGGATAAAACCAGTACCTACCTACCAAGCTTATCAGTCCCAATTATTTGTACCCACTCGTAAAGTAGCTGCCTAGTTTTTTTCACTGGATATAGAAAATTAATGGAAATTAATTTACAACGACTTCGAGAATACGAAAATAGTTTTCACAATACCTGAATCGACATTTTTATCGGATTTCTCATTCTTTGGTACACTTTCAGGTGAACCTACCTCTACCGATGTCAAAATTTCGGAATGGTATTGTCGAAGCGTGTCAATACCAAAGAGCTGCTTATAAAAGTACATTTCTCTATGCGTTCTGTTTGAACGTCTGACGCTAACAGGAAAGTTATTGGCTGTAATTTTTGGACAAAATGGTGTATACTGAGAAATAATTTACAGTCAATTTAGAAACACTTAAAGCGTCTCATGTTTTTTGTATTTGAAAGAAATTCTAAGCAAATTATAATCAGAATAGCTGGAAGGATGAACTTTGGCTTCCTTTCGTCAATCTTAAAAATTATAATAAAAGCTGAATTGATTGTCACATGAGTGACGTCTGTCTTGCATCCAGATGGTTTAAACACGCTGTTTGATTACCCGGAAATTATTTTTTTCCAAGAATCTGACATCAATACAGTCGAGTTTTGAAATACTATTTGATGATACGCCCTTATTCGATCCATCGGTTAAATTTATGCACGAGAATCTCGGGGGAGTTTATTCGGGCTTAAAGCTCACCATGGGTGTATCAGAATATTTTTTTAAAGATACACCCACGCGGGAAAGATCGAAAGCTCTTCTCAGTACTGGCATGGCGTCAAAAATCGTTGAACACGTTTTTTTTTTTTTTTTTTTTTGTTATTTACTTATTTTTGAATTTTTTTTTTCTTCTTCTTCTTCTTCTTTTCGTTCCACACAAGCCAAGCTTTCACCCATGCTTCGAAAGCTTACAACAACACTTGGCAATAAAAAGGATCAGGGTGCTTTTCAGACTTTTTCTATTATGTTTCATATACACGTGACGGTGATATACGTACGAACGACGTGCTAAGCTATTATATTAAGCCACGTAACAGTGCAACATTGTGCATTATATACGAGAGGGCTACCCAACTTACGCTTTGGACAGGCTCTGATCAAAGCATGTATGTTATCGCAACAGGTACATAGACATACCTATGAATATAAATACGGTCCTAGTTTACGTGGAACCGTTGTATTTCTCACGATATGCGTACAAATAGAATAAGGAAGGGAAAAAAGAAAAAACAGAAAAAGCTTGTCTGCTGTTTGTCACTCGCCATGTATTGCTTCATATTTGGTTTTACTCAAAAGATAAATAAAATCATCTCTGTATATGAATGTAGTTTGTATACTATCCTATGTATAGTGAACGAAAATCGTAGTTGTAGAAGACTTTAATTCGATGTGAATTCAGTGATGTGATGAATAACGTTCGTTTTATGCAGCGGTGAAAAGTTTGGATTGATGTCGGTGCATAAAGAATCGTTAATAATAACGTGATAAAGCCCTAGATAATCTGTATGAGTGACGTGAATCGCCACGATCCGTCGACGGGGTTTTAGGATAGAGAATTACGTCGTCCTGCTGTACGCTCTGAATTTTTTACTCAACATCTACCCAAAGCCTCCAAGGACTCTTTGATGTTTGCGTTTGTGAAAAAGTGCGAGCTACCCGGTTAATTAGTCCCCACGTGGGTACTAATAGCTCAATTAGCAATACGCCCTGTACTCACTACTGAATTTACGATTAACTATAGTCAGAATAGAAATATAGGTACCCTACACGTTCAATGTAGATTCAAACCAAATATACATACATATATGTATAATATATGAATGTGTACATTTGTATTATAATATTAACTCAACTATACTATACGGGGTTGAAATACCAAGCGAGCTTTTACCCTTCGATATATATAGTTTTTGCAAGCTCATTACATTAGCGTGAAAAGCCAGGTACGTCGAGGTGATTAAGCGAGCGTGTTAATTTTCGATTGATTTAACGAAGTTCAACCCCCAAAGTTTGCCAAAATTTATTAATTAATGCATTGGTAGATATAGTTGAAATTTTATTTTCATATTTCGAAGAATCTGTGTTCAAGTTCTGATATCGTTGTTGAAATCTGGAAATCGGACGTGGTCTGAACGAATCTAGATAACTCGAGGTTTATTAATCGAGTGAATTTTCTGATGCAAAAGCGAATTTGACATCTATGAAAAAGAGGTATTATCAGAGAGACAGGTTAGTACGGAGACACTATGTATTACGAGGCGAGACTTGGACGGGGAATAAATGTTGGGGGAGAATATTTCTACTTGGGATGATGAGTTTTTCCCTATTTCATTCATCCGGTGGTATTCAGAGCTTTCGAAATGTGACGTTGAAAAGACGCGAGAGGGCGGATTTCAAGACGGGAGAAAAATAAAGTTCAAAACGAGAATATAATTCTTGAAATAACACCGTGTCGCCTCGTCCTGCAAGGGTAACGGAATATAAGCGAAGAAGGGAAGCGAAGGGAAGAGCACGGTTTTTAAAGAAAAGAAGAAGGAACGCGCAAAGATTGGAGACAACCCTTGATGTTACCGCGACCGAAATTATTATCGACCGTAGAAACATCCCTCGGCAAGTCACAAGAGCGTAACCAATTGATTTTTTTTCTCTTTTTGAATGACGTTCCGATGATTATGTATATTCAAACGCGGCCTTTTCTCTACGGCGCGGTTTTCGTCGCACCCCCAAACCCCCAATTGCGCGGTCCCGCAGAAGAATTTACAACAGACCGAGTGATTTCTACTTATATATACCCTACCCTCCTTTTTCATTTCATACTACGAGATGGTGGAACTATTCCCCCTTTCCCGCATACCCACCCTTATATTCGACGTACTTCGCCCACCAATCAGATACTCGAAGATTGAAAGAAAATACGTCGAGCGTTATTTCAGGCATCTGTAAAGTTCGTGGATTTACCGTTTATCCGAAAATATTTCATATATTATATTATACTACATGGGTTAACGTTTGAAAAGATGAGCGTGGAATTGTGTTCCTCAAAAATTTTACTTCTAATTATTTTACCAAATTTCTACAATCCGCTTTTGCTTCACAATCAGGCATAGTTTGTCCCTCAGCATTCGAAAAAATTTTACTTCGTATTTAAAAAGGTTGCAATTAAGGGGGTATCCCCACCTTTAAATGAGTTAACATTCTAAGAAAGAGATTGATATTTTACAGCGAATTTGAGAGTCTGATCAAATCCAAAAAAATCAAGAAGTTTAGGGAGAGTTTGACCCTCATTATCCATACTTAACATTGAATATTACTTTGAGTCTATTAGTAGTTACGCTGAATATAGAAAAATACAAAATTACTCGGTTGTCGCAAAGAATCAGTAGTACCGTTGGATCGATTTTGGAATTTTTAGTCTTCAATTGTTCAGAAGAGATGCCTCTATCATATGAACATAGAACTTTTTGATATGACTATTTTTGGTTGAGATAATAGAAAAAATAGAGAAAAAAATTGAAGAATTAGAAAAATCTCAGTAAAAACTAAGCGAGTCAGGCAATTTTCGCGATATCAAAAAGTTCTATGTTCATATGATAGAGGCATCTCTTCTCAACAATTGAGGACCAAAAATTCCAGAATCGATCCAACGGTACTACTGATTCTTTGCGACAACCGAGTAATTTTGTATTTATCTATATTCAGCGTAACTACTATTAGACTCAAAGTAATATCCAATGTTAAGTATGGATAATGAGGGTCAAACCCTCCCTCAACTTCATGATTTTTTTGGATTTGATCACTCTCAAATTCGCTGTAAAATATCAATCTCTTTCTCAGAATGTTGACCCATTTAAAGGTGGGGATACCCCCTTAAGTGGGCTACCAAAATGTCCTGAAGAGTGTTGAAAGAAATCAATTTTTTTGTAATGTTCTACATAATTAGCGTTTTATATTGTAACGTTAATGCTTCATATTGTTTAAATCCATCATACCATTAGATTTCTATAGAATCGTATTGTGATATCAGCTTCTTTGTATTTCCAAGAATTTTCATTTTCGATCTATTCTTTGAAAATTAGTTCTATAGGATATCCTAATGAGAAATTGATAACAATTAGCTGAATTTTTTTTTAGTTCCACACTGCAGCAATTAGAAACAAGAAAACAAAAAAAAACAAAAAAAAAAAATATCGAACAGTGAACAGTGAGCTTGGGTAATTTTCTGAGTCAATTGTGAGCTTTTTAACGATCTCGTACTACTAGAATAGCATAAATATATTCCAAGGACCAAGTGGTTAAAATAATTGTTGGATTAAAAAAAAAAAAAAAAAAAAAAAAAAAAAACTCACTCAAAACGGTTTAAAGCTGACGACTTCCCCGTTCAAACTTTGAATTTCGTTCTACTTTTCTTTGCTCTAACTCTCCGAACTTTTGGAATAAACTTTGTTCAGGCGCAAGCCTAGTCGAAGGAGGTATCATCTCGGCATAAAATATGGATTATTCCGGGTATTTGCATTCGGAAAATAAACCGATAACTTTGTAAAATGTTCCTTATGTATCCAGTACCGTTTCTACCTTCGTCCAACTCCGCATCACACTCTTACGTAATATGCATCTAATATGCATATAAAAAGTACAAAAAAAAAAAGAAAGAAACAAATATCTAAATATATCGATATCACAACTTGCTTATCTAGACTCAACTCTACATTAATTTTATTGATTTTCAATCAGATGTATTAAAAAATTGTATAATAATTCGCTATACAAATTTACCATGCATGATATCGGAGGGGAAGAAAAAATAAAGCTTTGGTTAAATTTGTGCGGCCGGATTTGTACAATTAATTTGCAATAAATCACGATTACGAGAGTCAACGCCAGATTACCATAATAAGCCATATTTTATTCTATGGTAAAATAAAGAGGACGAGCAAAAAAGAAAAAAAATATATATGTATACAAGAATACTGAAATTTATTGTTCTATGACTATAACAGTATTTGGCTTTTGCTTTTGAAATTTGCGTTAAAATTGTTTCACAGCCGACTAAATTTCGAATGATTATTGGATTATTTTTAGCCAAAATTCTGGCATGCACTCTCCATTAAAGTCGCCTATTTTGTTCCATTATATACACACTCGAGCTTATAAAGCTTCTGGAATACATAGTTGTGAAAAAAAAATATCGAATTCAATCCAAATCCGCACGTTTTTTTGCGAACGATGATTATCAATGTAAAAAGGTGACAAGTAAAGACTTTGGAATGTGAAAAAAAAAAAAAAGAAATAAAAAAAAAACTACAAACCACAGTGCGTTTTGCAAACGAGCTTTTCCTCAGGCCAGAATAACCGTATTTGATGATGATGCCAGTTTAGTTTACGTGCAGCGGGTAGCGGATTGCTGTGTGTAAAACTATTCATGGTTAGTCACTTCGAAAGCTTTGAAAGTATGTAGTGAAATTTGTGGTGATGTTTAAAATCGACTGCTCGTCGAAATTTGCTAGTTAGTTTATACTTGTTTTTTTTATTTTCATTTATATTTTTATTTTATTGTTGTATAAATGTCATGCAGGATTGGCCTCTATTGAGAGGATCAGTTCCGTTTGATTCCGCAGTGTAAAGTGTGCGATTTATCTACGTATCAGTGAGGTAGAGATAAACTAAAAACTAAACTACAAACATTGGAGTATTCGAAGGGGGTAAATCCTACATCTACGTCCGTTGATCGTTCACTGGGGCTATGGTGGGCTACTGCAGGGAAAATCCAGAGGTAAACTACGGCGCCGCAGGCTGAGGGATCAGTCTGGCTGCACAAAAACGTTTCCATGAAATATTCACGCGTCCCTGGTACGTATGGTTAGCGATTTTCCCTCATGTTGAAGAAGAAATACGGCTACGCTGCGGAAGTTACCGGTTGAAAATGTGAAGCTGGTAGTTACACACCTTGTTGCTGCCGAGTCGATACTTTGGAGAATTTTCGCTTCGGGATTTCCTCTAAATATATATATCATTGGTTCGTTGCAGGATGGATACCTATATATGTATATAATATGTATATGTGTGTGTGACTCGTATCATATCTATATACGGTTTATTCAAATCTTTCCAATCCCAAGATTATTTCACGCGTCATCTCGAGCCTCTCGGCAGGCAGCCCACTTTTACGCACTATTACGCGTTTCCCCGGGTGACTCGCTCAGACTCAAAATTCCACCCTCACACTTTCGAAACGATCCCAAACTCTAGATATGAGAGAGGAGACCTTACGGCGAGAGGTGTTAGCGCGGGGCCATGTGTCGCATGATTACAATTTCGATGCAAATCAAATGAACCAATCATAAGCCTCCTCTCTCCACCTTCTCTCCATCTCCGTTCCTCGCTTTCTCTTCAGTCTCTTCCCTTCAGTTCGAGCCTATCAGAGATTGGGAATTTTTTTTCACTTCCTTTTTACCACCCCCTTTCATCCCCTTACTCGATCCCCTCCACCCGTTCGACCGAGTGAGATGTTCGCAGGGAAATATTGGTACGCGTAGGAAAAACGGTTCGCAGATGGACCGAGATACCGCTTTGTGCGAAAATGAAAAAGTCACGGAACGAATATAAGAATACGAAATCAGAAACCGTCGAAGCCCGGTGAAACGCGTCGGGCTGACTCTCGATAAGGTCCAAACGAATCAGCGGAAAAAAAAAAAAAAAAAAAAAACTTTAAACGTTATGGAGATATAACTTTCGATATTTCAATCTATCCAATCATGTTCCATTAATATTTATACATTTATAACGGTCAATAAAACCGATAGAGAGTGAGTTCCAGATCATACGTCCATAAGTTAGAAATTTATTTATATAAAATTTCAAATTTATTCTAACATGATTAACGGAATCTAATGATTGATTAATATTTTTTTTTATAACATAAGTTGTATCATACAGGCTTACAGAACTTAGAACTAGCTATAAATATCAACAAGTTACACACGGCTGAGTTTGAATCTGCGATGGTATGAGGAAATCTTTGTGAATTCAATCTTGGAAATATAATCTTGAAAAGCCATCTATTGTGCTATACCCTTGATTCGTTCGTACTTGGATAAAGTTCCATAGGAATAAGGTAAAGAAGGCAACTCGCGTTTAAAGCATTGCAGAGAGAAATGTACTACGTGTACATGAAAATGGAAACAAATGTACGTTGAACACTATATTATAGTAAGATAGATGACAGCTATTCTTCGGATGACTTTTATGTACCGGTACCCGCGAAAGAACACTTTCAGCAAAATAAAAATAAAAATAAGATTAAAAATAAAATTAGAGGTATGAATTTACATCACTCACTTATTTTCTCATCTCGTAAAACGAATTTAACTCTGGAATAGCCTTCGGCCTTTTTTAATTCTCAGCATCCACTTTCGGTTCACAAAACAAGAACAGATCAGCACTTATAACCCTTCGTAGTCACACTTCTGTAGAATCACACGGTAGTCACACTTGGGTGAAATTCACCCAGTCAATTTTCAAATGGTTGCTATGTGAAAACTATCAGTTCGATCGGGATCAAAAAAATACTAGAAAATACTTCAAACATTCTAGAACATGTATCAAGAGTCGGTATGTCAAAATTCAAATGACAACATATTAAAAAAAAAAATCGTAAATAGGTCAATTTGACAAAGAATGGATATTTGGGCCAGAACGCCTGGGTGGAATCTACCCAGAGTGACTACGAAGGGATAAACATGAATTCGAATTCGAATAATCAAAAGACAAGGTTCGACCTAATGACCACTGCAATAATTCACCGCATTTGTCCAAATTGATTGAGGAAGTGCTATAGGCGAAATGTTGACCCATATACAATATTTCCACGAGCGGCTTTGGACGTCTAGAAAAAAGTAACTTAGTTTTGTTGAATAAAAAAGTTTAGTAGCGAAATAAAAATATGGAAAATTTGAATCGTGTTAACGTCCGGCACGCAAGGGCAACTGTACAGTCGAAAGACCAACGGAAGTGAAATTCAATCTGCAAGGCTAACCTATCTTTGCACAATGAACCGCAGAGGGTATGGCTGCTCTCGGTCCCATAGCTCCCTGATCTCCTAGGGGTAGGCCGGAAGGCGCCTATGGCAAGAAGGCAAGAAGGCAAGAAGGCAAGAAGGGTGATCTTAAGCCAGAAGAATAAGCGAACGGTGATATTATTCAAAAGGGACATCGCGCAACGATCCGTCACTGTTCAATCAGAGCACCCTGACCCTCTCCTGAGAAGTAAAGGGGCTATGTCGAACTCTGGGTGACATTGGCTGACGCGAGGTCATGTGTTAACATCCAATTCCAACATCTCTCTCTAGATTTCTCCTGCTTTCTCAAGCTCGTTTGCCTTCGCTGGTGACGGGACTACGACGGGACGAAGACGAGGAATAGGACAACCAGGAATAGAACGAAGAGAACGAAGAGAAATAGGACGAGGAAGAGGAGGAGGAAAGTGTAGTCGATTTGAAAAGTGCGATGGGAGATGGGATCCGAGCGAATTTCTATTCTGGGAATATAAACGATCATGTCTCAATAGGAATGGGAATAAATTTAACTCTTGCTGTTTTTCCATCGATAATCTTTCAGAATCTAAAGACTGCAGGAGGAATTCTTACTCGAAGTTTGAAATTTCCCTTTTTTAAAACGCTCGATTTTTCACCATCGCATCGGTGGTGTTTTGCTACCAGTGACAACTCGCAAGTTTTTTTTTTTACAAATACACCATTGGTAGGTGTACACGTCTGCAGGAAAATCAATGTGGTTCCAGAAAAATAAAAAGTTGAGAAAAAGCTTTACTACACCAAGGTGGCCTGGATAACTAGAATAGAAAAAGGGGCGCCGCGACATGACATTGGCGGAAGAATCCAATCTTGTACATATTAAGCTATTTTATATTTATTATTTGGCTTGGTAACCTTAGCGTTAACGCTCACCTATTGAAACTATCTTGAGATATGAAATGAGACGTCGATAGGTCGCTTACCAAGAATTCGAAATCGATCAAGTAATTTCGTCTCGAATAGAAAAGCCGATCAATAAATTAAAGGATCGAATCAAGAAGCCAAGGACGTATTGTTTAAGAATTTTAACATAAATTGTTTTGATGGCCGACGGTAAATGCTCCTGTTCAACCATTGAATCTAAAGGCTAACCGATTTCCAATTTCCCGATATTTACGACATCGCGTCTTTTCCGTTTCAGATTTTGCTCCACTCGCTTCCCAACGTTTCCTATTCTATTGTCTGCACTTTACTCAAAATGGATAGAAATATTTTGCAAACACATTCAAGCATACAATGTCAAAGCGAATAAACAAGATGACAAGATTCCTAATTTAAGAGTTGAGAAAAAGCTCAAGAGCATCAGAGGTAAATCCACCTAGCTCGGACCACAGTGTCTAAATTTTGTCCCATATTTCATCGTTCTACACTTTTGAACACAAATTCAAGATTGCAAAATTTATCATAGCAATTTTACATCTAATCGTAAGACTTTCATAAACACGGAGTTTCACACGGACTACAGTTGTTCATAGTTTATATATCGTGATTTTGGAATTGTTTTTACACAGTCAAATTTCAACAATGGACTGCGTGAAAGCGGACCGAATGGGTATTTCATCCATTGACTGTGAAAACAATTCCCAATTAGGAAGTTGATGGGCAAAAAAAAAAAAAAAAAAAAAAAATGTTCCCTCAACAAACTCAACCCGTACTATAGATAGTTTTGTCATGTTTATAAAAAGTCATATACGTTAACACTGCATGGATAATTTGACTCAGCTTGAAAGCATAGTTTCGCCTTGTAACACCTTAGAAACAGATGCGCTAAGGTCATAGAAACGTATGTAGAGACAAGATTGAGTAGATCCTGTGGGAGCACATTATCAACTGTTCTATAAAGCCTGCATCTATATATTTTTGGTGGTACATGAAAGCTGTATGTATTTTCGTATGTAGGTATATGTCTATTACACGCGTCTATAGGGGTTTAAATAACGCACCTAGAGAGTTAGTTTTCAGTACATACCAACCTTGCCCGGATCTGCCGCTAGCCATACATATGTGTAGATTTCCGCGTCCCTTTATGTCATGGGATTTCGGCATAAGATCATAAAACAGGACATAAGGCGTGGCTGCAGATAACCTTAGAGGAATTTGGCGAACCCTTTAAGGGGCGCGAAGTGGATGTCCCGGATCGAAAACTCTGGGGCGAGTTCGAGCCATTTACTGTAACAGAGTTTCTTCTCTTATGGTATGTGTCGAAGCTTTACCTTTCGGAAGGATTTTGATATTTTTTTCCTCCCTTTTTTTTTTATCCTTCGCAGTGAATACCGAACATTTACATATTTCATGACTGTAGGATGAACTGGATTCGAATTTGAGACATAATTTCTTGTGTGTCGTGGATCCTTCATTCTTCAACATTCTTGCAAGCATCGCAGACCGTAGCGGTCAGATTTTGTAGGCTTACTAGATATCGCGAATAATAATTCCAAGCACATAGTTACGAATGATGATAATAGGAGTTTATAAAACCTCCAGCATGCAGCGAGATTGTATGAATTAATTACTATTGGTAAACCGTCAAACCCATCACCAAAGACTTTGGCATACTCCAGTTGAACCGTCGTGTAATTTTCAATTCGCTGCCGATGTCATCCACAATGAAATTCGAATCGATTCTATTCCTTGCCGTAAAGTAAGTTTGGCAACGACATTATACGCGGTTAGAGTCTGGAACAGTTTATGAAGAGGAGAGCGAATGCCTACTATCCAACAATCAGACAAAACCGTGCTTAGTTTGTTAATCTGACTTCAGTGCGTTCAGCAACAGTAAGATGGTAGGAATTTTCGGCTTTGTTTGCCAAAAGCAAATCGGGGATTAGGGGATTTTGACTGTGTGTGAATGTGTGTGTGTTAGAGTCCATTTTCGGACAATAACTAAAAGACAGAATGTGAGATGAAACAATGAGACTTAAGACAAGACAGAATGGGAAATGGACAAAGATCTAGAAGTCCACACGAGAATGCTTACTCGAGTTAAGTTGAGACGACGTACGATCTCCGCCGTCTAAATGGACCCCATCAACAATGGTGTTGATACCCAAGAGGTCTTACGTGCTGCCATAAACTTAAGACAAATGGTGCTTAAGGAAGACTACCAGTGGGGAAATAAAAGCAAAAACATCCGTACCCCCGCTTTTCTCTCTTTTGTTCATCTTTGTCCATGCGGGACCATGCCCGTACGTGGGGCCGATAACATTTAAGAAGACACGTACGAATCATGCTTTACTTCTGACTAGTACTTATAATCGTAACAAATGTCTGGATAAAAATTACGCCAAACTTTTTTCTCCACTATTTTTCGCAAGTTACAAGGATTTCTAATGAAATTTTATCAATCTGCGTATCATTTTCTCATGCGTCATTATGGTGATCCTTTATTTTTATTTTTTAATCACCTACCAAGTTTTACAGGCAGTGATCATCACCTGCATGGAATTTTTATACAATAGTAGAGATTGAGATTAATTTTTGTCAATTATTATTATCAAGTTATACACTGGCTCTGAATGTCTATAACGAGTTGAATATTCAAGAGCTTTCGCTGCTTTGAAATTATTCTGCATTCGCAACTGAGCACAGATATGATAACATGCTTCAACGTTCACAAACAGCGATCATATTTTTTTTTAAACTCGTTTTTGTTAAACAACGATTCAAACTTACGCGAAAAAATGGTGTGAAACTTATTATTTAGCGGTAAGTCCGCATAATCAGTGTAATAAAATAATCGTTAGGGTTTAGAAGGGTTGAAATGAGGTGCACTAAATCGTGAAGACCGTAAGATCTTTTTTATGGTGAATTTTCGACTACCGCTGGGCCTTAAAAAGTTTTAAAAAATCAGAAAACTTGAATTTCACACCATAAAGAGGTTCTGGAAGTTAGAGCAGACAGGCGTCTGCAGATTTATCATTCATGTATTAAGCGTCCTGGGCATGAGAAGCGCAAGTGAAACTTTTAGAATCTCCTAAAGCTGAAGTATGTACCTACGTACGCTCAAGCTACACGTCTAGCATTTCTTCGTCCCCTAGGGTATATACGCGATTCTAGGACGAAGGCATCAAACCACCAGGCAAATGCGAATAAGCTAAGGCTCCACTTTCAGCTAGCGAAATATAAACTTTTATGAAATTTACTTCCATTGATTTTCTCAAAGCGCAAAGATTGGTGGAGGCAGAATTTTCACAAGTTTTTATTGTAATTTATTCTTGCATCATTAACTCAATAATTAATGCTACGTAATTAGTCAAGTTTCATAAGCCAGTTTGAGATAAAGTACAAATAATTAGATAAAGACACTGGCAATTCGTGGAATGCAGGCCTCGCCGTTCCATTGATTATTATTTAAAAAGAAAAGTGAGCTTTGTACTTTGATCAAAATATAACCGAAGTAAAGATAAGGTAAATAATTAAATCTATCGTTGAAATACGTCAGAGATAAATTAGAACTTGTTCCCCACGTCCATCTGCCTTACTGTCTGCAGGTAAATTATAAATCAGACATTTTACGGTGCTCGTCAAATTTGTGAGTTTCGAACTGGGGGCGACCTTCATGCAAATATTAGTCGACACGTTTACCATTTTAGTATTAAATGAAGGATCTATACGGATAGTTGAAACTCTAGTTTTGAAACCAAGTGTGGCACGGTTAGAACGAAAGCTCTGAACACCCAACAATTATATATGAACTGAATAGATATTTTCCTATCATTACGACTAATGAAATTTTGAATGGGTTTCCCCCGATGTGTAACAACTTTTTTTTTGGGGTAGCTTTTTACGGTAAACATAAACTCTGGAAGTACCCTACAGACGCCTTCGTTAGAGTAGCCCAATTTGTGAAGCAAAAATACATGTGACGGACGTAAAAAAAGGTTTTTATCGTTGTGTCAAATTTAATTTCCACCCGTATTTCCACTCCCCTTTATTACATGCCGTAAGAAATGATTATTTCGTCAGAGCAAATAGTCCAATTACTAAGTGGGGGTATATAACGTGCTGGAATATCCCCATAAAATAAGAAGAGAGAGAGAGAAAAAAAAAAAATCGTATGGACAGAAATTTTGAAATAAAGAGAAAATATCAAAAAATTATAAACTTTGACATCAATTTTTGGCTAAGAAATCCCTCACCGTCTATACTATATAAGTATGCGAGAAAAATGTCAATTTACGAATAGAGTGTAGGATAAGGTGAAATCGGTGGATCCGTAACTTCCGGCGAAAGGATAGATCCTCGTTCGTTTCCGGTCTATAGTAGCAGGGAATCGTTGGCCTGCCGATATCCATGGAAAATTCGATTTATTCAAGATCGGTAGTAAAGGAAGGTGCAGCGGTTAAAAGAGAATATCTGAAAAGGAGGACGAGACTCACTATCAGATCGTAAAGAGATTCTTGCTGCTTCTGTGCCAGCGCTTTGCCCGCTTTGCTGCCTGCCTTAAGACGCATTTTATTAAGCAAATACCAACCTGGTAGCTATTGTTACTTGGTTGTATCGTAGTTATGGGAATAGCGGCTGCACCAGGTCCACATAGAAGACCGTATATGGCTTGTGAGCTGATAGTGGTGCGATGACCACGATCACATGATTCTTTGACTAGCGATATTGCATCGAGTATCGACAAGAAATCTGGGAAAATATATTACCGCACGAGGTATTTTCAAATCAAAAATCTAAACCTCAACGTAATTTCATTTTATTTTATACTTTTATTCCACTTTACTGCACCGCCATTATTATAGACCGTATTTTTGAACAACCTCATTTTCACTTCCGCGTTAACAGCTTTTTGTAATGTTCACATAGGTTCACCATCCATACAGTCCTAAATTTTGGTATGATATTACCGCTAGTTTAAAAAGATACGATCCGATACCGATCACCGGATGAAAACGACTATAATCCGCTTCGTAAAGCACAAATTATATTGGTTTAAATCGGCTCCTATGAAATTGGCATTTCGTCGTATAGCCACTGAGCGTTTCCACGCATACGGGAATCGGGATTAAGCTCTCGTTTACTCGGATTTCAGCTTATTTTTTTTTTTTTTTTATTCATTTTATTTCGATTTTTCATTGTAGTAAATTTTGGTATGGAAATTCGAAAATGAGGGAGCGACCTTAAATAATTGTGCAGGGCAATTAGCCAGAGAGTGGAGAAAAAAGATAATGAAAAAAAAATAAAAATAATAATAATAATAAAATGAAAAGAAAAGAAAATCGTTCGGGATAACCTCGTCAGCACGTTTATCCGTCGAAATTGATGGAAAAAATATTTTTCCTGGTCAACATAGCCGCATTATTTCGACGGTACGGAACCGTGTCTATTGTCCATGAAAGGCCAGGCCAGAGCCCGAGGTCCGTAGTTTGTACTCCGTAGCCCGTACAAGGCCATAGGAATTTGTCCATTTCATTTAGCACGAGATATTTCGTCCACCGGCAAAAGCAGAGTTGAATTGCATTTATTTTAAAATGAACTTTTATCCCAACTGCGAGCCGAGCTACGTATACTACCCTGCTACCCAAGAGTCGAGAACCCGAATTTCTATACCGATACAACTTCGCTCTCTATTGTTAACATTTTTATTGTGTGCTTGGAGAGTTTCTGACAAATTGGTCTTCACAGTTGTGTATTACCTACTTTCCCTCATCTTCTCGACTTCGTGGACCTAGGTTATCAATTTTAATAAAAAATTAATTAATCAGTTACAAACTGAATTACCTAATCAAAAACAAAAAAAAAAAAACAGAGAGAAAAGAAACTCTGCACTAATCAAGCTTCTAGATTTTATTTTAGATATTTCTTCGTCGCATGAACCCTACTGGCTAATATGTGAAACGAGAATGGTTGAGGGTGGAATTGGTATCCACGTCGTTGCTCCGAGTGATTATTCATTGATGATTCAATCAATGGGTGAGGCGAAATATCGTATAATAATAAGTATAGAGGTATGCATAAAGCTCGCTATTCTATGTTTGTATAGAGGGTTGATGAAGGAGTATAACACAAGGTCTTATGAATATACAGGGTGTCCCAGAAATAAATCCAAAAATTGAAGAGGGTAATTCAGGGGTTCAAGCTGAGTAAAGTAACCTACAGAACATGTGGTCTCCAAAGCACCGGTCGCGAGATACGGCCGGTTAAAAAGGCGCGCCAGGCGCCAGCATATAGGCAACCGACTACACAGTGGTTGGCATCCATAACGATTTATAAGTCAAGAATTTCGAAAGAAAACACTTTCGACCTGAAAATTTCGACGGACACAACAACATAAACGGCTGAGGGATATACCTGCTGTGTAGTAACCCATACAGCACCCAATATTGTAGCAACATTGCAGCAATATTGGAGCAATATGAGCAATACTGCTGCAATATTGGGTGCTGTGTGGGCAGTTGCCTACATGCCAGGGCCTGACGTGATTTTTTAGAGTTTTAAATTTTTTAGGAGACCACATGTTCTATACGCTAATTTACTTAGCTCGAGCCCCTCTATTACTCTCTTCAATTTTTACATTTAGTTCTGGATACCCTGTGTATATGGAGCATTCCACGTCGACTCGAAGGGGGTCTGACCCTCGACCCCTTGGATTTCGTCCGTAATTTTTTATACGGTTTCTTTTTCTTTCGGAAGCATGCTAAATTTTTTTTTTTAGATTCTTATCATCAAATTTGTTCAATTGGAAAAATAAAATCAATCAAAAAAAAAAAAAAAAAAAAATCACATCGAAGGACACTTTTTAAAAATCTGAAAAAATTCTCAAAAATCGTGCATTCAATACGAAGAATTTTGGCGCTTGCTTCTATCTGTAATTCGCGATTTCCTGGAAAAAAAAAAAAAATTTCCTCCATGTTTCCACACGGAAAGGAAACTCTTTAGGGAGCGCCTGGAAAAATTTCATTTTTAACGACCACCCTAATGTATCTCTATACATATGTGATCACAGATATATAGAGTCGAAATTTGTCGTTTTAGGTTATTTGTCCTACGCCTCCCGAGTTTAGTTTAAACGTTGAAAGTCCCTGGCTTTTAATTTAGAGCCAGGCGAATCCTCTTTATATGTGTATACGATGCTTGCATTGAAATTGTCCCTCTTCGTTGCCGACACATCGTTTATCCAGAATGCTTTTATTTGGTCAATATTTTTCAAAATCAACTTCTATAACACCCGGACAAATTAGATCCCGCAACTCACACCGTTTACTGATCTCATATATATATACCTACACCTTCTCTTTCATTAATCTCGCGTAGCCGAAAATTAACACTTCAAATTAATACCAAAAACCCTAACGGCCACTTATTCGTCAATTTGTCTCACTAAGCTTACAGATTTTCATCCTTTTCGTTTAATATACAAAATTATTATTATCAATTTTATATTTCGATCATCTTAGTCCTTGATTTAAGTTAAAGTCTGCTAAATCGTGGCCTTTTTAATTTTACTAAGCCGGGTTATAGCTGTGACTAAAATTCTATCCTGATAGCTAGTCTCGCCTTTAAAGATTT
This sequence comes from Tenthredo mesomela, assembly GCA_943736025.1. Taxonomy (NCBI): domain Eukaryota; kingdom Metazoa; phylum Arthropoda; class Insecta; order Hymenoptera; family Tenthredinidae; genus Tenthredo; species Tenthredo mesomela. The sequence goes on along the minus strand of OX031015.1, from coordinate 11,661,429 downwards.
CGCGAATATACGTTGAGTTCCTAATACCTATACAGCTTCTTTTTTTTTACTTTTTTTTTTTTTTTTTTTTTAAGCCGGTATACCGTAGACGGGCGGAATTGAGTCTTTCTATCTAAAAATCGTGGAACGAGTGGTGAGCCAAGATAGGGCTAAAACTACCCCACTCTAGCTTTAGCTTTGAGCAAAGTCGATACGATGTTTCAATTTTCGCCAAGCTTCATGCCGCGTTGCAACAACAAACTACGGTTAATATTTTCTCTATATAAAAACTTACTTAGCCTCGGAGCTCAGGCGTCTAGATACAGTATATAGGTACCTATCAGGCGTTAGAAAGTCACCAGATACTCGTAGATATAAGTTGGTCTAGGTAAGTGATATTATAAGTTTTATAAAAATATAAAAGGATAGAATGAAATTCTTGATCAAAGTATTTTAAATGGAAGAATTTTTTTTTTTTTTTTTTTTTTCGTTCAAATTACAACAAAATGAACATTTCTCAAATAAAAGAACACGGATCGGAATTTCCTTAATCTTATAGTAAGTCGTGAGTCTATCACGTATGCTTAGCGCGCGGTGAGTGACGTGTTCGGTATATTCTTTACTCCTCGCGACTTGGTGATAATGGTGTAATCGTTAGACATGTGGGGTGTAGAGAAAGGCGTTATCAAGTAAAGAGACAACAGGGCTACACCCGCTTCAGTGACAAACAAAGTTTAGTTCGAGTCCCGGCACTGAACCAAACTGCGTTTACCACTCGGAGTTAACCCCTAGTGTGTCGACTCTATTCTACCCGTTCGTACACCTATGGTGTGGGGTCTGACTTTTCACAGACTGACGCGTCCCTGTATACATATACCTATATCCACGCTACGCCACGCCAGGCCACGCCACGCTAACTTAACTTATTACTTCCCTTAACTTGTGGCATAAAGCCAGAGTCAGTCAGTCACCTCTATACCTCAAAATGCGAATGCGCGGTTTATTGGTCTCAAGTTTCTTTTTTTTTTTTTTTTATTTCTACATTTTATTTTTTTACTTTCAGAGTAAAAGGGCGTTTCGCTTTGTCTTTGTGTCAAGTTTCTATATTGACGTTTAAACCCGAACTTTAAACATTTGGTGCTATATCTAGTATACGCCCAGAAAAGTCAACTCTGAATAGTATACATTCATGAACACAGATCGTATTTTGCTGTATATCCTTTGCGTTAGATTAAAGATATGGTATAATTAGTTAGGGAAATAAAGGCTTGACTATAAAGAAAAAAAAAAAAAAAAAAAAAAATTAGGAACATAAATTATCTGGCAAGGTTCTCGACGCTTTAACATATTTGTCGAACTAGAAACTAAACTCAAATTAAGAGGTCGGTATTGCCTTATCTCGGGACCAACCCTTACGTACAATTTCTGATGTAATAAACATTGTTATACTCGACGGAATGTATGTAACTGTATATGTATATATATACAGCATTGCAAGGGCCAAGTTGTTCCGTTGCAGTATGGAACTAATTAAATCCGTTCCAAGTGTATTGCGTAATGTAGCTTCATACACATGTATACATATTTGTCGAGTAATTTAACAAGAAACAGGTCACGGGGTTGCTTTCAAGTATCTACGTGGAATCGGGTGTGTAGGTGCCCAGTTTCTCGCATTCATACCACCAGCTCTTTACCACACTACGAATACAAATGCAGGACTGTGATACAGAGCACGTTAAATACACACGGAGATATATACAGAGATTGCAATTCCCTTACGGAAAACCCGTTATTATTATAATATAATGTTAAAATTAATAACGAAATATTTAAGCAGATTGAATAAATTTCAACTTTATGGTATAATATATATATTTGCGAAAGGAAAAATCGTATCTTTTGTTTAACAGTTATTTCGCCGTATTTGTATTTCTCGCGATACTATAGTACCTATATATACCTAACTGGCGAATTTACCGAGGCTCCTAAAGAGACATCTCGCCACATGAAATTCCCCGATGAATAATATACACGTATATTGTATATATAGTTCGCTATATCCTGAAGATGAATCTCTCTGCTGTTATAGCATCGCGTGCACATACATATGTCACTCCGTTCGTATACATCTAGTTCTTCTTCCTTCACGTTTGATTAATTATATTAAGCGTGCGGTATTCAAAGAGTTAATTAGAAACGGGAGTGTACGAGTGTACGATGCATAATATGATAGATGTCAATATGCACTAGACCGGTTCAAAAAAATCGACTATTCTCTTTTTTTCAATTTTTGCATTGAAATACTTTCGGTGTGGGTGAAAAAAGATGCCTGCTAAAAGCGGAGCTCTTAATATTAAGATTTAGAGGTCGCTCATCGCGGATTTCTATTTTCCATTTAAATAGCATAGGAATTTTATTTATTTTTTCTTCAGAATTTCGTAGCTCACAAACCAATGCACAAATCCAAATGACTCTTGTATATTTTGATAGGAGATTGAACACTCTAAAAAATGTATCTATCATTGTGGAAAAAAAATCACAAAAAAAAAAAAAAAAGTAGTTAACTCAACTATAAATTGAACTTTGAGCTTGAATAACTTTTGAAGGAGTCAATTTATCAAAAAATGATAAGAGAAGCTTTTTATAGAGTGTTCAATTTCCTATGAAAATATTTATGAGTCATTTGGATTTATTCATTGGTTTGTGAGCTACAAAATTATATAAAAAAAAAAAAAAAAAAAATTTCCTATGCTATTCAAATGGAAAATAGAAATCCGCGATGAGCGACCTCTAAATGTTAATATTCAGAGCTCCACTTTTAACAGGCATCTTTTTTCACCCCCCTGAAAGTATTTCAATGCGAAAGTTGAAAAAAAAAAAGGAATAGTCGATTTTTTTGAACCGGTCTAATATGCACTGAGAGAAATTTTCGCCGAGTGATGAATAAAAAGTCTTGTTTATATTATAATACACATACCTATATATTCTATTACCTATATACACGTGAAAAATAGTTGGCGAATCTAAAGGGAAAATCGTAGCTTTTCGCGTGCGGTAAAGCGAAATTGAGTTATATCTATACGTAGGTAATACTATACTATATATAACGCCTTTGTCAAATATCGTTTGCATGCGAAAAGTATAGTATCAAATTACGCGTTTCCTTGAAGAGCGAGACAATGAGGAAGAAAATTTGTGGGATTAAATTTAAACGACGGTATACCCCTGCTGCTCGCTCTCACAAGTTATTCAAATGTTTGATCGTGAGAAAAGCTACAGAATAGATCGAGGTTTCAATGAAATATAACTTTGTTTTAATTTAATTTTATTAATATTCTTATATATAATATAATATAAATTACATCAGCTTGTATAATAAATTTGGCTAAGAATTATTTCTATGAACAATATGAATTCGCACTGTTTAACAAATTTATTTTATTTCGTATACAATAAAATTAATATATATATTATAATATACCCTTCAACCCCTATAACGAATTATTATATTGATGGGAAATTCAACGTTAAGGTTTACCGTTCAAGTTACAACGAGTATTATCACAGCCGTTCGTATGACTGCACACGAATGCTTGTAATGAAATTAATTCGAAAGCAACGACAAAGCGAGGCCCAGATTACAAGCGTACGATATTTGGTGGCAATAAAATCAGGAACTGCGTGAATTAAATTTCTACGATTATGATTTCCCCCAACAATTTCAGATATAACAGAGCAATAAGCTCAACCCTTTGCTTGGATCTATAGAATCACATCGACAAACTATTTAATTCAACTAACTAAATCCAATGTTTTGTCTAATATTAATGAAACTTAGCTGTTCGATCAATAACGAATGTACGTAGTAGGTACCTATATAGATAATTGAGAAATTAAAATTTATATCCATGTTGGTTGGACCAGCGTACATATAGCTATACGCAGAATCTTATTTATGATAAAGCTTGATAACAGCTCAGTGCGATGCCGATGCAGATGTTTAAACTTTAAATTTCCTATATAATCTAACTTTTTCTATAGTAAAAGCTACTATTTCAACGTTACGTGGAGTACAGATACGTGTTTCCGTAACTGCCAAATTAGCGCATTACCGAAGTTCTGAGAAAGTTTACAGTGTCGTAAATCCGCGGTTTTACTCACACTTATAGCTACATGGTATTGGTGAGCATGAGATACAGTTCTCTAGTTAATTTTCCCATTAATGATTCGTAACTATACCAACCTTTGAAGAAAAAAAAAAAAAAGAAAAAATGAAAAACATTTCACCACAAATCGATTCATCTCATTGTCACCCATCTCACATTCATCAGACTGAACAAAACTCCACCATGAAGGTTGATTCGACCTCAAGTTACGCACGTATCTAGGTAGATACAAACGCACGGACAGATTGTCAGGGTGCGAGAACTAGTTCACTCAAAGCTTCACTCTATCCAACTGTTTGTTTGGGGTGTAAGCCTTGTGCCGAGTAACTAGATAATATAAGCACGTAACATATATACATATATATATATATATATACCTAGTCGTATATCTGGGTATGACACAGAGTTGCTCTGAACTCGGTTTGACTTTGTGTGTGAGGCTATGCCAATGTTTGAGTTCCGTCTCGGATGTCGCTTTGCACGATCCTTTGTCTCTCACTCTAAATCTGTCTCTCTTCCTCTTCCTCTTCCTCCTTTCATTTTGCACCCCCAAGATAAAGTTTCGTCCGAGAATATCGTGTCTTTGAGTTATCCTCGTCGAGAGGTAATAATCACACTAAATTGTGTATATAGGGGAGAGTGGCCTAAAGCGGGTAGGGCGCCTAAAGCGGGTAGGCGTTCGTATGCTACCGCATGCAACGCGAGTGTAAATGTGTACGTATGCCGTGATTACCCAAACACTCCCAAGTTTCAATCAGTCCCATTCGAGGATCGGAAGTGTGACATGGCGTAACTAGGCGCCATATAAAAAAATTGGTGAATTTTGAAAAAAAAAATGAAAGTATGTAACTTTTGACCAGTCGAAAAGTAGTACATTTATTTATGCATTTAAGTAAAAAATGTGATTCCGGGCAAAGCGGGTAGAGAGACTTTTAGCGACTTTTAGTTACAAGTCTGAAATAACTATTTAAAGAGTCATTTTTTTTTTACGATAATTAGATATATGATTAAAGTCTCATCATTAATGTTCAGACAAATTAATATGCGCTAAGATTTATCAAGCTTATAGCGCATACCCGCTTTAGGCCCCCTATCAGGGCAAAGCGGGTTTTTGAGGAGTTTTGAATTTTTGATAATAAATGATTACTTGATACAAAATGACACAATTATGATTTATTATCTTGAAGTTCGATAATCCTCCTAATCAAAAAAACCAAAATTGTTATTTTAATCAAACGAAAACTAAGATTTTTGGACTTTTATCGTTAACGTACCCGCTTTAGGCCACTCTCTCCTATATAGGTATAACTATGACATTATGCTTTCAAATTTTCTGTCGTTAACCAGAAATCCTAATCCTTTATGAGTAATGCTTATAGAAGTCACAGGTCAACGGTATGGTTTGAGTTTGAGTTTCTCCGCGACGTGCGGGGCTACGTTAGTATTCTCTTTTCGAGTCGCTGTTGTACCTATGGATTCAGGCGACCTTCGAGTTTCCACACATATTCACACGACTTCGTACAACCTCCTCACAAACTGGACCATAATCTGTTTAAACTAACTTCTGGACACGCGTAAGCACGCTAGAGATTAATGGAGTGAAATAATTCGGAGACTAGGACATCGGCGTGCAAAGTCGTAAGTCACTTTCGACGAGGCTATATATTATGTAGTACTATATGTGTGTACATAGTTGTACACTTTCACGCTCTTATTCATATACGAATCTAATTATCCGATACTAAAAATCTAAGTTTCACGGTAAATTCAAAATGTTCACCTTTCAGTCTATGCAATAGATCTGAATTCGGAGTTGCGTGTATATCCGTTGCATTCGCAATACGTGACTTAATTATATTATGCAAATTCGATATATTACACACCATACATGAAGATCAGCAGGATTCTGTATGTATCTGTATCACTGGAGGGGAAGAATTTCTTGAAATTTTTTTTTTTTTTTTTTATGATTTATCTGTATCACTCTTGAAACTGAAAGCAGAAATGAGTAAAAGAAGAAGAAGAATGAAAGAGAGAAAAAAAAAAAGGACTATTGTGTTGCGTTGAGAGAAGTGAACACAAGTTGACCGCAGGTTTGAACGAGGGTAGAATGTTTCCTTTTGCAAATTGTAACGGTCAATTTTAGACTGGTTTATATTTACAGTACTACTAGAGAAATAATGCGACTCATCCGTTTGATATTTAGAGGGTCTCCGGAGCGTTGTAAAAAAGAATGTGTGCTACGAGCGAGGAATGTTAATCAGTCCAAGATTAGGAGATTGTGGAAATCGAGTAGTGTTAGTTGTTGTTATACCGCAGTGGTATTTGTGGTGGTGGGATGACCGCCCTTTTGCATGGGTTTTCCGAATGTAGACGCTGTGTTTTAGGGACACCATGAATTCACAAGGACGTGCCGTGTAATCGGATCATCCTTGAGCGTCCAAGACACGTACGCGTACCACTAGGTCCCTATGTGTGTAACTGTATCTGTATACGTTATACGTACATCTGCACGAGCCCTGAATCCATGGAAAGTCGTAAACTGTTTTCAGCCCCATCCCTTAATAATACATTTCCGCAGGACATGGATTGACCACTAAAGGGACCTCCGTATCTCAGCCCGCACCTGTTATTCCTGGGTCCAAAGAACAACGTTTAATATTTCGTTTACAAGCGGGCACGATTCCATTAGCAAAGTTTCGAGGTCCCATATACTTGAGAGTGAGGTTTACCGACCTCTTCATTAGCACGTCGTATCTTATTCATTTGATCTTTGTCATGCCCCGCAAGCTTATTACGTCTTCTCTGATCGATGGTGCATTATATCTCGTTAAAAGACGAGCAGCACTACTCGTACCCTATATAACGTATTACCTAGTAGATATCAGGTTACGCACACCTACCACTGTCAGTTCTGAAACTCGGATCTATCTGATACCCACGATTGGCAAGGCGAGGTAGCAGCAAGGCGTCTTGGGAATCAAATTGTTAACCCGAACAGAGTCTCTCACGCGGAACAAGAGATATACGGAATTGTGCAGCACGCGTGGCAGATGTTCGCTAAGCTGCTGAATCAATCGGACGACTGATTCGAGTTGCTTGAATTAGGCACCCGGTGCTGGTAGATCAACTAAATTGCTATTTTTACACGTGAATGTATATTCCATAGAGTTTTAACGAGGTACGTGATTGCCGAGAAAAAGGATACCGAAGATACGTCCGGGACATCAGATTTTTAGTACAAATACGAGGGGACTCTAGTTTTCAAACTAATGTTTCCCTGCTTTTTACGAAACGCGATATTATTTTCGAAAAATAGATTCGTCGAGATTGGATCAGATCGAGATTCGAGAGTAGCATCAGGGGTTGAATTTACAACAACGCGTAGTGAATTTATGAGATGGTTTCAGGGAAAGGTGTAAATGCGGACTCTAATCCTCAACGAAGAGATATCGATGGATGGATTTATTTCTGTGTACACGGTTGAAAACCCGAGAGTCCAGCGATGAAACCACGTGTGTCACTCTTAATTTTATCTTATTATACTTAAATCAGTCAAAACGTATATACGAACGTCGATTCATCTACAAATGACATTTATCAATTTTCTATGCGAAACATCGGACTTTTAAATCGCCTCGTTATTTATACGGTCTAACCTTCGACCTCGGTGACAAAGCTTTGATGACATTTCGTACAGATTATACGAAATTAGACTTGTCAATCATATTATCACATTATCATCCAGCCTCGTAATAATTTTGCTACTAGTCCAGATTCAGATTTAGGTAAATTATTCAATGTTGAGCTTAATTTTGGGAACTAGTTTCCTGAACTGTCATATAGTCTGACAAGTCAGGGTCGACAAGCTTTTCTCCAAAATGTGAGCTCTTGCAACACGTATAGGTACTGTATTTTGGTAATACAGGATAGGCGTGTAAAACGTGTATAAGTATGTGCGTGTGTTCTGTTGGGGTAAGTTTTTAGCCCGAGGTTGAGAAGGCATTTTTGATAAATTTTCCGAACAGCTGATGCCGCGTGATCGGAACGTTATTGGTATACCTAGGAGCAATATTGAAAGACAGATGGCGAGGAGACCTTTAATTCTCGGTGGATCAATTCTTGACAGGGTCTTTTATTTCCGGCAAAGAATCAGCCCTTTCCTTTTACCCCTTGTAGGTGGTCACGGCCATTGACGGGGCCAGGTTGGAGCAGCGACTCTCGATCTTGGCGTGGAACTCCTTGATTTTCGTCCTTCGATTAATGCTCCGCGTTCGGGTTTCACAGAAACCTTATTTTCCTCGAAAATAGGTAAGCCCGCACACGCCCTGCCAAGACTCAAGAGCCGAGAGTCGGAGCCTCGGAGACCGGGGTACGAGAGTAACCCACTTAGGGCTTTCAGTGACCCTCTGAAATATATACACCCGGTCTACTCTCGACCCTTACACCCTCCGCACCCCTTCCTCGAGGCTTCTCTACCCCCAAAACCCCGAAAACCTCCAACACCTTTACGCGTCGTCCCATAGATCCAGGGCAGCACCAGGGACTACCGCGACGCCACCCTTCACCCCTTGCAGCCTACTCCGTAGGTACATCGGAGCACAACGACCATTGACCGATCCCAACATCAATCTCTGCTCACCGAAACTCGCGCGGAAGTCAAAAGCTTTTTTCCCTGTTTCGTGCAGAGAAAAGGTCGCCGCACGAAAGCCTTCAGAAGTTTACACGCTTAACGGACATAAGCTTTTACGAGAAAATAAATTCACCCTTTCAACCCAAGCCTGAACCAATGCTTGTTAATCGACAGTTGGAATTATTTGTTCAGAAATTCAGTGATGACGGTTCATATTATCATCATTAAACAAGCCGAAAGAATAGGGGTTGAAACCACTAACTTCCTGCACTCGAGCTGAGGGCAAGATGAAAAGTTGAACCACTGCAACGTCTTTGGGGGTTTGAAGTCCGTCTGTGATATACCTATAGTATACGAGCGGAACTGCACTTTTCGCACTTATATACCCTAGGCGAAATGTCATGTCAGAGAAACGCGGATGGAAGTCTATTTCCGGTAGATGGTAGTGTCAGTTTTCGTTCAGTAAATTGACAAATGTCACCCAGGTTGTATTATGTGTTATTATAGACGATTGTAGAAAATTTCTCGCTTTTGCAATACGTATGTATAATATGGAATGATATGATGAACCGATACGGTTAAAGAATTATTCACAGGATCAATTCATCCGGTGAATTTTATATGTTATAAAGTAGGTATATATATGTCATATGTGTAATGATAAAAATTTCAACAACGATTAACGACATAATTATAATAAATAGTACAATCAAACTAGTCTCCACGAGTTAATGAATCGAAAGATATAAATTAAGGTGAGAACAATCGGCCCCAATGTACAATAGAAAATTAGTATCAATGCCCGTGGCGGTATTCGAGGAATGATCCTTTCAATGGAACAACAGGTCGCAGGAGACGCGTCATTTATCTAGACAAGGTAATGGGCTTTTACCCATAAAATATAAATTCCGGGCGAAATGAAATAAGGCCTCAGATATATACCGATATATATATATATATATACATACATACTATGTCTCGGATGAGGCAAAATAAGGCAAGGCAAGGAAAGGAAAGGAAAGGCGAGGCGAGGTAAGGTAAGGTAAGATAAAGCAAGGGAGAATATTGGGTTTACGAAGGTTTCCCTTCAGCAAGAAGGTAAAGAAGGCCGCAGAAATCGACGCTGTAGCGTCCTAGCATTGTACCGTCGTAGCGTCACGGCGTCGAAGGGTGTCCCGAACGACGACGAGGAACGGCGCCGAAGGGTAGGCCGTACTTAAGCTTCGGGTTGAGCCGGTAACGCGATCAAGCCCGCCTTTCCAAGAGCCTCTAAACTGATTTGTCTTACCATATCTACCTACACCTATGATGGGACTATGTCATAATGTTGGATTTCACCGCGTCTTTGTTCTCTACTATCACGTGTTATTCCACACCGTCAATCTCGTACCCTTCAATTTCATTTTGGCATAAATAATAATTAATTTAAAGATAAACTGTCGCAGCTAATTTTTAATAACGATAGTCATGACAACTTTATCAATTAATATTTACTTAGTAATAGTGTTTCACACAAGACGAAATATCTATTGAAATTAACTCAAAGAGCAGATCCCAAAATTGGAATTAATAATAAAAGATTTTAGAAAGTGTTTCGCTTGAAAAATCGATAGCAATATTGACAAGATTTGCATGAATTTGAGAAAATGATATCTGTACGCGAAGTAAGCTTATAGGTAGATATACTTATGTCGCAATTAAATTAATTTCAGTTATAAATTTAAACAAATAATAGTATGAGTACCTGAATGTTATTAACCATGTCTAAATAGTAATTTGACATAGTAAAACGTTAGTATACGAGGACAAGTTACACTGACATAATGAGTAGGTATTAAGTTTACTGATGTTCTTACGATCCCGCGCATTGAATTGAATACGAAATAATTCCCGGAGTAATTATTGCCTTAGAGTGCCGGATTATTCATAAAATCCGCAATGAAATTAATTAGTGAAAACTTATGAGGACAGAGAAAGAGAGAGAGAGAAAGAATTGAACGGATCCGAAGAAAGCTCACTGCTCAGATTTGTCTGATTTTACCGCCAGAGCCGAGGGTTTTTAGTTTTCGTTTTTTTTTTTTTTCGGTTTTAGGAGATAATAATGTCAGCGTGTTAATTAACAGCACGAAATTGGCGACTATTGGAAATGACATAAAAATCAAATAATAATATTCGGACAGAAGCCATGTGATTTTATGTAGGGAAACCGAATGAAACAAGCGTAACACAATGAATTTAAACGAACAAGAAAGAACTGTATGATGGGTGGAAGTTTATTTCCCTTGCTTTATGGCAAGAGTGAAATTAATTATTTGATAGTTCTCACATCCGCGTGTAATTTCCATTGTGATCTCACATAAAATAATGATAATAACAATAATTGCAGTAACATTCAAGAGTAAATGCATTAAATCGTCGGTTTAGTTATTATTTTGGTCTCGTCTTTGCGTTACTTTAGCGTAATAACGTGAGACATAAAGGCGAGATGAAAAACAACGAATTTCACTTTATAGCACTGTGCCACCTGTCACACGCTGCAACAGAAACTCACGTTTAACTAAATGACCCTCTGATTGCACACCGATGGTTTAAACGTTGGATTAAACTTAAATGGAATAATAGTTAAAGCGATAATCATAATGATATTAGTTATAATATCGATATTAACATTTTGAGTTGATCCTTTAATTCAGTCACTAACCCAAAACCACATCATTGTATTACACGAAAATTTCTAGGAGGGGGAGATCCTCGTTTTCAATTTCAATTATTCATCCTATAAGGATCAGTGAGCTTCATCATCAGTCGTCATCATTGAGGCAGAGTAAAAAATTGATCAAATTTTTGCACAATATTTCTCGATAATTTGATCCCATGGAATACATTTAAAGCTCAACTTTCGATATTTATTAAAGAATGTGACAAAAACTAAAGCATAATTGATGTATAGATTATCATTTCCGCAAGCTTTGTCTCTTAACGATACACCCATATATAGGTATGTATATACATAAAAATATTCTTCGTATAACCTAGGGCGAAAAACTTTCTGATGCATTTCCATTTAAATTGCGAAACCGCGTAGATATACGGTGCGAATTATATCCGATCCCTTTTGGCGATTCATGAATTGCCCGCATAGGCTTAGAATGGAGCTCAGCCGATTTTGCGGGAACGATTAACTCCGCTCTCTGTAGAAATATCAGATTAAGGCAATTTGAAAATGGCGAGTATCTGGGAATCCGGGAGTCCGGGAGTCCGCGGGAATCCGGGAATCTCAGAATCTGAGAATATAATATCACCGAGTGATTTTGGTAGCTAGCCAAAGTGAGAGTGTAATGTACTCCGAGGTAGCCAAAAGTTGTTACGCATTTGGCTGGCAACTAGGGTAATATGAGATTACACAACAGGATTGTGACGTCACGGAAAGTACAATTAAAGCTATATTTTTTAATCGCTTACCTAATTCTGCCCACCGCAGATTTTCGGAATAATCATTTCCATGTATATGCCGTACGTCGTGTGTACCCAAGTAATAATTAAATTCATCCAATTAAATCTATAATGAGCGATTTCTGAATGCACTGTATAATTATTTGAGCGCATATGTGTGTATGTATATATATTATATTATATTATATATATTTAATTACAACAAATATTTAAACCTGTATAGATACTCACCAGATATTAAAAATTCCATTTTTTTGCGATCTTTACGGAGTAACCCTATCTTCGACCATATATGTATATATTTAGGTATATATGTTCATATATCCATATATATATGCATTATGTATTCATACATGAATATATTATATAGATATGTGCGGATATTCGATACATGGAAAGCTGATATTGGATATAATTTAATGCGCGCATTTCTACCACCGCAGTAGAGATTCAAAAAGCTGGAATTCGTTTTGGGGAATTGAGTCACGATTTTACTAACTTTATGCTTTAGGTTACGCGGGATTGATCGAGCGCGATAGTCGGTTCAATTCTCTAGTTTATTTCCGTTTCAATACGATCAGACTTTTCACCGATTTTTTTATACTTCAAACTATTTATATATACTACTTATATTATACGCATCATACTGGATTCTTCGCATATCTTATTACTCTCGAAAGCAAATTCTCTAGTAAATATATAAATATATATTTATACAATTATATCTATATAGGGAATGCGACACGTAAAGCTAAGCGCATGATAAGGCAGCGCAGAGTTTTTGGTCATAACTCACGTCATTAGGTAATACAGCTATGTATACCACAGTCAGAAAAAAGTCTTGTTGACACAACCAAAATTTGGGTTATTATATGCACAATCGTATTTTTTGTTCAGTAAACCAAAAATTTTGTTGGAATAGCCAAAATTTTGGTTGTCCCAACAAAATTTGGTTTTCCCAACAAAATTTTGGTTATCCCAACGAAATTTTTGGTTGACTGAACAAAAAATTTGATTGACTGAACAACAAGTGTGATTGTGCATGTAATAACTAAATTTTGGTTGTTATTTTTCTGAGTGCAAGATATCAAAATTAATTAGCTTTCAAACGAATCGATTTTATAATGAGAGACAATATTATTCGCTGGCAATGATAATTACGATTATAGACTTTTCATTCGTTTTAAGATGTTTATGCAACAATTATTAACAAAATTTTATTCAAACAATGTTAGACATTGGTATCGAACCGGCAAAATTTAACAGTCGAGATAACAACATTTACCGTCGTCTGAACTCTAAGGAACTGCAATATATTTCGAAGTCCTTTTTCAAGTATTGTAAATGATGTCGAGGAAAGAGCGCCTTGATTTTTACTTCTGTCTCTTTTCTTCTGTATGTAATCATGAAGGATAGAAGAAGACAGAAGTCTGTGGTGCCAACGTCATACCAGACAGAATAAAATACGCTGAATACGTCGTACAATGCAATATAACTTTTCGGCATATATCTACAAGCGATAAGAAATAATGAGTTCGCGAAGCGATAAGAACGCCAGACTTATACCAGAAGATTCCCGTGCATATGTACCGGAAATTCGTTTCACCTTTTTATGCGTCGGAATGAAAACCACCTAATTTAGATTAAATAATTTAAAGCTACTCCCCACGTGAATAAATTCAAATGTGATTAAATATACGCATGAAATTCTCCTAAACAGCTATAAATAATAATCGGTCGTGTTAATTCAACTTTCATTGCAGTCCCCTCGACCATGCATCGTTTAATAAATTCTGTTGTGTTAATTATCGCGGTCGAAGTGTTTACACGGTAATTAAAATTCCCAGTAATTGAAGGATTATATAGTATTTGTCGTATTTTCGTTTTATGCTTCATAAAACATTTTCAAAATTACGAACGAAACGCCTCCTCGTAATATACAGCAATTAAATGAAAAAAATAAATGAATAAGGAACAGAAGCTACCGCGAATTGAAGAGATTTTTAGGTATACCTATCTGTCGATTCTACAACGCTCTACAGAAAATTTAACGATACTTCATTATTATCAATGAAATACAAGTAAATTGATAATAAAATATGAAAATATTTAATTATTACATCATCTTCTCAGATTGGAGAAGTATTTATGGAAATATTGAATATAGTTATGTTAAAAGGAATAATCATGTGACGCCTTAACACGTACTTAAATTAGGCTTCAATTCGATTGAAACGAAACACTACCGCAGCCCGAGTTTAATTTGGAAGAAAAATCGGGCTGCCCCGATTGAAAAAAAGTATTTGTTCCCTGAGGAAGGGTCAGCAAAGTAGCTTGATATTTGAACTAAATGTGAAGCGGCACTTTCCCTTATTTTTATAAAATATATATATTATTTGAGGGCGGTTCATTTTTTTCTATTCCACATCTCGTTTGGGAAACACGCGACGTCCTTCTCAACAGGTCTCTGCTCGTGGGACTTGGTGTTTGATCTTTTGATTGAATCATATAGCCAATAACTGACCACCGTTCGGACTGGAAGAATTTCACCCCTTGGGAAATATCCGACCCCTAATGCCCTGCCTCCGGCCGATTTACTCACCCCACCCTTACTACTTTCCAGCTACGTAGGTAGGTCGGTACCTACTTGATCGCACTTTTACCAAACAAGCTTCCAAAGATTCGGCCAATGCTCCTCAAGACCCTCCAAAAACTCCACAATTCATTAAAACACGTTTATCAGACTTCGATGAAGTCGAACAACATATTTCAGATTCAAATCTTCTGGCTCCAAGGAAGAGCAATAAAATATCTACCATCGAACAGCAAGAATATTATTCGGTGAAGTTTCTTCTTCCACTGGTCAACGGCACGGCGCGGCTAATTTGAACAAGCACATATACTACGTATGTAATATGTATGTACTACCCACCTTACTTTATTGGAATAATGCAGCAGTTCCCTTGGCCAAGAGACCAGTCGGACTCTAATCCTGGCATTTTTCACGCAAATTACTGAGCAATTTGCCCGCTAAGAGAAGTGGTTAGAGGCCGTTCTAGGTATGACGAACGACTCTATTAGTGGTAATTCGAGTTAAACTATGTTTGGCCTCTGTGGCTCAGCCACGTTCCCTCCCATTCTCTCATCTGGTACACAGAGGGTACCACAAACCTGCGGTCTTCTGTGGTAACCAACCGATAAGCTGCAAGCTCCGACACTTGCTTAGGCATAAATTAATTGACTATACACCATAGGGCATAGAAGTACGAGCTGTGACTGCGATGTCGATTTTTCCATTTTTCGATCTGATCAAACTGCTAGGAGTATTGAATGAAAGTCTGAGATCACTGGGGTTGTAGAAATGAAAGATGATATCAAATTCGATGATTTCTATTCATACGAAAACAGTCAATGTTATATTTTGAAGGATAATGAGGAAAAGTAGTACTATGGTTAGTCTGAAGAGAGATTTACAATTAGACAAAGCCGTAGGATCGGTACGGCTTTTGGGATTGTATCTATACAGTTATAGCAGGTCGCCAATGGCACTAATCTGTTGGTTGTGCCTTGGTGTGTCCCGCGGGGAATCGGACCCTGCAGAGCCTGAAATATTTAGTGGACAAACCGCAACCACCAATCCACTTGGTGGGGTTGGGGTAAATATCCCGAAGGTAGAAAAGGGCCTTTTTTATAGCACCATCCACATTTGTTGGAATAATACAAGCCTCAAATGTCTGCTCATGATATCTTTCGATGCACTCTCGCAGCAAGAATGTCCATCACATCACATCACATCATTCTCACAGAATTCTCGTTCTTTTCTTTTATACTTTTTTCTGACAACCGTAGACCATAAAAACTCGAATTCTGTGTTTGAAATAATTGTGTCGTCGTCTTCCGAGCTGTGTTTTCGATTTGGAATCAAGGGGGATTTCTAGGGTCGTTCATCGACGAATAAACAACGCGGGCAGATGGTTGAGCCTCTATATAGGAAGAGAGAAAATGGTAAGCAGAAATGGTTAGACCTGTAAGCGGATTGGCAAACATCGAATATTCTACAGAGAAACATCTCAAGGCTTACCTTAACTATGCTGACGAGGTAAAATTTCAGATACTACCTACTTGTACCTATAACTTTCTGATCGTTCTATGGGAAGATTAAAACCTTTTACAAACAAAGGGTTGACTTTCAGTGGGCGCAGTGATTTTTCGTAACGTAATTTCGAATATCAGAATACTGCGACAACCCAACTGAAGAGGCACTACCCGACTGTTGAGAAAGAGAATAAGAATTGAGGTGAACTAATCAAGCAAAGTGGCCACAGATTGAGTTGCCTCTCGGGTAACTTAGTTAACTTAGTAGCTGCCAAGAAGTGCTTTTTGTAGTTAATTGGGTCTAGCCCAACGCGTCAAGAACTCAAGTCGAACAACATTAGCTGAATGAATAGCTTAAATTATTTGTGAATAAAACTGCATAAAAGTTGAGAGAAGTTCGTTGATGAAAATTATGTTCTTATAATCCGCAAGTTAATACTCTGAGGTTTGGGGTTGGAGAATTTGAAAAATCGATCAGTTACTGATGTTGAACATAATTTGATAAATATATGGGTCAATAATTCTTGGAACGCAAGACGTCCTCGGGCTCCGTTCTTCTTACCCTCATTCTTGTGTTATTTGACTATTCCTTTCCTTCGACGCCCCTCAGAAATTGATATCGAGAATCGTGCTGGAATCCGAAAAGCCTTTGGATTAAAGGCTTTCATTAAATAGAAGCCTTCGAAGAGAGCCGCGAGGGCAGACAGACAGACTTCCTTCCCTTCTCTTTCCTTATCTTTCTTCACTCCTCCCTCGATTTCTTTCCTTATCTTTCAGATCTCTGTCCTTTTCCCTCATAACTTCGCGGTGCGGGATCCATCTTCGAGCTTTTAATTTTGCGACGAAGCTTTTTTATAGGCATGGGGTATAATTACCTCGCGCTAAAACGAGCTACGCTGAATATTTTAGCCTCTCTCTGGCTATGCGAAAATAAAAACAATCGGTGGGGTTGCTGTTGCTATGGGCAGGCAGGGATTAGGACGAAAGTTATGTCAGGCATTTTGCGGCAGGCATTAAGCTTTGCATAAGTTTTCCATCCTGCTGTGCTGGCGTTAACTAGCTACTATTTCTTAACCTGCCACCGCTCTAGCTTAACACTGATTACTATACGCCACTAATTTACCAACGAGTACATATTACACGTTCATGTTTTCACCAGGTGCCCACGACTATCCGCTTTTGCCCAGTTATTACAAGAGTCGCTTCTCCACTCAAGGGTTAAGGCTGAAATACTCTCTGACTGAGCTTTACCATTTCAGAGAAAAAAATCACAAGTTTGTCAACATTTTATTTAATTTTTTTCATCACCATAATAATTGCAAGAATAAATTATACAGATTTAACTGGAGTCAAATTTCATCTAATTTTAATACGTTTGTTACAGGATGCAGAGAGGGCAGGTGGATTGGTCGAGCGAACCGGCGACTTCAAATAACATTGTTCGCCAGTCAGTTTCACCATCTGTTGCGGGTCCATCGACCACAACAAGTATGAGAAGTAATGAGGCTCCAACAAGCTGCAGTGGATTTAGATTAGGCGTTTATGGGTGGAGAAAAAGATGTTTGTACTCGTTGGTGCTCGCGCTTATGGTAATGGTCATCCTAAACATGGCGTTAACACTTTGGCTTCTTAAAGTCATGGAGTTTAGTTCGGTGAGTACAACTCTCGAATTTTCAAATTATTTAAATAATGAGATTAATTTTCTGTCAAATCGAGCCCTGCAGGACCCTTTTAAGATTTCTGTTAAAGTTGATAAGAAAAAAATTAAAAATAAAATAAATGAGATGTTAAAGTTATGATTTTACTTAAGAAAATTTCTTATCTTCATGGCATGATTTTGCGAAGGAACTTATACGTGACACTGGTAAGCGGTGGAATTTCGCTAAAAGTGAAACTCTGGTAGAAGTATATAAATAACTCAGCGCTGAAGGCCTCAAACTACTTGCGTATGGTATATGTTTCGTTTTCGCAAATTGTTTCCCGCATTTTTGGCAATCCACTTTATGGTCTAAAGTCGAATTGCCACTTAACCCACACTTTGGAAGTAAACTTTTTCAACTGTAAACTCAGTGTGCAACAAATAATATTGAAGAAAATCTATTGTGTCAGTTACATGCGTCAGATGGAACGAAAACCACAATTTAACACGTACATAGTTTTCCAGACGTATAAAATTTTAACAATTTTACGAATACTTTTTTGACATATGTACAAGTCAAACGAAATTCTTCACGTTAAAAATGTTCAACAATTTCTAACTTTACACCTATAAGATTATTCGCAGACTTTCTTTTCAACTAACTAACAGTTTTTTCGACTAAATATATCTGTAAACCTACTACCGGCGCGTTTACAATCGACAAAAGGAGTTTATTCAATCATTTTTATCTCATTCTTTGATAAAAGTTGAGACTTCGCGATATCTGAGGTGTGGGAAAACTGAGAAACCGTTTGTAACTTTGGACAGCTATTAAAGTCGACTTCTGTCATGCGGCTTGAAATTAGTTTCGCTCGAGTTACTCTCTCTCTCTCTCTCTCTCTCGCTCTCTCCACCGAATAACAAGAACCAGTGATGGTTATTATAATTCTATGGAATTTCCAGCATTCTTATGAAAATCTACTCAACTTCATGGCAGAAATATTAAGCCACCCTTACTACCCTAACAACTTTTTATCCCGTGTATTATATACCTCAGCTGAAACTTAACTAATTACCCAAGAAACAGCAAAGCATGACACATTCTTTTTTCACACTGTTCAAACTCCAGTCGAATAAAAAAATTCACCTTTTAAGGGGGGACAGTACTGAAAATTTGACAAAAACCGTTTTTTATTATTTTAAATCACCAAAAAAGGTCCGATCATAAATCGCTTCCTACAATTTTTAGATATTGGTAACATGTGTATTGAAAAAAATATCAACCTTCTGCGATAAAAGTGTATGCGCAGGAGATCTTTTGCAGAAAATTTCCTTCGAATCACTGCGAAAGGTCTCCTGCGCATACACTTTCATTGCAGAAGGTTGATATTTTTTTTCCAATACACATGTTACCAATATCTAAAAATTGTTGGAAGCGATTTTTGATCGGATCCTTTTTGGTGATTTAAAATAATAAAAAACGGTTTTTGTCAAATTTTCAGTACCGTCCCCCCTTAAGTGAATTTTAATTTATCTAGTCTCTTCAACTTCGAAAAATTGTTCGTTAAATTTTTGGTTAATTCCGGATTAGCTGTGATATACCTTCATCGATGATCTTTCACGGGGTAGTAAATAAATTTAAATAGAAAATCTGTAGGGTGGATTTTCTCGTAGTAATACGAGGCCTCGTTTCTGTAACGATAATATTGTAGAATATAAAATGAAAATAATAGCGCTATTTGAATTTGCAATTGTAAAACTGCGTCACGGTTGCTACCGTTGCATTGCCGGGTGTAGGTGGTGCCCATGTGAAATCGCTTTCAATTGTGAACTGGCGGTAAATCAGAGCAAAAATCGAACACTGCTTTAGTTTGGAAACGAAACTTTCCAAATCCATTGTTTTTCGTTAGCTTTCACCCGAAAATACCATCAAACATGAAGCTGAAAACAGTTTGTTTAATTTCAAGTCTTTATTCCTTCGAAAGTATTCAATTTAGGTAATGGAAAAAGCTTCTGTTCGCATATGTTAAAAAATAAAAAATAAACTAGCTTTATTTTCTGTCTACACTCAGGGAAAAGTTCTGCGAACTTGAGATTTAATCAAATGAACAAATAGTATGAGAAATTCTTGTAAATAAAGTTGACCAAAACTCTTGAAATTTAATAAATTCGAAGTAGGTAATATAATACATGTAGGTGCGTAGCATCGATCCTTTGGCAATGACAATATTTTCCTTGAGCTGGTGAGATTTCGGGATCACTTGTCTAGCGGCTTCGCATATTTGATATCACATTTTACCTACTTGATTTTATTGAATTTATTCGAAATTGATACCCCCATCCGATCTTGGGCAATGATCCCTCGATAGGGGCTAAACTCGATGGAAATTGGGTATCAATCCGTAAGTAAGGACTCTGATGCTATACCGAGCTTCTGGATTCCTCGTGGGAAATGTAGGTTCCTGCAGCTTTCTAGGGAACCTACCTCTCTACCTACCTTCGCTCATTTCACCCTCTCCTATTTTCCCTACAGCCACCCTAAACGGCCCCTATTTTGTCTCTCTATCTGCTTCTCTCTCAGTCCCATTACCACCTGCATCCGGCTCTATCATCCATTTATCTATTCCATATATATATGTATAAAAATGTATATATGTATATCTAAGCCCTCAAAGTCTGGCAAAAGCAGAGAAGTGAGTTTATCCACGAACTGAGGATAGTAAGGTGCAAGGCGCTCACTGGCTTGCGAATAATCGCCTCAAAACTCTGCATTGTCTAACGTATTTTCTACGCTTTGTAAATTTCGTCGGTCTGGATAGACTGGAGATAGTCTGTACATAGCTTGAACATTGTTAGATTCAAACACATTGTGACAATACAAATCCCCCAAGATTTCCTGATTCGATAATGATTCGATTATTAAAAAGAAATTCAAATATTTGAAAGCAAAATCTAAGGGCTGAAAAGAGAAGTCAATTTTGAATAAAATCCACCAAAAAAAAAAAATACTCCGTTTATCACAGACTCAGACGGATAGACACGCAGCACCGAGGATAAAAATGAAATACCATAACTCTAATTAAACGCAACAATGCATATTTCACGTGTCACATTCTATATATTCGTATTATATGACAGATTTGTATATTATACTCCGCATATATAGTGGATGAAATAATTTTATAATTTTCGCAGTTGACGTATTGAATAATTAATTTCATTTCGAAGTTCCGAGTTCAATATAGGTATATATATACTTACACATGCGCGGTATGGTACGCGTTAGGAAATGATGACACCTGAGATACCTTAATTCCCACGGCACTGCTGCAGCCTCGACAAGAATATATCAAGATATGTATCATGTTACAGCAGAGATTTTCGATTACCATAGAACTGGTAATTTTCAAACAAAACTTTTCGAAATTGAATAAGAGAAAATAAACAGAAAAATCTTTTACGTTGATATTGTTAAAAAGTTTTCTACCTCTCAAGTTCTATCTCACTTCGCGGTATATACTAGGTCATTCGCTGATGCACCTGCCAGCCTAGAAATATTTCATGTCTTCTGTACCCACTTTCGTATCAGTTCGTTAATATTTTATAAGAACAGTTCTGATCCGTCAGAATTTCACCCGTGCATTTTCGTGAGCTGAAGAGAGAAGAAGAAGAAAAAAAAAAGAAAATAATAATAAGAAAATTCAAGAATTATTCACAATGGAACGCGGATCAAATGATTTCATCCACGACGATCTTGACGTAAAAGTTTTGTCGGAATTGAACAACGCCGCCTTTTAGTTGTCTCACAGCGTTTGTACAACGAGTTTTGGTGATGAAATTAATTAAAACGAAATTCTTCCTTGTAATATTAATACCGTCAAACTCGAATTCCTATCGTCTCAAAGAGAAAGCGAAATTTCAAACTGATCTTAGAATTCAAAATTCGGCGACACCCGCGGTGTTCAACCTAATGATTGAGCATCAGAACACTACGACAAGAACATGATCATGTCAGGGGTTTGAAATTGAAGAAAATTTATTAAGAAAATAATTCTTTGTGAAAAGTGGATTTCGTCCAATCAATTCTAATATACTAAATTTCAAAAAATATTTAGTATCCCTTCGCTGGTTAAATTGAGATTTTATAGTAGACATCGAAAGGGTAAAGTGATAAAAGCCGACGACATTTCAAGGTTGAAATAAACGAAACCACAAGAATACTGGGAATAAAACTTGAGGCTATGACGCAATTAACTGTTATGATTGAAATTATACTTAATGATCGGCACAATACAGACTTTATCATTAAACCCTGAACGATACCTAATTACAGATAAAACACTGCAATTAAAATTTCATAAAGCAGTCATTCAACAGCTGATTATATTGTCTTTACGATTTCCTTATCTTCAAGAATCAAGACTGTGATGATTATTCGGTTATAAACAGAAATCAAAAAAGCTCTTTCGCTTACTGTTTAAAAACATGAAAAGCTTCCTCATACTGCAAGAATAAACTTTAGATTTTTTCACATTTTCTTCGAATTTATACCACTGGGTTTATCGTCTTCATATCATGACCCCGAGAATATCAAGTGCAAGCTACAAGGTCCTACAAGGAATTGGGTTAAATTTAGAAATTGATGTCCGGTCAAAGGGAATCTTGGTATATCCATCTATACGTATAAGATGCACAGAGAATAGCGGAGCGGACAAAGTGTATGAGGGTTTCGCAGATAGCAGATAATATCACGTCTCCATAACATCTGTAGTTTAATCCAAATTCTAGATATTAATCCCTTAATGCCTACGTAACTGTCATTCATTATATATGACGATGCTACTAATTTTTTTGCCGTTAAGAATATCTAATTTATTAGCTATAACTGCACTGACTATGTATCCCTGCCTCTTCGAGGTTCAGGATTTACGAGTCAAGTAATCGGTCAGTGTCACAATAACGTTAAGATTTAACGGGCTTCTGGGTCGTAGTTGAGTTGGTATTAGTGCATGATCAACTATGGAGTTCACATGTACACGTACTGCACTAATGCATACGCAATAGATACCATATTGGTAGTATAACGTTCGAGACTCTGTGCCCATAGGTGATATAGATTATTCGGGTATATTGCTAGCAGTATATCACCAAGACTGTATTATCTACCTAGTGCAAGTGCAATATGTAGAACAGGCGCAAGCGGACGTCAGGACCATGAATTTTGAGTGGACAAAGGCGTAAAGCTCAACCACTAACTTCTCAAGACGGTATTACCACTTGGAAGCAAAACGAGACCTTCCTTTACCTCGTTTCAAGGATCTAGTAGATTGGTGCGACAGCGAGTCAAATTTAATGAAAACTGTAATTTCAGGAAATTACCACCGTTTCTTAAGGCTCGTTCGATTTTTTCAAGTAGAAATTTTTTTTTCCAAGCGATAATGCGATAGGAAGTAAAAAATTACCCCGAATTACTAAAAATCGTGCGTTATTTGAAAGGGAAAGTTCAAAGGATTTGGGGAAGTACTTAGAATTGAGATAGGAACCTGGGGTTTTAAGTACATTTCTTTGTATATATTTGGAAATGTTCTGACCCATGGGAGCCTTAAAATTTGAATATGACCGAATTGAGGACCACCCGAATGTGTATGGAGTGAACCTAGAAATAACGACGAGTCTCACAAACGAACGTGTCGTTATGGAAGAACCTGCTAAATGTCAGGTTGTCTCATTCTTCTCGCCTTGCTAGGCTGCTGCAAAGGTTGAACGAGTGAAAAAGTCAGGGTTTATATTGAGATGGGCGTTAAGTTTTATAACACTTCGGTGAAAGACGCTCTCAAAGTCTTTGAATAAACGATCGGAAGCGTGGTAATCGCCTTGATGTGATAAAAACGATGTTATTCAGTATCTACCTACTGCGAGCCTTTTTCACGAAAATGCTTAGCTATATATATAAATATAACTGGATATCTGTATCATAATATAGCTAATTAATATGTAAGTATTCAGAAAATTACGTGATAATTAATACAGAAGAGTTCAATAACTATCTCATAGCAAAAAAAAGTTCACAAAATTTAAAAATTGATAAATCATCAAAACAGAAGATATTTGTGGAAATTGAGTACCTATATACTGAACTATTGGCAGGAATACGTGCGATACCAGTTTCCTTGAAAATCTCTTCAATTTTATGTGAGCTGACCCAAACAGTCATCTGCAGTTCAAAAAATCTCCTTATTTATCAAATTTAACTAATTTGAGCCTTCTCATTGAGAGATCGTTCTTCTTTTTCTTCTTCTTGATCCCGTGTGTGTTTCTTCTGATTCTACTGTTGTAAGACAGTTCGACGTAGGTTTGAGAACTTAAGTGGCCCTATATTTCTACCTAATGTATACCAAAATCTGAATGGATTTTAAATGAAATGATGAAAAGTAAATTTCTAACTAAAATGTGGGTATGAAAGTTGCATTTTAAGATTACGCGGTTAATCCGAGTCGTTTGGAATTGTCTGATATTTCAAGCAAGTAGGGCGACAGATAAAGCGGGGTTTGGCTGGTCGATTACAGTGCCCTGGAGACCCGGGCGTATCGAAGTAGCGGAGAGATTCGTATAAGAAAATCTCTTGAGGTCAGAACGTAAACTTTTTTAGCTTGAGAACCTTTTGCTCGAGGGCGAAGATTAATTAGATGGCGAAAAATACAATAAATTATTATATTAAGATGCTGGAAGTGCCGCGGACGAGATGAATGAGAAAAAAAGGGGACGCGAAATATTATAAGACAGGATATACGTTAATGATGCCTTCGGGCAGCTCACGGCCGCCTTCCTAAGATTCTCTCGTTTTCGAATAACAAATACTCTTGGAATTGTTACTATATACAATTCATATAATCATCCCAGTATAGTAGTATAATAGTAGTTGAAACAAAGTTTCTTTCTGTACTTTCACAATGATTATGATATGAATATTATAATACGGAACTCTTCTCTTCTCTTCTCTTCTCTTCTCTTCTCTTCTCTTCTCGCCAGCGAGCCCTTTGTTCAAGCTTTATTTTACGAACAAAACAGGTAAAATCGTTTGATAGTCTATCTTCATTAAAAATTGATCTTCAAGGTACGGAAATTGAACACTCGCTATTACGAATTCAACGAAACAATACAGACTACTAGCGAGTTATCTATTGGACTTCAACCTCATCGATAGGGTGCTTGAATCTAATTCACTTTAAATTAATTCTCATCTGTGTGTTCCTATATGAGATCTAAAAAATCTCTTGTAACAAGATAATCTTTAATTAATATATAATTACTTCGAAAATATAAGTTCATTCGAAAGCACCAAAAATCTGCATCGAATGATAGGTGTCACAAGTACTCAAAGGATTATTCGGTGTATAAACTATATACAGATAGAATAGTTTACGGAAACATGAAATGAACGGACAGAGGAGACGGACACTACTACGGGACGAGCTAATCCCTCAACCTAAACTCTGCAGTTTGCACAGGGGGACACTACCACCCTATAGTTCTATAATGTACAATATACGTGTATTTCGCTATGCTCCCGAAGTAAGTAATTTGGCAAGGTCTCTGGGCGTTGTACGAACCGGAGAAGCACAGGTTTAACCATAGACTACCCTGTGTCCCTCTTTCTCCCTCTCTCTGTCTGTCTTCATCCCCTACGAAGTACGCTAATGCACCTCACATAATTATCTCGACCGGACAGAGCTGCGCCTAACTTCTGTTGCGACTAATCTCTCCAACACTCTCCCCTTAACCCCTTAACCCCTTTACCCCTTTTACAGTCAGCCCGTTCCCCCTCTCATCCCCTAACTATAGAGCCGAGGTGTATAATTTCATTTTATTTTCCTCGTAGCGAAGGGATTATAAAGCGAGGTGTACTGGCCTAATACCTTGGGATCTCAAGAGATTATTTACAATACGCATAGACTTGGATTTGCACGTCGACTCGTTATACCGAAGGTGGGTAGGTAGCTTGGTATTTCCTGCAAAGGGTTTTTGGTAATTTACGATTGAAATCGAACCGTGAAGTCAAGAGGGAATTCCCCCTTAGCCACGGGTCGACCACACGAAGAGCAGGGTTGATTTGCGGTGCCTCCAAAAGTCAACG
This sequence comes from Tenthredo mesomela, assembly GCA_943736025.1. Taxonomy (NCBI): domain Eukaryota; kingdom Metazoa; phylum Arthropoda; class Insecta; order Hymenoptera; family Tenthredinidae; genus Tenthredo; species Tenthredo mesomela. The sequence goes on along the minus strand of OX031015.1, from coordinate 11,635,330 downwards.
GAAATAGATAAATATGTGTCATGGAATAAATTTAATCGATGTTGTAGTAAATTAGTTAACGGGAAACCCCTGTTTCTCAATATCAAAAATACCGAGTCCAAATAGAAATTCTAATTTGAATCTCTGGAACAACGATCTTTACGTTCTCCAGTTTTCCCAACAGAGAAGTAGCGCTTGCACTTCAAATTCTGATTAGCATCTCCGTAGTCTACATGCCACTGAATTTTCTAATTCTAAAGTTCACTTAATTACCAATTGCATTTTGGACTTTGAATTTATTTGACAAGCAATTCACGAAACGTTTCATGAAAGATTGAGGAGCTATAGGTCCAAACTAAAAACTCTCAAAAATTCTAGATTGTACCATCAAAAAATTCTCTCAAAACTCAAAGGGAGAAACAAAATGAGAAAAACTAAGGGTGAGACTAAATGTAGTAATTTCAGTGTGGCATAATCGAGTGTGAAACGGCAATTCAATCCTCATAAATAAAGTGCTTTGGATTAATTTATAGTGTGCAACTAGACGTTTGAGAATGTCGTTAGAAAAGATACGTAAAAGCTGCGGTAGTACCGATTTGGATTTCATTACTTCGAATAACATCTCGTAAGATTATTCGACCTCGAGGATTATTTATTATTTATAATTATATAAAATCGAGAGTTTTGGTCAGGGTTTCATAACTCGTTTTCCCTTATAGTATATTATGTTACCTACCAGATTCTTAAGTGAACGGATGAAGTAATAGAAAAATTTGATCCCTGGAAATAAAATTATAGGTATTCGATTACCCGAGGTACTACATATAACCAGGAATTCAAATTCTGGTTTTCCTGTGTGCAAACGGGCGTAAAAAAACCTGCATCTGAGGTTTTTACTTGATGCCATTTTCTGCCGGCCTTTTCTGATGTGCAATTTTATCGATTTATAAATCCCACTGCAAAAGATGTCTTTCCTTTCTATTAAGCGCCTTATCCGTGTTACTTGAACTATGAAAAGCCGACTGTAATAAGGAACGTGTTACCTTGCAAAATTCGATTTTATAATATAAAGCAGGGATGTTTACGAGGTAATACTGTATTTCTTTAGCTGGTGATTTCACGCCGAGAATACGAGCTCTATACTCGGTGTACGAAGAGTAGTTTTTCAATTCATCGGTCAATCTTCGAGAACTGCAGGTAATTCGATTGAACAGCTATTTGTTCAGCTACTCTTACACGAAATCCACTTACCATTTTTTTCTCAAATTGACAAATAATCGTGACAATATAACTCGATCGCGTGACGTGAAGACAAATTATTCCACCCAGAAAGGTTGTTGGGTTTTGTTTTTCTTCCGTTAAATCCGTTTTTATTGCAAACGTATATACGTCGCCTTATTGGCTATTAACACTTCTGGCAAAATTCGATTAATCATACTCAATAAATTGACAGTTTCTCTAATTTTCTCATTTTTATTCATGAACTACTTAAAACATATTGCAACGACAGTAAGTGACTAGGGAAGTAGAGTTCGTGAACTGATGCATCAGATTAATACGAAAGATACATATTAGAGAAATGAAATATTGTAGAATGGGAAGAAACCCAGTTAAAAATTCATATCTTCAAGCTCTCTGGAATATCTAATCATCATCTGGATTCAAGACTCGAAATAGGATTGACAATAAATTTTAGTAACTATTCGGGCGCATTATTATGTCCGGATGATCGTAACGTTGCTGTAACGGCGCTACGGATTTGAGTTATGATGATGGGAGTGAAAATTATTATTAGCTGTGGTGAATTAGCCTATTACCCCACGTAGGTACTTCAACGTCAAATTTGAGGGGAACCGTTAATCATGAAATGTACCATGAATTTATTTGATATAAAAGAGAGAGAGAGAGAGAGAGAAAAAAAAGACTGAGGTGTCCTTTGCAATAAACGATACAAGAATTATACTATAAGTAAAAGAGTGGCCGGGTTGAAGTTCCGAATTTTAAAAGTAATTTAGTGATTTGAATATTCACGACTCATGCACAGTTTTTAGACAGAGTATTTCCCCGAAAGTTACCGTAGCCGATTTTGAAAACATTGGGACGAAAAACGCCGAAGGTTACAAAATTCCGAAAGCTTCAAATCCGAAAGGCAAAAACCTCCGAAACTCCAAATTCACACATGTATTCATAACTCAGGCTGTATTGATCGCATCGAAACCAGTAAGTGGTCAAATTAATCGTTCGGGGATGTGATTTTTGGAAAAAAAAAGTTTCGAAATTTTATAAACTATTTATGACGTCGAAGTTATCGATTGAAATAGATAAAATGAGTTTCTGTGAAAAGGGTTTCGATTAGAATGAACTACTTTTTGTCTTCACATCCTGAGGAATAGACAGAAATTTCACGATTTCTGAACTTTCGGAATTATAATGTTCTAAACTCGTTCCAACCGAATTCAGAATTCTTACCGATAGGAACTTTAAAAATTCGGCACGTTAGCTCAGCCCCATAAAACCCTATAGAAAAAGAGGTAAGGATCATAGATGTAAATGTTCACTGTACGTGCGGCTCGATTCGGATAAGAAGATCTGATTGTTAAATGAACTGATTGTTAAATAAATTTGATCCTGGGTTATTAATTTTGAGTATAAGAAGTTAGATTTCAAGTACTGATTTTAAGTCCTGAAAATATCCTGTAGGACGAGAATGATAATATAGTCATTGGCGTTAGAGAGACGATTATACTACACGATACACGATACACAATAGAACAGACTACTAGTGATTGCCCATTAAATTTATGATAACGTTAAGTAGAACAAAGAGAGCGGTATCATTTTCTGAACGATTTAGCTAATCGAGTAGATACGCAGCGCAGCGCAGTGTACCTTCGAGTACCTCGCTTTACCGAGTATTATTTCGTCTGGTTGAAGTTCTTTGCATCATTGACACTAACGACTAGTACTTGGTGCATTTGTACGTACATACAAGAGTTGTACACAGAGCATACAGATTAACCAAAACAAAAAATTTCAAAAATTCGAATGCCACGAGGGAAGGGAATAGGGATTTGTCAGGTAGAGTAAAGTAGGATGGTATAGGTTCAGGATCGTGTCGATGACAATTGCTTCCGATAGAGTGGCCAATCATTGGAAACCAATATAGACGACGGAAACATAGGTATATATCTCGTTTGGTGATAGAAATAAGTCCAGAATCCCTTCACCAACCGAATTTCACTTGCGTAGGAAAAGGACTTGTCGTACGCCTGCAATATTCTCAAGATGTCGGGGGTTAGAAAGTCTGTTTTTCAGTCAACAGCATCCCTTCAATGTCTCACGGGTCACTTCGTAGGGCTAATGATTTTCCAGATTCCTCACTCTACGATATGCTTTCATTATCTGACTAATCATTCATTTCTTTTCGGTTCCAGGAAGGAATCGGTTCTCTGAGGGTAGTTCCTGGAGGAGTGGAGCTCAGAGGACAAGCGACAATCTTGGATGCTCTGGTAGCGTCTTCGGTCAAATCGCGAAGAGGGAGAAATTTGATTCTGGAATCTTGGAGCAACTTTACAGCGTCTGCAAGGTCGCACGATGGGCGTCTGCTGGCCAGGTTCACGTTAGGTAAAAACCAATTAGTGCTCGTACTTTGAACTCGATAGTCACATCATCAAATATACGATAAATCGGGGCTGGATCGAAGTTCCGGATTTTCAAAGCTCCGAACGGTCGAATTTCCGAATTTTACTGCAACGAACTCACAGTTTTCAGAAAGGGTATTTCACCGAAAGTCTGTTTAACCAATTTCCAAAAATTCCGAATCGCACACCGAAGGTTTAAAATTCCGAAAGCTGAAGTTCCGAAAGGTCAAGACTTCGAAAGCTTAGGATCCGAAGGGCCAAAACTGGAAGCACGTTAAGAATACGTTCGGTCTTTCAGAATTTTGGACTTTCGGAAAATTAGACGGTCGAAGCCTTGAGCTATCTACATTTCGACCATTCGAAATTTTAATTTTCTAAACTTTAGTCTTTCTGAAAATTTCGAAATCGTTCAGAATAAATTCGGAAATTTGACCGTTCGGAGCTTTGAATATTCGGAATTCTGAACCGGCCCCGATAAATACGCTGATCCGGAAGATCCAAAAAATTCCAACCGAATAATGTCGCGCTCTATAGGCATCGAAATTACGAGAACTAAATAATCTATCTTGATTCTCTCAAATCGCGTATTTCTGTAGGTACTTATAATTCCTCCAGATACGTGTAACGATATAACAGATCCTCATCAGCGATAATGGGGTGATGAATATTCCTAAGCCTTCCTCTCATTAAACTGGCAAGAACAGTTATATTATATCCGAGTGTATACGTAGGTACCTATATAGCTGCAGAGAATCGGATTGTACCGATTTCAAGGGACGTGTCTTTGCCGAAACACGAATCATTACTTGAGATCATTTTATCACCCCTCGTCATTTCGCTCTACCATTAGACCACTAAGCCAGGACAAATAGTAGTAGAGATTTGTATTGTTACAGGCGAGGATCGACTCGACTGTGTGTCTAAGGGTTTTCGCGTCACCGACCCTCGAGGTGGAGTCCTCTTTTCTGCGGATAGAGAACAAGTCGTCGTCGGCGCTGAAATGCTACGAGTAACAGGTGTGGGTGGTGCTGTCTTCCAAGGAAGCGTCCAGACTCCATTGGTTCGAGCGGAATCGGGTCACGATCTGAGGTAACGACGCGTGTCATTTCGTCTTTACATATACGCATTCTCCCTTACCACCCAAGAACTCAAGCTACATTAGGGTGGTTCAAAAAAGACCTAATTTCTCAGATGTTGCTGCTCATTCGTGAATATGTTGTTTGTAATTTTGAAAAATTATTCCATTTTTTTTTTTTTTTTTTTTTGCCTATAGGACAATATTTACTACTGCCTCAGTGAAGTTGAAATTTCGAAATTTTGCCATTTTTGGCCACTTCAAAGTTCTCAGATCAAAGTCCTCATCTGGCTACCTCTAGGTTCTTATTCAATGAGGATGTTGGTTCGAGATAAGACTCGTACGATAATATTTAGTACTGCTTCAGAGACATTGAAGTTTTTTCACTATTTCGGGGTTTTCTTAGAGATTGAATCGCCAGGTGTTGCTCATGAGACAGTCTTTTCTTACCATTTTAAGAAAGAAGTACACGAAGTTTGCAGTCTGTCGGACCATTTTCACTACTGCCTCATGTTGCTAATTTTACTTGAAGAAAAGTCGCCCTCAATGAGGCAGTAGTAAAAATGGTCCCGCAGACTGCAAACTGCTGGGATTTCTTCCTTATATTGGTAAGATGAAACTGTCTCACGAGCAGCACCTGGCGATCGAATCTCCGAAAAAACGCAAAATATTGAAAAAACTCCAATGTCTCCGAGGCAGTACTAAATATTATCGTACGAGTCTCATCTTTAACCAACATGCTCATTGACTGAGAATCTCGAAGTAGCCAGATGAGCGCTTTGACCTGAGAACTTTGAAATTGCCAAAAATGGCAAAATTTCGAAATTTCAACTTCACTGAGGCAGTAGTAAATATTGTCCAATAAAGCTAAAAAAAAATGGAATAATTTTAAAAAATCACAAACAACATATTCACGGATGAGCAGCAACATTTGAGAAATTAGGTCTTTTTTGAACCACCCTAAGCTACATGCTCTCCTCAATAGACAATTGAGCAAACTTTGGGACTTCGACTTCATCCCTACAGAAAATATTCGGCAAAGCATATAATACGAATAAAATCCGATGATTAAATCTTTTTTAAACCAAATTATCGATCGCTACTACATCTTTCTGATATAGAAACAATAAAGCAATTCTAGTTCAATTAAATCTTGAGATACGTTTGATTGAAAAGAGTCTCGCTTTTTCCCTTGATGGAATAATTTGTAGCCGTGTCTATATATATTCCTCAGGCGCTTTTCTTAGTTCTATTTCGCGCCCCATCTCTACGTACGTATTGGGTTTCTTATAATTTTTTGTCAAAGACCGTATTCTCGTTAGTTTCGTCTCTTTCCGTTGCACGCGGTGCAAGTTTATATAAGTAAAGGTATAGGCAATGGTACCACAGTTATTGATAGCGTGGGGCAATTTACAGACGGATTTACGATTATAATAAAACTTTGCTGGGGCGGAAAATTATATTCATAGGATTGGATTCACGCCAGATATGAAATATCACTTCGAGAGGGTTGCCGGTTGTTCGAGTGAATCGATTATTGTAACGCGTCTTACAAATCGCTTTGTAATACTCAACGAACCGAATTACTTCATCGACTTACCTACGTATTATTTTCAAACTACATCAACTCAACGCTGGGACAAGTAAATAGATATCATTTTCAAGCTCCAAGAATTATCACCCTTCAATCATTTCCTTGATTTCCTCCATTAGTATTTAAAAATTTTATACATCTTGTTAAATCTGCTGTTCATTATTTTTTAATAGACTGGAGTCGGCTACGAGATCTTTGGAAATTAAAGCGCCAAAAAAAATCACCATAGAATCTCGAGCCGGACATGTGACAGCCTCTTGTCTATCGGACATGAAGCTTCAGAGCGTCAGCGGAACCGTGAAGGTGGATGCGGCTTCGGTATTCCTTGAAGGACTCAGAACTGCTGAACCAGGTTCTGGTCGGGCTTCGAGGGATCAACACTCAGCCAGTATACAATATTCTGCGTTTTCTGCCCACGGAACGCGCCAAAGTCAAAGCGAACTGGCGGTTTTTCAATTATGCGCTTGTGCGACGGGTAAATTGTTCCTTGCAAGACCTGAAGGTGCTTGTCGTGCTGATGACGCTGTTTGTCGGTAGTTTTACAGACATTTTATAAAACGATGGTCGTCGTTGTACAGGGAACCCAAAATGTCAAAAAACGAAATAAAAAAAAAAAAAAAAAAAAAAAAAAAAAAGAAGAAATTCTCATCACATTAAATGGAATGAATGAGGATCAATAAGTCAGTGTATTTTTTCTCTACGGATATTTTCGATGATTTATTTTTTGACACAGATCCTGAATGAAGAGATTTTGCACAACTTACAACAACTAATATATGCGTATTGAAGGGTGTAATTACGATAGACCCAATAATTTTCTCATCGATAACTACGCACAACTCGAGCCGTTAAAAATTTAATGAAAAGACATTACAAATATATATCTCACTGAACGAAGTGAATAGAGATAATTTTTCAACTGCTCGAAATGTTACAAATTATGTTCAAATAACAATGATGAAAAAAAAAAAAAAAAATTATTTCAAAATTTGACATGTGTATGTGATTCAAAGATAAATGAAATCACATACATACGTTGACTGATATCATATAGGTATAATTCTTGTATGAAATATCGCGAAAATTCATATAAATATATAAATTCTTAGGTAAGAGAATGGCAATATGGCGTGGAATTATTTTACTTTAAATGTAACTATAAAATCAGCGAGACAGTATATCTAGACTATCGATGAATAAGTAACGCAGATATAACAAAAATAGAAAATTAATAACCATATTATATCTATAGGTATATATGTATAATACGTGAAAATGATTACTTATATGTATGACAAAAAGATTAACGGAAATAAAATAACGCAACGTATACATATGAACATAAATTATATATAGTTACATAAAAGTATATTGCCAAAAGAAAAGAAAAAAAAAAAACAATTTTTTATTTATTTTTTTTCATTTCTTAGAGAACTGTATGACTAGTTCAAAATTTCGTAGTCATTACAAGATAGATGGTAAAAAACAAAAAAAAAAAAAATTCTCCGATGTCTCTGTGTTTCATAACCATTCCTTTACCTCAGAAAAAAAGATAGGGTATGCTGACCGAAATTTATTTAGGTATGATGAAAATGTGTTGTCAAATGAATAAATACATAATTAAAAATTGTCATCCCGATTTAGGAATACGTATGTATGTATGCCAACTCATATGTTATAAAGCTTTCTCCACTGTTCATACTGCTAATTATTTTATATTATCATTATTGTTAACCCTAATATCAATTAGAAGAAACGAGAATGATATATTTATGAAGAATATGAAAAAAAAAAGAAAAAAAAATTTGAATAAAGAGTAAAAATGAAATTCGTGAACATATAATTGCGAGAAAGTTCCATGTCTACCATTGTGCAGTGTGTAGCAAATGTCGGCGACGCTGAAAGTCCAGCGCTGTATATCTTGTATATCAATAAAAGAAAAAAAAATATGCGATTACCGTTATATGAACGGGTCTGTAATTGAATTTGAAGAAAAAAATTTGATAAGAAAATTCCTTGACGTAATCAAAGAACGAAAAAAAAAAAAAAAATCCTTTCCTATCCAGCGGAGAAAATTAGAGTATTTTCTCTTGTAGTACAAAGGTAGGTACAACGATTTAAAATTTTTATAACAATAATAATGACTTCTTGGCTATACCTTAAATGGAAATCTTGATGGATAAAAGTGACTTTAATCTTTCAAAGAAAGTAAGAATAATTGTAAAATTAAACTTAAATATTACGTTTGTATTTCTTCTTGACGATTGTATGTACCTACGTAGCTTAACGAATAATTTAAGTTCTTGTAATTTATTTCTGTCTTTTCATGTTGTTTTTTCTACTTTTCGATGTGAAGGAAACTTTTATTATCACCGTTTCGCGTAGACGTAAACAATTACCGCACGGTAAGTACTGTTGTAATTTAGTTTCAAACAAATATTGAAGAATATTGAAGAGAAGAAAATATTGCGATGAAGAATAAGTCCGAACTAAATTAGCACTCTTACAATCAGTCGATGTGTTTGATACAAGGAGGAGAAAAATAATTGAAGAAATACCGAGTTTTCGGAAGAAAAAAGAGACTACGAGTTATATACTTCTTACGTTGCGTTGTGAAGTCTAACGGACAGGAAAAGCAATCTTGTTCAGTAGGAACCAAAGCGGTTCTGACGAGAAGGTAGGTAATTCGCACAATACGGGATTAAAATTGCATCCCAAAAAGAACAAAACACGCTCGTGACCGTGAAGCGAGTTTAAAGTAAAGTTAAGTAGGAAAGGGAAGGGCAGAGGTAACAAAAAAGAAAGAAAGAAAGAAAAAAAAAAAGGGCAGCGTGCGAATTAGCAAGCCGTGAATAAAAAATGAGTACAAGATGAAAAATGCCCGCTGGCATCGCGCAGGAAAAAGATTGTACTCCAGTCGGCTAATAACAAACTTAGCCTGTAGTGCCCATCCATCTACTCGATTTGAGGGAATGAAAAAAATAACCAGGCGAATTTCTCTGTCTTTATTTTTAGGATAAAGTATAATAACTTCAACTTGTACAAGTTCAATTTTCCATGCCGCTGGTAACTCTATTTTTATATCGCGTTACTAAAATTGAAATTGCGTTATGAAAAGGACGTGTGCGTTTACGTGGAATTAAATAGTAATAGAAAAAGTACCCTGCAGCATAACGATCAAGCACAGGTAATTTTTTAACATTATTTTCTTCTTTCGTATTTTATGCGAAGAGATGATCAATCTGCTGAAGTGAAAAATGAGAAGAGAAAACGGTGAAAGATGAATAAATACGTATGAAAAAAAAAGAGTATAGAAGAAAAAAAAAACACACGTTCATTGATTCCGAAACCTTGCCTCCCACGATACTAACCAATTTACCGAAGAGCCTATAGGCGTAGGGTTGTACGATACTCCGCAGCACCCATGGCTATGCAATATCCACAGATGGGAGGCGGCAGGCTGGCTGGCAGAATTCTGTGAACCGTGAAATTGTCGTACCGGTACCGGCGCGTCCAATAAAGCTTTAAATACGAATTAGTGCATCGCTTGCTACATTGAGTAGACGCCTATACCAAACGGGACAAGCGATATCTACCAGCTATTCGAGATTCGAGCTGTTCTACCCTGGAACTGGTCCCGGTCCTGGTTCTGGTTCTGGACAACCTTTCACACGAGTAGAATAGCAAAACAAAAGGCGAGGTCAGTGGATAGTGGAAAAAGCCGAATGATACGAATCCAGAGAATTGAATTGATCGTATTTTCACGGATTGATTGATCTCGTTGAGGACTAATCAACTGGACTGAAGTTTCATGCTTATAAAGTTAACGATACGTTTCAGGAAATAAGAAGTTGCTGTTGGTGTAGAGACTAGATTATTCAAGAGCTGTTATAGATAGAAGAAAAGTTATCGTGCCATTTGATTCGAGCAAGAAGAAGAAGAAGATAGAAGAAGAAGACCCGCAGTATCGAAAAGAGCTTTCATCAGAAGTTGAGAAAAGTGGTTTTACAGTTATTGCTCCTACTCCAAGATGCTCGAGAATAATGTTTTCTAGAAATTCTCAAGTTTATCAATACGTTCCACGATAATATTATATAGTATATTACGTATTGATGAAGGTATAACAAATCTGATATTTTAAATAAATAAAAAGAAGAGAACATCAGCCAGTAAACTTATTCATGGCAAAGTAATCGGACATTTCAGCAACCTACCCCCGAGTATAAAACATTTGGTAATTCGTAGGGATGATTTACTTACAGTCTTAATTTCCATAATAAAATGATACGTCATGATCGTAACAGTTGCTGAACTGACTTAAGCCTAACATATTGTAAGCTATTACCACTGGTACTGCGGTACTGCGGTACTAGAAATTATTAGGAAGTGTAGAGAGTATGATTGCGGCCACATACCCCGAGCCTTACGGCAGTGGTTAATTCAAATTAGTTAATTCTGAGACAGAATTTCGTCTCCATTGTTACAAATTACAATTCAACCCGAAAACACGGAATAGACTTTGCCCTACGCTTCAAGGTCTAGGAAGCAACTTAATTGCTTGTTAGTCCTGTGATTAAGGACCCGTAAAGAGCAGTTTGTCTCTATGTCTATTCAGAGCCCTCCACTGTATAGAAATCCCCAATTTTTTCAATCAATTTATCAAACCTATTATTCAATTATTCGGCGAAAACGAGCTAATGAAAAATATATGCTGCGCACGCGAGATCTTCGAAGAGGATTTGACAAGTGTTTAGCTCCCTTTTGTGATCCTGGAGAGTATCACCCAGCTCTTAAGTCTCAAGGATGCTTGTCGTGATCAAAACAGTGAAAATAGATGAATTATCCCCGCTATTATTGGGTAAATTTTCTGCCCCCCGATATGCCCATGGAAAACCCGTGTAAATAGATGATTTTATTTTCTACTTAGGCTTAGAGCTCATGCTTTCTCATACCTCGACACTTTCAAAGTTCTTGGATCATGCACTCAACGACACCGGGTTCTTGGTAAATTTGACTTTGATATTCGGCGGACGTGAAGAACAGTTTCATCAGTTTTATTTTTTGTTTTTTTTTTCTTTTATTTGACGGGAAAAAAAATTGGCGAATTGTAGTAACATTTTATTCTAATTGTATATTCACCTAACTTTAAACTGAAGAAAAATTCTACGATAGATAAACAGATTCATACTTTGACCGTGATTTGTTAACTAAAGATCAATAACGTGGTTTTAGAATATTGGAAAAAAGAATTGAACGATGAATGACATGAAAATTAATCCTGAATTGCATGAGTTTGATCGTTCGAAATCCTCGAGTGGTAATAAAGATTATTGTCATTCTTGGTGGAGTAGATGATGATGGTGAATTTCGTAGGTTGAGATAAATGCAATTTAATGCACCTCACGCCATCATTGCGAGGGTGATGTAATATCCTTCGAGTTCCCACATAACCTGCGTCTAGTTAGTACGAAATGAGCTGTTGATAAATCTCTCCCCCACTTCCGAGCCCCCTGTCATGCCCTACTCCTTGGTATGTGGCGCCATTTCTCTACGTGGAATTACACCCCCAAATTGTAATTTTGTCGGGGCTTTCCCCCATGCCCTACTCCTACATTATATTCTTACCAAGAGTTCGTGCGGGGTAACTTTTATCGCGAAAAACGCCGTATTTCTACCCTTTGAAAGAGTCACGATTATAAAAGCTCCTCGTACGCGCCTTTCCACGCTATAGAAATGAATATGAAGTTATATAACAGGTATTACACCGTTATTTGGATACCCGAAAAACCAAATAGTCAAAATCTAATCGCGAGTCATTTTATGGAATCAAAATTGTTTAGTTCGGCAAAAATTTTCAACATGAATTGCAGATTTCAATTTACTTACAGAGAAATTTCTTTCTTGATCGATGAAAATTGTGCTGTACATCTTTCAAGTTTTTTATTTTCAACACTGGTGGAATCTAGTTCAACTATAGTTCAACTAGTTCTCATAACGAAAGATGGAAGTATATTTTTAAATGTCGCTATATGAGAAACCAACTTTTGAAAAATGACAAAAAGTTGACTAAAGTGCGTTTAGCGTCGATTTAGCTATTTGAGTAATCGATTAGAAAACAGATAGATATAGAGCATCTCTAATGTGCCCACGCTGGATGCTGTTGATCAATTAATTCCTCATGTCAGGTAAGTATGTGATCCTCGTTTGTACAGTTCAATAATTTGATGAAGAAATACACTGAGGAAACTACGAGCATTAATGGTCTAACCATTCCCTTGCATACTTGCTCAGCGACGAGGTAAAAGTTCATCGCCAAATTGGGGCTAGGAAGTCTTCGACCAAGTAATGCCAATAATGCGTAGTAAACGTAATTGAGCTATGAACTAGTTTGAATTTTTCAGAATTAGAAATCTGTGAGAATTTGAAAAATTGAATTGCATGTTTCATCGGAAGGACAATTTCTACCATCGAGGTGAAATTTTTTTTCTGTACAATAAAGTCGTTTCCCTCAGAGTCTCGCGAATATCATTATTCGAACAAGTTAGCAAGAACGAACTGTGTGTTCGAAGTATGGGACTATCAAGAGGTACGGTTAGCCACTTCGGCGAACAGATCGCGATGCTTTTCCACCACTTAGCATTTTTTCCAAATAAATGCTTGTAATTTTATAATACCGCTGGTTCCTTCCCCTTGCATCGTTTAACTTTCTCTCATTCCTCCTTCTTCTACTCTCGGAGTAGGTATAGGGTATGTATACGTTGATACCGTAGAAAAATAATTCTTAGCAGAAAAGTTTCGTCTCATTCATTGTTTCTTTCTTTCTTCCTTTCGTTCTTTCTTTTTTTTTTTCTCTTTTTTTTTTTTTTTCTTCACTTTATTCAACAATAAATATGAAAACGTTTCGGCAAACAATACTTACCACTCGAGAGTTTCCCCAGTCATCGATAAACTGTTCGGTTCTCGGTTCAAAATAATTCATTCCTTATAGGTATGCGAATTCGAGGAAATATAACTGATTCGAACAAAAAATCTATATTCTATACTAGCTACAATAATTTTCATAAACTGAAACATGAGGGAGTTTGGAAATGGTGAAAAAGACTATATGATTTCTTTTTTGTTTTTCAATTTATTAAATTATCGTATAAATAAACTATGAGGAAAGAATTCGACGAGACTATACTGTCATCGTGCAAAAGTAATATTGAGCACCAGTATAATAGTTGAAAAATAAAATAATTATCAACTTATAAATACGATTGTGACAGGTGTACGAATATCTGTCGTTAATTCATATTATACCTGTCCTGCGTAAGAATAATAGCACGTTATGTAACAAAGAGCGAACATGACCTACTTGCATGGTAAAATTGTATAATACGAGTTTAAAACCTGCGGAAGAAATGAAACGTTCAACTTTATTCCTTTATCTTCTTAAGTTTTTAATCTAATCTAAGGGTAGTTTCAAAGGCAATTGATTTACGAGTACGTCCACACTTGCCTTTATCCTTAATTACCTATAAACTATATACCCATCTCAGTATTCCGTGGAACTGTTCGAAAGACTGAGTTGTTCGTTGTCAAAAAATTGAAAATTGAAAAAAAATTAAAAAATTAAATTAAATAAGATGTCCTGCAGTTCGAGTGGAGAATTTCCTGAACATGTATTTCCTTGTTCTCTAGATTCCCGCAGCCTAATCCCTGAAGAGACAAGTTCAAGGTGACTGAAGTGAAGCGTCGTGGTTTAAAAAGTTTAAAAAAAACCAAGACAGGGTCGAAGTGGGTTTTGCGAAGTAAAGGGGCGGAGAAGCTAAAGTCGGAGGGTTCCTCGTGCAAATTGCCTTACAGCTGGCAACAGAGCCACTTGTACGCCAACAAATTAACATTAACCGAGATGATGAATGGCGCTCTCAGCCATGTTCCTCTCGCTACTCCTCTCCTCTCAACTTCATTGCTCCCTCGCTCTCTCTTACGCCTTCTGAGGATCCATCTACGATCTCCACAAGGCTTACCACCTTAGATCTAGAGTCTAGACAACTAAGTCGGGAACAAGTAGCCCGACAAACTGTCCTAAACCTCTGTTTATCGTTAAATAACTACCCTGCTTGTTCACGTGTCTGAGAACGTAATATTTCAATTACGTTAAGAAGCCTAAGTTTAGGGGGTGGTACACGTGCGAAAAGGCCGTTCAAAATCATGAGAAAAAAAATCTACGGTAGTTAGGTACTACACCTAATCTATATACCTATAGGTATAAAAAATCTCAAAGATAATCGCTACTATAATTACAACCCGAAAGTCGGCAAAGCTCTTAATGATAATAATAAAAAAAATTAAAAAAAAAAATGGAACAAGTCGAAAAGAGAAACAGGAAAAAAAATTGCTTCAGCAATAAAATTTTTATCACCTATAGATAGCCTCTAATATCCAACGGTACTGTGCAGGACGCCACGCTATTCAACCCTGGAAATTAATTACACCATTTTCAGACTAACTGGCGGGAAATTAATTGCAATTCATAACTAGGTGCGGTTACAAAAGAGCTCGAAAAAGAATTTACGATCAAACTATTGTAGATTGAAAGATTTCTGCGGTGATAATTTTCTCATATTTTGCATTCGTTCAAATCTCAGTATACGATAGCCATTGAATAATCCAATCCTATTGATATATCGAAATTATTTTTTTACGCAGAATATAGATCTAGTTTTTATTCATAATTAGTTAATTTTTCGGCCTTCTTTTCTTCCTTGATATTTCTAGGAAGCGACGGTTATAAAATATTGCAAATGCTAATAATTACGATATCGAACGCATAATGCATATGGTATAGTACCTACCCTTTGCGCAGAATTCTGTAATTCGATAATTTCATTTGTCGTAGGTGGCGTTCCATGGAGGACGCAGGATAACGGCTGTCGGTATCCTGGGTACAGGGGAAGTATAAAACTTTATTAGTAATTAACTAAATTAATTAGTGCAGGTAGAACATCGATATCTCGTATGCTTGGTGCATAGTGGTGGTGGCTGACTTTGGTGATAAGTTAACTGATAAAGTACAAAGTTTCAAGCACGGGATATCCATGCAGCGTTATTAATCACTCGGGGGTCTCCTGATCCTCCACCTATTACCGTCCGAAACTGAACACCCAGATAATTCGTGATTCAAACAGATTGGATCAATGCGAGTTCGCGTGATCGGTGAAAGAAAAAATAGGTATAATAGCTCATTTATAACAATACTACTAATGATCACAGCACGGATTTTCTGGTGAAAGAATTTACTAACAAAAATCAATACTAATTACAACACGTGATTTAATGCCACTAGTTAAAACCATATTTGCAAAGCCTTATAGATATACTGATCATTAAATTTATCTGTATACGTTTGTGGCTACGGTGTATTGGTGTAGATGAATTTAAACGATGCCTCTGGTGGCTGAAATGGTGGGTACCTTACTCTACAATTTCATGTTCACAATTAGCAAAGTTTGCGCTTGATACACGCTCGCAGTGTCAACAATTTCATAGTAACGACCAATGAGAGTCCAAAGTTCGTTTCTCAGTATTACCGTTTATCAAAGTTGATCGCAAAATTTATCCACGAGCAATTATTATCCGCCAATTTTAACATTGATGAAAAGAAGATTCTCGATTTATCTTAAGGAAAGAGTAACCATATCAGATGTTGAAGAGAAATAAATCTCACTAATGTCATCACTTCTCTCAAACACGAAGCTGAGTGGAAAAAGAACTCTGTAATTTGATTAACTTTTTTTGTTCCACTATTATTCATGGCAAATGTCATAAGATTGAAATCAATCTGTGCATGTAAAACGAGGTTACGGAATGTTTACTTAAAATAAAAAAAAAAATTGAAGAAAGAAAAGAAAAAAAAAAGGAACTGGGTACAGATCAATCACTTTTATGGATCGTTGGCGATCTGTAGGTGCGTAAACGAAAGCAGGCCCGTTCGCGGTGTAACTACTGGGATCCGGAAACAAGGCACATGGCGAAAGCAACACAAATCAAAGGCGTGGTGACAGTTAATTCATAACTCGTGGGTTTCCACCGACCCCACCAACCCCTGTTTCAATCTGGCCTCCCTTTGGAGTTGCGTGCAGCGTACGAACGACATGTAAACTCGACAGCCCGCACATACGAAGAGGAGGGTGGTTTGCATTTCAGTTCATGTTCGAATGTGTGGGTACTTCATGTGTAAGGATCAGTTTACGAGTGTGTATTAATGGGAGGTAAGTATCATCCGACATTATACGTTTTGATTGTAGATTATAGAAGGCCGTAACTTCAGGGCATTTCATCATTCTCTTGGATACTTCAAGATACGACAAAACGAGCTGAGTTACTGTACCGAGGATTAAGTAACATAGGAAATTGGTTATAGATACGACTTTGTTCCTGTGGCATACGCCAAAACTTTTAAAGTATTAATGCACCGTCTTGAGAAGCCGGAAGTTCTTGTAACCGACACCGGTAAGTAGTTTGAGAGAGTGGTAATGTGCAGCGTCGCGAGACCTATGAAATATTAATTCTTCATCCGTCCTCAAAGTTTCTGAAAACTGATCTATTCAAATTCTCTCAATAACTCTGTGCTGGTGTATATTTAATTTTTTAATTTTGTTAATTTTTTAATTTTTCGATTTTTTCATATTTTTTCTTCATAACTTTCATCACCTGTAGGTACATTGTGTGCGAAGCATAGAAATACCGCGGATTCAAGGCTCGTGCAACAAAAATACCGTGCATAGAATCGATTACCACTTCTTTTTCTCCATTTCCCTCTAATAACAATTCGCAATAATTTCTTTGCTGCAGTATATCTAGCGGGTCACGGAATCCAGTAAGAAAATCTATAATAAAGAACTTTGCATAAATTTAATGCGTTTCATTATTAAATATGAATCTTGATTGAAGTCGCACTAATAATTTAACAATTTATAACCATTTTCATAATTTTTTCTAATTAAGGCACGCGCCGCGTGCACCAACCCAGGTATACCTAGATAGGTATATAAAGGTACCTACTCGTAAACGCTAGTAAAACGTACGGAATCGTAGACTTAGGCGTTGGCACCATGTAGGCAGATTGCCGGTGTTAAGGTCCTAATCAGCGTCTTGATAGGCTAGTATTAAGTAACAGCACACGGCCCTATGTCAGAGTGCGCTATTATCTTACCTACTATTACACAAGCACCGCCACCTTTACCCGGCTTGGTTATGTCAGGGAATCACGCAATTTCTGAAAAGCCATACGAATTACTATTCGAAACTTAAGTCTCGTCATCCGTTAAGGCTTACGGTTCAGGAATTAGAGACAAATATTGAACTTAGGCTAAAGTTCAGAGGTGATATATTATACAGTTATCAACTACGATTTAAAATGAGTAGGTATTGCACATATGTATGTATTAATTATTAGCAAAAATCAGTACAACAATGAAGTGCAATGCTTCAATCGAGTTCCGGAAATAGAATTGTAGTGCGTACATTCTAGAGTCTAGACCAATATTTTCGCAACAGTATGGCTACGCATGGTCGAAGAGCAAATGTGAATTTTTTGTTTATTATAATTTTTTTGTTTTTTCATAATTATTCGTTGACTTGTATATTTAAGGAATTCTTTCGAACCTGTGTTAACGGGGTAATGAACACTGAACAATAATTGAACCGTATAAAATCGCGAGAATTATTTCGATAGGTAAATTCTTCTTTTTTTTTTTTTCTTTTTTTTTTTCACGGTAATTCTCGTGAAGACAGTGAAATATTTCAGGTAATAAAACTGTACTATATTATTGCTGAAATTACTGTACATTATTTACCGTCGAAGTACAGGCGTGCTGTTTACTTGTGTGCTTAAGTGTTTATCAGCAGGGTTCAATATTTACCTACATGGAATACCTACCTGAGTTGAAATAGCTAAACAAACAGGCAATATATGTTTTTGTCACTTTTTCTTCTATTCTTGTTTTGTTTTATTTATTTATTTTTATTTTTTGTTTCATAGTCACAGAACAATCATGCTTGACGAATGGAAAAGAAAAAAAAAAAAAAAAAAAAAATAGAAAACCAAAAAATTCATCCCTCATAACATATTCGAGTAATCAAAATCCAATTTTGGTTATTTCTTGGGAATAGGAAATATACGGCATTGCTTGAGAGTGGGGTATGTAATCTTTTCACCAAATCTAAACGCAAAATAGTAAAATTTCAATGAAACGTCCATATCCATGAGGGGGTTTCAATTACAACATTAATCGGCCACTTTTTGTTATGCATAGAACGAGCAGGAGGTACGGCTAAATTGGTGGGACTACCTCCTAAGCCCAGGAATTTCTGGCGGCAGGGAGCAAAAGAATTAGCATTTCATCCGCCCTGTGGATTTGGCCAACAATCTTGCGGGAATTGGCTCCCAGCCCCGCCGCACTACCCTTGCGAAGCGTCAAATTCATTCTTTATTCAGTGAAAAATTGCTCGCGAATATCGCATCCATCTCACGTCTACGAATTAGCATCTATAAACACTGCACTCAAAAGCGTAGGTACTTGCGTTTTATACTCAAATACATACATATATTTATAAGTGCGAACTTTCCCGCAAAATTTCATCACGATTGCTAAATTTGAATTTATAATTCCATTTCATGGCCTCATCGTAGGTACCCATCGTATCCGCGCCTTGCTCTTCAAATCAGATTTTCTTTGTCGGAATAACTCGATTATTTCTGAGCACAAAAGAGAAATAATTCTGCCTTAATTGTGGGACATAAATTTTAGTGCTGAAAAAAAAAATGTCGGTAAGTAATAATAATTTCAGTCTATATCGTTTCTTTCTTTTACTGATCGGGTCATCGATAGTGATATTGATGAATCTTATATTTCGTATATATGTTGAGTGCAATGATATCCAGGAAGAATAACACTCGAAAGAAGAAAAAAAATAAAAATGAGTTTTTCAAATAGTTCTCGAAGGGTGAAAAAAGTGCCCCGAAGCTCGCGTGTGCTTCTGTATGTGTCACCTGGTGGGTGAGGGACCAAAGGGAAGAGAAGGGAAGGAATCCTTGAAACGCACGTGCCGTTGACTGAAGTAAGGGGCTCAGAGGGCTCGTGCTTCCACATTGATGCAAAAAGCATCCCACAAACATACGACCTTCTCTCTTTCGCTACGACCAAGAGAGAATTGGGGTGAGCGAGTAAAATAGGGAGAGGTAGAGGTAGAGGTAGAGGTAGGGGTGGGGGTGGGGAAAATGAGAAAGGGAGGAAGAGAGCTAGGCAGCTTTGCCTAATGGCCCGGATCACACACCGCAGATCAACGCTGAGTACCCATCGCTTAAACGTTACTTCATATTTGAATAATCATTATATGCATCGCCATTCTTCGCAAACGAATTCATTATTACCTCTAGATCTCCTCGATGTGAGAACTCCATATACGCTGCTGTTTAGCCCCAATCTAAATTATATAGTGTAGAAAATAATAATGGCAATATGTGATCATCGAGTTGAAAATTTATACCAGAATTCACGTGTATCTTTCAATATTTCCATAAATTAATGAACCTTCACCTCCCCCCTTTTTTTTTTAAACTGATTTCAGCAGAATTTTCACTGCTACGAATATGTCCTATGAAAACTACGTTGGTATGGAAATTATGGCAATGGGTTTATGGAAACTGACTGTAACTGTAGGAGTAAATCAGCTTAATTTTTATTACCATTCTGTAGAATGAAATTTACTTATTTTTTTTTTTTGGGTATCAGAGTTTTCGAAAGTAATTATCATGGTACAATTCAGGCTGAATCGAATTGTCCTGGTATTTCTGTTACAATATTATAAATTTCGGTGGTATAACGAGTTCAAGTGAAAATCCACGTTTTCGGTTATACGTATGACGAGGATGACTGCAGTGGATTGAGCTTCAATGCAATTTAAACTCCGTTAAAACGTTCAATAGATTTTCAATCACGATGAGAAAATCATAAAAGGCTGGCTACATCCCACAAAACTCACGTCACGTATGATAGTACTACCAGTAATTAACTATCAGCAATTACATAGTCCTGCAGGCAGATGTACAGGTCGTTCCAAAATATATTGATTGGTTTTCAAAAGTATACATAAAAATCTCTTTAGACTTGAAGATTTCAAATATCACAGATTTGACATAACAAAGTTCATAATATTTATTCAAAATTTTTAATTAATATGGTAAACAAAGAATTTCTAAGTCTTTTATAAAATTGAAAACCAGTCGATGTCAAATGGCTGAAACAAAAAAAAAATAAAAAAAAATTTGTCTCCTGTGAGCCGTAAAAATTGTAATTCTTTGCGGCTTACTCTAAGTGAGAAAGATATGCTTTACTCCTTGAAAACCCCAGCGGTTTAGGATGATAGGCAAAAGTACCGAGATGACTTGTTATACGGAGCGAAGTTTTCAAGGCAAACGCGTTTCTCAGTGTCGGGTGAAACGGGGTGATATTCCTGGATGGCGTAGGGTGAAACTAGGGGTAGTCAGCGAGGCAGCCAGTAGCCCATCGCCCCGTACGGTAGGTATACCGGTTACGCCGTTTCTGTTGGTTTCGTCGTTGAAAAAGGGCGCTCGTGGAAGTGGGTTTAAGAGGAGCTGAAGAGCCAGAGCCAGAGAACTGTTAAGAAGCTTACACTGATGACGGTGGGCCCTGAAGCGAGAGACGTGATCAACAGAAGTACCATCTCCCTTCTTGCAGACTTCTCTGTCCCCGCACATTCGCCCTTCGTGGTCCACCGACTGGTATTAATAATTGATACCCTGATACCCATCTTACGTCGTGAAACTTAGCAGAGTCTTAACGGTATTTTGTGTCCCACTGGAAGAATAAGTCCTTTGTTTAGCAACGGCTACATATATCTTTGCACTCGAAGAACTAACTCCATTTATCTTCTCATCCTGAACAATTACGATGTGGTATTCTGTTATCTGAAGCATATCGGCTTCTGATACAGTTCATGAAAGTCAACTAAAAGATCCTTAGCCTATCTGCCTTTCACTGATTCCAACAATTTTCCTGTGCCACAAATTGTTTGTGAGCTTGTTACATCTCACTCGCTTCAGAACCACTGGAATCCTCAACAAAAAAAAAAAAAACCTCTTTGTCTACACTCAAATCTCATCTGTACAGTGTGTAAACACCTTCCTTCCAGATCCTGATCGGTAGAGTCAATAAAAATGAACCATCGAGTCTGAACCATTCCCGGGGATCAAACCTCGTACACAAGGGGGCATCGTCCCTAACTTGCACGACATTACTGCATGAGCTTTAGAAGACTATACGATGGTTACAATCGCAAGCAGAAATTTTCAGATGGCACTGTTCGATTCAGCATCCTTTTGCCCGAGACATGGCAAGCTTGTGACAAATATCCTTGAAAAACTGGAGTGCTGTGTGTCGAACAGCTCTTCGGAGATATTGATTGAAGAATTATACGCAGAGATGAATGAAAATTCTTATGTTGATTCCGAAGTCTTTTTCGTAGCCATATCCGAGGTTGTAAAATACCTATAAGGGCTAGGATTGATTTCTATCCCTAGTTTCTTATAAGGGATGAAAACTAGCCTCATCTGGTTAGGTATTGGTTCGTTTGCCATAATTCAAGGGGCCCCATCAAGTACAGAATTTAATAACCATACCTAAAAAGGAGTCCCACCCTTCCTTACTACTATGTAGCTCGAAGGTGGAAAGATAGGTAGGTTGAGGTCGGTCGGTACCTCCGGATGCCAGCTACGGCGTACTTCGTAAGACATGGATGTAATCTTGGTGACTCGTACGTTAAGACGGGACACATTCCAGGGACTAACAAATGCTACCCCTCTTCGTTCCTCTCGCCAATTTCGCCCTGCAATCCCTCCCTTATCATCCCCTCGTCTCGCACCCCCCTCGCATCTCGTTCCACAGGTTCTACGACATAATTCTAATTTTATTGCTAGCCGTGCCGCGCGCCAGGGCTGACTTTGGGGACGGAAATTTATGGGCAATTTTTCTTATTAATTTTCATAAGTTCGACATGTGAGCCCGCTTCACGACAAAGCGAGGCTCCTCTCGTAGGAGAGGCAAGGAGGCGGCCTGGCACCCAGGTTATTGAAAGATGCTAAGATCTGGCAGTTTTGGCTCGAAACTTTTTACGAGAATACTTTGTCCTGGAGTTTTCGCATCTAGTTACCACAGTATGAATCAAGAAGGGGCAAACCCAGTCGCGTTCCTTACCGAAAGCGAGGCTCCTGAAGAAACTTACTAAATTAAACGATTTTCTCCAAGATTTTACCACACCAAAAAGACAACCGGTCTATAGCCGATAAAGAAGTACAGGGTATAGGATGATACACCGTCGATCAACTTTCAGTCAACGCGGTTAGCAAATTTTATAGCTTTATTTAAATTATAAAGCAAAAAGCTCAATCTTTTTCGACCTTAAAAATTTCTCGGATTTCTAAACGTATTTTTTTATTTTCTGTTACAGCAGCACCAAATTTCGAATCTATTTTTTTTTTTATTTCTTTTTATATATTTTTTTCTTCTAGATTGGGAGACAGCAAATAATAAATCTCGTCGAAAGATAGGAAAGCGAAGAATGAGGATGTCAATGTACCCCAGTGACACTAGAACACGTGGAAAAGCCGTAACTGGGGTAGACGGGGGGTTGATAAAAGTAAATTTCGAGGGGTTAAAATTGCATGCCAAACTTTGCCTGATTTGTTTGTAACGTCGCAAATTGGGAACAAACAGTAAAACGGAGGTAGCGACAGAGAAACACGCTAACAGACGCTCAGACAGCGACTCAACGTCGCATATATACACTATATACCTATATATATAAATACTGTTCAAGGAATAAGTTCACTGTCTTAAAACCATTTACATCGAATTGCTGTGCATATAAGAAAAATCTTCAAATCTTTAAAATATCTGGAATATTGATAGGTACGTTCTTCTATATTGATAAAAATTGAAAAAAAAAAAAAAAAAAATATCCCAATGAGATATAATATTGCAATTTTAGAACCAAAGAAATTCAAAGAAATGGATATAATTTCTATTCGCTGTTATAATAAATCCGTCAGAATACGAATTGCAATCGGTGTTAATATAATAACCAAACAGAATGTCTCTGAATCTAAATTCCTAAAAAGTTTTGAACTCTTGAGCATGTACATCGTGTTTCGGTCAGTTATCTCATTATCAATATTCGAGAATGACATATATGTATGAGTGATGATAAAACGGAGTAGAAGATCGTGGGAAAATATTTCGAGTATGATTACAGCGTATATGGGATTGGTTTATACGTATGTATACTAGATTGTGAGGGTTAACGAGGGTCGTGTAGATTGTAGAGCGTATTTTATGAAATTTTTTCGTTATGTAGGCATAATTGGCTACAGGATTATGATTATGGTCTTCCAACTTCAAACGTCTAGACGTGTGACTGTGGTGCAGCCGCATTTATACGGCAAAACGTACTGAGTTCAGGCAATTATCATGCATTAACCAGAGAAGAGTAGGAACATGGAAATTCACGCGGAGAACTTCAAGCTGCGGGTTTAACAGTCAGCAGTAAAAAGTACGTACCCTGGTTTATAGTTTATCCTATATTTATGCAGGCGAGGGTAACGGGCGGAGATATTCTGTACTGATATATACATTTTATAAGATAGTTTGAGGGAAAACGGAAATTCGTTTCATAATTTTCTCTAATCAGGTCAAGACTGTTTGCTCGAAAGAAATTGCAGAAGAAAAAAAGTGCCAGACAGTCAAGATTCGTTAAAACGTCGTTTTCTTAGGCGTCGCGACGCCGGGTTAAGAGCACTTGCTCCTCCAAGATCCGTACGTGGGAAGTTTACGTCTCGTGTGTCTAGTATTGCGCTGTCAGCGCCGACTGTGTTCGGTCATCCATCACAAGAGCGCTTGTTGGCCCAAGTCGACCTCCGTATCCTCGATGTCCTAGGGGTGTGAGTCCCAGGGGTTGCCGGGGGTTTTCAGAGCAAGTATTGAGACTTGAGGGCGTCTTATGCCGTTAGCCAACGGTATCCCGTATCCGGTACACATGGTAATCGCGACGTTCAAATCTAAAGGAAAATAATAAATTTCCACGTCCACGTCTATACGTGACAAGCTCTCGAATTGTCCAACATTTTTGAAAATTTTAGCAATTTATTCTGGCCCATGTAACGGTCTTTAACGCCCTTACAGCTTTGCTGCAAAGTTTCGTAGTATCATTAGCCGCACAGCAAAACCACAGTTTCCGAGTTTAATGAATTTATCCGGTGCTGCAGCTGCCGAATTGTACAAAACGAACTTAAATTAAATGGAAATAATTCAGAGACGCGTGTAAGAATTTTGACGTTGATAATTTAACTCTAAAATTCTCCGATCTATATTTGGAAATTGAAAATTGGTCCATTAATGTTGAAAATAAATTTTCTGCTCAATTTTTTATTCTTTTCTTTTATTTATGACGCTTGAAATTTCGCGGTAGCTATTCGCTATATACTACAGTCGATACGCAACGCGGAAACAATGGAAACGGAAAGAAATGCGTATAAAATTTTTACGAATTGAAGAGAGAACGATTTGAAAGCTTCCGGCAGTTGTCACCCACCGTTATTAGCATCGCGCATATCGTTCAGAAACTTCAAACACCTGGTACACTCGGCATGTTGTGTTACATTTCTTGAAAAGTTGTGGTGGTAGAGCTAAAGCTGAAGCATTGACATCCGCCTATCTTTTCCCCTCGATTTCTAAGTCTCATTTATTCTGGGCTGAAGCTTAATTCCGGATTCTGAACTAGTTGAGAATTTTGAAGGGTTCATTTGGTTCCAGTTTCAGATATTTAAGTAACATACTTTCGCATAGCTCTTTCTCAAATCTTTTCAATTCAGGTGATATGCATATGGGAAGTAAAAGGAGTGAATGAGAAAAGAACTAGGGGTATAATATGTCGGAGAAAACCGAAGTAGTTTAAAATAAAAAATGAATAAAATAAGACGCGGACGAAATTTACGAATGGAGTAAATAAAGGACCGCAAAGAGGAAAGACAGCTCTGGATCATTAAACGAATTAACAATTATAATCAAAGATTAGTATTCCGACAATTAGCATAAGGATTCGTAGTCGGTGGCCACTAAAAACTTTCGTAAAACCTCGGAGAATAAACTTATGAAATTTAACACTAATTAATAATGATAATGCGCAGAGCGCTATTTTCTAAAAGATCATTTTTTACCAATCATATTTCTGAATTATATATACCAAATTCAATCAATGATTCTTAAAACTCACTTACTATTACGATTTCGAAAAGTATATTCAACAATATTTTAAACCACGTGATAAGCAGATAATATCAAATAATCAAAATCGTTTCAGGGTAATTAAAATCGATTAATCAGCCTCGCTGATCATCTGAACCTAAATACCTGATTTCCTTCAAAGTTCAAACGTGTGAAAATTCTTCAAATTATTACCTACAATCGTGAAAATGTGTTACTTATAATCGATCACGAATCTTTACACCGAAAAGTCATCTGAGAGTTCCGAAACAATGTTACCCATAAGCGATAAGCGCCTTATCCCAGAGAGAAGAATCCGCGGATAGTTACCGAGCCATGTTCAAATCGATCTCCAGCATCCCAATCGTTGGTACAGCGTAAGTTTCTACCTACCTCTTTCAGATAGTAGAAGCTTTTACGCAAAATCGATGCCTTACCATTCGCAATATGCTTTACCTGCGCGAATTGGTAAAGACGAAAAATGACTCGTCATATCATGATCGGATTTTTTTTTTTTTTTTTTTTTTTACGTGAGTAAAGAGTGCCTCTGAACAAATCGGTTTTATACACATTATAGCAATGATAATGATGGTAATGCTAGTCTGATGCAATCGCGATAATAGTGATAAAATTGACGGCATCGTGCATTACTCCCACTACTTCGACACATATAGGTATATGACTATACTATATGCTATGAGCTGGCCACTGGCTTATCAGCACGGTTCACTCTCATTATTTGCCGTTAGTGTTGGTCGTGTGAAAAATGACGTGTTGCGCGCAGCACGCTTTCAGAGTTGCACACGGCCGTGGCCGCGAGACCAGCAGAGTAGGGAAGGGGATTTGGTTCGATAAATACGACGCCAGAGACGCTATCCAGTCAC
Source organism: Tenthredo mesomela (assembly GCA_943736025.1). NCBI lineage: Eukaryota > Metazoa > Arthropoda > Insecta > Hymenoptera > Tenthredinidae > Tenthredo > Tenthredo mesomela. The sequence goes on along the minus strand of OX031015.1, from coordinate 11,608,832 downwards.
AAACCGAAGTGAAGTGAAACGCAGTACAGACTGTTAATCTACGAAAAGAAGAAGTAATCTACGAATATATCATCAAGATGCCAGGACCCAGCGACAAGTGTGGAAAAGGTAAGAATTATTTGAAATTTTATCATTTTTGTTCCCTTTTTATTTTTATTTTTATATAATATATAAATTCCACCCATACATCACGAATAAATAATTCGAGGTACAAATTTTTTTTCAACCATACTAATGTAGTTCACACCTTACGATATTAGCAGTCAATTTGGAAACGGTTTAAATTAGGCCACAATTAATGTCTCTGCATCTGGGTACCTGTTGGTTTAAACTGAAACAACGGCTGTGCAAAGTAGACCATAAATTTTCCGACGATAAATTGAATTCTGGTTATAGTTTCTTTAACTTTTTTTTTTTTTTTTTTCTATTACTCAAGTTTTACATTCAATTGCTTGTTTCTACTTTACTTATATCATTCGTCATTTATAAATTGAATATTTTATATTCATATATGACTCCGACGTTAAATTCAATGAAATTTCTCAACGCACTTGACAATTTTATTTTCATACGCAACTAACGCACTGAGTGCAGGTTCAATATAACTGCGAAATATGAGGTACGTTCCCCGCTAGGAAGACTAGCTATTGATTTGTTAACTGTGAGAGCACACATACATCCGGTCGGGAATGCAGGATGCAGACAATTGAATTTCATAATCAACTTCGTTGGCTGTACCAGTTAATGCAATAAAATACTCGTCATCTAACTATCATGTCTTGCAGTTTTTAATACCGCTTTCTAAATCAGTTCAAAAGATTTTTACATCAAATTGCAGTCGAAAAAGCTTGCAATTTATTCATCCAGAATTTAATTAATATACCAATTAGATAAATGAAATAACATGCATTCGCATTCTGCAACAGCTTTTTCATTCGTTTTTATTTTATTATTTTACAGGTGGATGTGGAGGATCCTGCAAATGCGGTGATGACTGCAAATGCTGCGATGCACCTGGAGGTAAATGATACTATATTTTATTATTAAAGTAGGGGAAAGTGGGGCAGAATGGCCGGATGGGGCTAAATGGCCGCCAAAAAAAAAATTGACTCACTGGCATTTTCGCATCAAGGGGGATCATATGAGACGCCATGCAACGCGATTCCGCTGAAAGTGCTCAAAAATTTTCATGGTGGGGCTAAACGGCCACGATAATAAAAGTAGCAAAATTGCATTTTCAAGTCGAAGTGAGTGAAAATCGGTTAATTTCATATGATATTTAATCACACCAATTGGAATTTATTTGTTCCGAATAAATATTTAATTGCGACTATTGAAAAAAATATTTCGTTAATTCAATTATATTTTTTTCTCAGTGTAGGGTGAGCGACTTTGCCCCACCCTTTCAGTTTTGCATCGTTTTCAGTGGAACCACGCTGCATATAGTTTTATCTCACTCACTTCGACGTGAAAATGCAATTTCGCTACTTTTATTAGGGTGGCCGTTCAGCCCCACCCTAAAATTTTTCCAGCACTTTCAGCGGAATCGCGTTGCAGGGCGTCTCATACGATCCCCCTTGATGCGAAAATGCGAGTAAGTCAATTTTTTTTTTGGCGGCCATTTAGCCCCATCCGGCCATTCTGCCCCACCTTCCCCTATCGGTACAATTGAATTATGTGTCCTGCAATACGGTACCTTATGATGTTCAATTCATTCGAAAAATGCGTGAAAGTAATTAATGAGAATTGAAATGTTGAGTTGAGTTGAAGATTTCTTCGGTCCATGATCAGTTATAGGAAGTATCGTATTCCAAGGTTCTATTATTCGATACTATTATTATATTGAGACACGGTACGAGGGTCTAATGTGACGAATCATGCTGACAATGAGAACGAAGCAATCAATTTTTTCATATAAAAGTCGTTGAATCGTAACGAGTTCGTGTATTGAGATAAGGAAAGAATTCTACTGCGGTAGTACCGGCGTTATGTAACCTGGATTATTTGTTGAGGAAACAATAAAAATAAATAAAATAAGCAATTTTACAATGATTGACCAGCTGCTCGTCGTAACTGCGTATAAAATTACCAGGAAGCTGTCGTACAATGATAATAATTTTATAGCGAAATTAAAGCCTTTAGTTTTAGTCTATCGATTTATAATCAATGCGAACTTACGAATTGTTATTTTGTTACAGATAAATGCGGCTGCAAGTCTGGTGGAGATTGTAAATGCAAGGATTGCAAATGCACATAAAACTTTAAGTTGGATCAAGGAATATCAATGGCGGAATTTGGTTTAATTCAAAAACTTAAGATTACTTATGATTAAAATCTACTTTAATGTAGTGCTCATAGATATAAAAACGACTTAATGTTGATCTTTTTTCATTGTAAAGAAAACAAGATTCGATATTTCAATCCACTTCTTTTTTTTTTTTTTTTTTATATACATAATTTGTATTTTATTTAATGATATTCATTCATTTCGTTATAGTTTCATTCACTGCAAATTAGATACGTATAGGAAACAAGTACTGAATGTATTACTGAAATAAATGATACAAGAATCATGAAATTGTGAAAAAAAAAAAAAAAAAAAAAAATGTTTAACTGATTCGTTTAAATCAACCTCAATCCACTATTAAGAATTTTACATCATAAAAAACTTATTGCAATTTCAAGTAAACTTATTTAATCAAAGACTGAGAAAAAAAACGTCTTGTGATTTGCATGCGAGTACTTTTATAAGTATGGACCGAGTGATAGTCACTCGTAGCTAATCACACAGCGAACGACGTCTACAATATTGATAATTCTGATAATGGGAGCTATCAACTGTTGTTAAAGCAGATAGTTATACGTTTGAGATAACAATCGATAATTATAATACTGATTACCGATATGCATAAGTGGACAAATCTCTACGAGGTTGTATGTACTACAACAGGAATAGCATTGTTGAACAACTAATTGTCTCGTACGAGCTTGTATAATAGAGATAAGATACATGGCAATTAACTATACATATACAAATAGATTAAAATTTCAAGAGACTTTACAAATCAATTATCACTTTATCGTATACAAAATTATATAAGACGATTGTAAAGAAAAATATGTTACCCCCTCTCTAGCGTCGAGAGCCTTAAAAGTATAATAAGTATGGTTTTACGGATGGCAATAAAAAGTGATACCGTCATACGGATAAGTCGTATTGCAATGTGAATATCAAGCTCAAGGTTATGACTGAACACGTATTAGGTGATTGAAAATTCGATATCTGTAAAGAATTCGATAAACATTTCAAAGAAATAATGAAAATTAATAACAATCAACGTTACGTTATACATGTATAGTCTTACATTCCAGCATTACCACCACTTGCTATTACCTACTTGGAAGCTGGACTGAATACTGAATAGTATAGCTCATATTTCTTTAGTACTTATGTATATGGACTTGTGATTTCAAATAAAATACGTTGATTAAATATAGGGGGGGTTAAATCGTGGTTCAAAAGATAATAACTTATGCAAGAAGAAATAACGCGATAGCGTTAGAGTCTGGTCAATTGATGCAGTATCATCAAAGTGCTGAGTTCAACGTACATGGGGCATTCCATGCCAACTCGACCTGCCGCCAACCCTCACCATCTTCGATTTTGCTCTAGAATTAGAATAATGTTGAGGGTGTCGAAAAATGAACTTCCGAATTATTTCAGATTTTTTCGATCACTGGTCTAGAAGTTGCCTTATATTTATACTAATTTATATCTCAACATATTCAAGTCCTACAAAAAAATCAATTGAACAAAAAATCTTCGAAATATTCTTAAATAGAAGAAAACATTTTTTGGTAAATTTTTCAGCCACCAGAAATGCATTTTTTTCGCGAAAATAGTATAAAATCAAGATTTTATCGGCGATGGACATGATCGATTTTCATGAAATTTTTATCACAAATTCCTTGTCAAATTACGAACATTTTGACACCTTGCGGAAAGTGGGGAGATTTTTAGTTTGGATGCTACAATCGATTGAATGTCGAGGAAACGTGAAATGCGGTAGTAGTAAACTAAACAAACCCAAAAAGCACCTCTGGTGCAAAAACCTTTCGCCAAGTACAATAATGATCACTACTCCCAAAAAAATCTACCATTCAAAATTCCTCCTAGACAAAAGTGGTACTATAAAAATGTCTACTTACAAAAGGATTGAAATCAGATACAATTGCCAAGTACATGTCTTTTGTATATTATATTAAACTAGTAAAAAAAAAAAAAAAAAAAAATATCCGAAATTAATCCGAAAAAAATAAAAATTTGGAGTACGTAGTACTTGGCGGGCCTTGACGTAGTACTTGGCGGACCTTTTGTAGACAAGTACGAGAAAGCAGCAATTGAACTATGTCAATAATCTTACATTGATATGAAATATTGGCCCGCCAAGTACTACGTACTCCAAATTTTTATTTTTTTCGGATTAATTTCGGATATTATTTTATTTTTTTTTTTTTACTAGTTTAATATAATATACAAAAGATATACTTGGCAATTGTACAGTGCTCCCTCACTAATTTTCACGGATCCGGGGTATAAAAATATTAGCGAGGGCCCCCCACTATGTCCATGGGCGGAGTGCATGATGCGTACACAGACGTATAGTTACGGCGCATCGTTATGCGCCGACCCGAACAGCCAGGCTATAGTGGGGGACCTACTCCCCTCCGACGGCGGAGAGGTAAAATGTTAGAGAGGTTAAAATTAGTGAGGGAGCACTGTATCTGATTTCAATCCTTTTGTAAGTAGACATTTTTATAGTACCACTTTTGTCTAGGAGGAATTTTGAATGGTAGATTTTTTTGGGAGTAGTGATCATTATTGTACTTGGCGAAAGGTTTTTGCACCAGAGGTGCTTTTTGGGATTGTTTAGTTTACTACTACCGCATTTCACGTTTCCTCGACATTCAATCGATTGTAGCATCCAAACTAAAAATCTCCCCACTTTCCGCAAGGTGTCAAAATGTTCGTAATTTGACAAGGAATTTGTGATAAAAATTTCATGAAAATCGATCATGTCCATCGCCGATAAAATCTTGATTTTATACTATTTTCGCGAAAAAAATGCATTTCTGGTAGCTGAAAAATTTACCAAAAAATATTTTCTTCTATTTAAGAATATTTCGAAGATTTTTTGTTCAATTGATTTTTTTGTAGGACTTGAATATGTTGAGATATAAATTAGTATAAATATAAGGCAACTTCTAGACCAGTGATCGAAAAAATCTGAAATAATTCGGAAGTTCATTTTTCGACACCCTCAACATTATTCTAATTCTAGAGCAAAATCGAAGATGGTGAGGGTTGGCGGCAGGTCGAGTTGGCATGGAATGCCCCACATCTAATACTTTCCAAATAACAACCTATTCGTTCGATATTCTCAAACGAAATTATATTTGAGAAATCTTGACATCACAATATTAGTGTCCGGGATTCAGTACTAGAATGTTACTTTCTTTAAAAAAGTTTGATATTTCTGGAGTTGAAACTTTTTGATTAAAAAAAAAAACGTACTTCCAGTTCTAATACCTACAGCTATTCGTTTACGTCTTAATTCCGAGAGTCTCGAAACTATGTTCAACATTTGCCAATATATAGTGCTTAGATCTGTCACCGGCTAGTTTAGAACCATGAATCGAGTTCCAAGCGTTAAAATACAAGGAGGTACCATGTAAGATTTCACGTTCTTATAATGAAGATTTAATTTATTGAAATATAAGTAAAGCAATTATCATTTATCGCTCATCTAGAAACTGTACCTATTCTTTTTTTCCTTCTTTTTTTGAATAATAGAGACCTGAGATAATCAGCTGCTCATTGCCACCTCTTAGGTCAAAGCATGATACAAGCATAAGAGACATGATATAACATGAAATGAAGAGTATCACATAATGCATGATCAAAAATGTTTCACTATGCAGCCATGCAGTACATAATTTATGATCACTGATCAGACAGTATTCGACTTACAAAAATTATTCACCTCATAGTATGAACGCATTTTAAAAACTAATATTTTGAGGAAAAGCTTTAAGAAAAAATTGCTTATTGTATTCACGCTGCTGACAAACCTCCATCAGCTACACTCTGATAAAGCCAATTTGTTAGGAGTGGTATACATGTACCTATTCATAGTCTTGAAGAAAGTATGATTTTTTCGGAGGTAATGGTAAAAAGAACTGAGAATAACGCATAGATACGTAATTGTGTCGTTAAAACTTTATCAAATATTTTTTTCAATTAAGGGGAGGCACCGGTGAGTTTTCAGCCTAGTGATATTCAAATGGTCGAATGCAGAATGACATTTTTTTAGACCTAATTTATGCTGAGGAATCCGATGGCGCACTCAGCAAAAATTAAAAAAATCATTTTCCACCATTTTGACATTTTTTTTTTTGGTTATCGATTTTTAATTCTGATTCTATAGCACGCCCAGTCGAATCCATACGATAAGTTGTTCGAAATCATTTCAGGAGCCTGCAGAACAAATTTCAGCTAAAAATACGAAAAACTGTGGAAGAAGTTCAATTTTTAGTGCGTTGCGGTCGCCCATTAAACTTTCTTTATAAAACATTTTTTATAAAAGTAAGCTTGAGAATATCATTTGCGAAAGTAAAATTGCCATCCAGGGCCATAAAATTAAGAAGATAATCATAATTATCGAGATAGTCGCCGCGTTGCGCGCCCTGTATGAACAACTCCGCGCCGGGCGGGTGGATTGCGCGGGCTACCCCAACGCACTGAAAATTGAACTTCTTCCACAGTTTTTCGTATTTTTAGCTGAAATTTTTTCTGCAGGCTCCTGAAATGATTTCGAACAACTTATCGCATGGATTCAGCTGAGCGTGCTATAGAACCAGAATTAAAAATCGATAACCAAAAAAAAAAATTTCAAAATGGTGGAAAATAATTTTTTTTATTTTTTCTGAGTGCGCCATCGGATTCCTCAGCAAAAATTAGGTTTAAAAAAATGTCATTCTGCATTCGACCATTTGAATATCACTAGGCTGAAAACTCACCGGTGCCTCCCCTTAAAACAGTATTGAAGACTACTGAAGAGTATGCATCGCGCAGCTGTCGGCTGCAGTGGTCAGGTAACATACTAGTGTGAAAAATGCACCTTCATTCTCAGTAATCTGGATTTATACTTGTATCGTTACTTCGTTGGCAAATATACCTACATTGTGAGCTAATTTACATCGGTTGTAAGCACACTAATCACCCCAAATGATTAACAATCTGGGTAATTACCAACAGCTACAGAATGAAAGGTGATGTCGCAGTATCATTATCGAAAAGGGTTTAATTTATGTTTAGAAGAATAGGTTTTATGTGAAAATTATGCACAAAAAACAGCGTTACGGAAGAGTAAATTGCAACCCATTAGCTAGGAAAATTGACTGGAAAGGCAATCGAGGAAATAAATGATTATCGTCTTATTGCTAGTGAAGTGACTATGTACTTTTTCGTTTATTCATTTAGTCATTTCTGTTCCCCCTAACAGCCGAAGCCAATTGCAGGGGCGTTAATAATTCATAATAAACGTCAGGTAAAAAGGAGACAAAGGCATTTATTCAAGAATAAGACAACTAACAGACAGACAAACAAAGTATATGATCTTGTACGACGCTAATTAAACATATTGAACGAGTTAGCCTAGGTGAGACAACGAATTTCTCCAGGGTCGTGCGCTGATCCAAGATCACACAACTGAAACATCCAGAGTCCGCGTTTCGTGCTCAAGAATGAAGACTTAGACTGTGCAGGATATAGTTTACGCCATCGTTTTCGTCGTACAGATCCTATGTTCCTGTGCGCCTTTAGCCATCTTATCATCATTCAAGTTCTCCGCTTTTGACTTTGACAGAAGTTTATGCAACTACAATAGTAAAATGATTGATGTTATATTTGACAATTATTTATGAGAGTTTCTTCGCCAATGAGTGCATTGTCTACTCTGGCAACATCTTCTCTGCAGTTAGAGTATTCCAATTAAGTTGGCTGTCAAATTTGTATTTCGTTGACGCAGCTTTCATCTAAACTCTTTGACGCCACGGGGCCACTGATCTCAACAGGTATGCCATTGCCGTAGATCAGTGCTCCTTCTTGTATCAGTGTGTAACATATTCATGCACACTGTCGGCGCCACCCGTGTAGTAATTTTCCCCGGGCGCTAATAAGGGCCAAGTTAATTTTCCACAATAATGTATAGGCCCAAGTTTGGTCACCAATATTGGGCCTATATCGATTTGTCCCGCTTTTTTGTTGTAGCCCCATATACGGTGTCCACTTTGGGCCCTACTGGCTGTCCAAATTGGCCCCAGTTTGACCACGCATATGGGGCCGAATTAAATACGTGGGACAATCCAACATTGGCCCAATACAGGCGACCTTACTTGGGCCTGAATAATATCGAGCCAAATTAACTTGGCCCCTGTTTTCGCCCAACAAAAATTTCCACACGGGATATATATATAATATATGGGTTTTAAAATTATCCTGCGAGCCTGGATAAACCCTGACTCGGGCCAACTTTGGCAGAGGTTAGGCAAGCCCAGACAAAATGAGTCCAAATGCCCAGTTAATCAATTTTGGCAAAAATTAGACAAGCCTGGACAAAATGAGTCTGAATGCCTGGCTACACCCCGACCCTGCTATATCCAGAGAGATCATTTTTTCTTAGATTAAACGCTATTCTATTGCCCGACTAGTTAATTTCCGTAGTTACTTTGTTAGCGAGAAAGATTTTTAGACAAAATGGCGTTTACTGTAAGTTGACCGCGCCGTGGTAGATGGCGTCTGATATGGTTGACCGAACGCCTAATTAACCCCCGACTTGGCCCGACTTTGGCACAGATTGGGCAAGCTTGGACATGATGAGTCTGAATGTTTGGCTAAACCCCGACTTGACCCAAGTTTGGGACAGGTTAGGCAAGCCTGGACAATATGAGTCCGAATGCCTGGCTAAACTCCGACTTGGCCCAACGTTGGCACAGATTGGGCAAGCCTGGACAAAATGAGTCCGAATGCCAGGCTAAGCCCTGACTTGGCCAAAGTTTGGGACAGGTTAGGCAAGCCTGGACAAAATGAGTCCGAATGCCTGGCTAAACCCTGACTTGGCCCAACGTTGGCACAGATTGGGCAAACCTGGAGAAAATGAGTCTGATTTCCTGGCTACACCTCGACTTGGTCCAAGTTTGGGACAAGTTGGGCAAGCGTTCACAAAATGAGTCCGAATGCCTAATTAACTTCCGACTTGGCCCAAGTTTGGGACAGGTTAGGCAAGCCTGGACAAAATGAGTCTGAATGCCTAATTAACCCCCGACTTGGCCCAAGTTTGGCACAAGTTGGGCAAGCCTGGACAAAATGAGTCTGAATGCCTAGCTATACCCCGACTTGGGCCAACGTTGGCACAGATTAGGCGAGCCTAAACAAAATTAACTTGGATGCCAAAATAAACCCTACTTATGCCCCAGTGACGCAACAGTGAGAATGCCTTTATAGTGGATGCCCTGTTGACGCCCAGAAAGGGCCTCTTTTCTAATTGGGACGCCCTAACAATTTTCTACACGGGCGTCTAAAATCATGCTCAGCATTTTCTCATGCTTAACGTATACACCATACACACTTATGTTTAAAGTAGTATATGTGCGTGTACCCAGCCAATACTAAAGTCTCAAGTTCGAACTGGCGACCCAGCTGGCGCTACAATAATCGGCACGCCTCATTGTATGCAACCCGCATGTCATTCATGTGATTCTCACTTCACATTCCATTGCGCAAGGCGTATTGATGTTTGATTATTGGGGCCGTCCATAAATTACGTAACGCACTTTAGGGGAGGGGGGGGGGGGGTCTGACCGAGCGTTACGCAGCGTTACAGGGGAGGGGGGGGGGGGGGGGGGAGCCTCTGTCACGTAACGCAATTTCTTGCTTTTTTCGTGAAAAAATTGATTTTTTATTCGAAATTATTATAATCGTTGGAAATTATGAAAATCCTTATTGTTGACACATGAGAATAAAACCTGGTGTTACGTTACATCCTGGGGGGGGGGGGGGGGGTGCTTAGCGTTACGGAGCGTTACATGGGGGGAGGGGGGGTCAAAATCGCCCAAAAAGTGCGTCACGTAATTTATGGACGGCCCCTTAATTTAGTAAGTATTTACTAAATAATTGCTTCTTTATTGGTCTTGATTGCGCACCCTCATTTCTAATTGCTGCGCGATGGTTTTCCCACGAAATAAATAAAACCCAATCGTCGATATTTGATCTGATCAATTCAGGCGTTTCCCGTTAGCCTACCTTTTAGGCGCGTGATTTTCTACACCATCGCTCTGTATAGCCAATAAAATTCGCAGTAATTTTAGCAGATGATTCTCCGGATATATTTTTCTGATAACCCAGCTGAGCTTCGTTTGACACAGATTTCATCAAAGTTCGTAGGTCATCTATTTTTGCCGATGATAAGCCTGTTGAAGCAACGTCCGAAATCTTTTTGATAAACTTGGCGCTATCAAAAATACGTTTCCATACCCGAAATGTTTCGCGTTATTTGAGTGATCATCCGAAAATATCACTCCGATGTTTCCATCACATTTCATCTAGATATTTAGAATAATGGAATAACTCGAGTCATACCGTTCTTCCATAAAAGCTGTTTAGTTTAACCCTTCAATATTCAACCGTCTTTTATCAAATATAGTATATTACGATATTAGTGCGGTAAGTTCGAGATTACACGTGAGTGCGGAGGTGGCGCACGAGCGCAGCGAGTGCGAGACCCCGCACGAACGTGTAGTCTCGAACAGCCGCACTAATATCGTATACTATTTTATGTAATACGTACGTGTTAGGAGCGGTAGATGGCAGTCACATCGATTTGCGTGAAATAATCATTATTTCACGCAAATTCTGATTATTTCACGCAAATAGCGCACTACTCGGTAATATGTCACTTACCGACCGGAAAACATCACCGGTAAACGCCTCCTAACACGTACATATTACATAAAATATATAATGTAGATCTATGGTCACTGATGATTTTTATGCAATCTCTGGAAAAACGGTATAACCCGACTCACACCGTTATTCCGCCCATCCCCGCACGGAAATATATATATGCGAAAAATATATGCGACATATTTGTTTTTTGCGCTAAAATATAAGTAACATTTATTTTTTATAAGTTTGATATAAATGTCAACATACATGTAGTGGCATGTATGTCGACATAGATGTCGACATAGATGTCAACACTATGTAAAATTCATCTAACATATAGGATACATATATGTAAATGCGTACATACCGGGATTATTCGTGGATGCGCACCATGCCCAGAACCGAAGATACCCGAACGTGTACGCCGTATTATAGGCAACTTAAGATACACGTATATATACACGCATATACACGTAAATACTGCCTGTGTGTTTGTTTCGCTCTCGCCGCAGAGTTCAAAATGACGGCAAGCTGTCATCTGTTGTAGAGCTTCTATGTGCATTGGTTTATAGGTCTATGTTTATAGGTTATTCTTCAATTACAAAACTTGTTGGTTAACGCGGATCAGTGATGAATCGATTTCGAATAATTACGTATGATTAATTAAAAGATATGGTTAAACAATTTGATCTGCCAGCCTGTCGATGCGATGATGTCTTATAGGTTAGAATGTATTCTCCTGCACCGCAGATGTGTTCCAGGTGAACGAAAATAATGTTTCGTCGTATTAGTGATCTACGTGTCAGCAAATCAGGTAAATTCCATTATAATAACTCATTGCAGCATCAAATTTCGATAACCAACGTGATTGATTTACAATAGTAATTATACTCTGTTTGTGAGCACCCTCAGGTAGTCAATTTTTGCGGTCCACAGGTACAGCACCTGCATGATCGCTGGCATCGACCTCCTACTTCCTATCCGACATATTTCCTGCTCGCTATACCAGAAATCACCATGAATATGACAGGAATTCCAAGACTCGCATCGTAATCCCGTAGAATTCATTACCATGGTACTGAGACCCTATGCTACAAGACCATGTCGTAAGTAGCATTAAATTTCGATAACCAACGTGTTTAATTTACAATACTTATTATACTCTGTTTGTGAGCACCCTCAAGTAGTCAATTTTTGCAGTCCACAGGTACAGCACCTGCATAATCGCTGGCACCGACCTCCTACTTCCTATTCGACATCTTTCCTGCTCGCTATACCAGAAATCACCATGAATATCATAGGAATTTCCAGAATCGCATCGTTATCCCGTAGGATTCATTCCCATGGTACTGAGACCCTATGCTACAAAACCATGTTGTAAGCAGCATTAAATTTCGATAACCAACCTGATTAATTTATCACACTAATTATACTCTGTTTGTGAGCACCTTCAAGTAGTCAATTTTTGCAGTCCACAGCTACAGCACCTGCATAATCACTGGCACCGACCTCCTACTTCCTATCCGACATCTTTCCTGCTCGCTATACCAGAAATCACCATGAATATCACAGGAATTGCCAGAATCGCATCGTTATCCTGTAGGATTCATTCCCACAGTACTGAGACCCTATGACACAAGACCATGTTGCAAAGACTCTGCAGCCTAGACAAGCAGGATCATACTATGAAAATTTGATTATGTGAAAATTCTTAAGGGGAGACTTTGATAAAAACGATTTTTTCATGTTTTAAATTAGTAAAAAAAATCCAATCAAAAATTTCTTGCATCAAAATTTAGATTATGGTAGTATGGGTATTGAACAAAAAAGTCAATCCTCTTAGTTGAAAGTGTATGCGCAAGGAGTTTTTGGCAGCGCTGCACAAAAAATTTTCTGCTAAAGGTTCCTTGGGCATACACTTTCAACTCAGAGGATTAACATTTTTTTTTAATACACATAATACCATAATCTAAATTTTGATGCAGTGAATTTTAATTTGGATTTTTCTACTCATTTAGAGAATGACAAAATCATTTTCATCAAAATTTCACCGAAGTCTCCCCTTAACAAAGACAGATAACATATTTCGAGACTCATGTAATGTAATTTCATAAGAGAGACTAGTTTCATATCCAACTACGAAACGACACAGGATAATCTCACAAGTTCTTCTATGCCAGTGTACAAATTGAATCAGTTTCACAACACAGGGTGCCGAATATTTTATATGCAAGTTCTTTAGAGTTTAGAGTTTAGAGTTTAGAGTTTATTCACCAGAGATACAGATATTACATAAAATATAACGACAATATCTGTCCTATAGAGGTGTTACCACCTGTCCATAGGCCTGGAAAGAGGAAAACTTAACTAAAATACCGTATTGTTCCGAATATAAGTCGAGGTTTTCTGTTGCCAATATCATCGGCAAAAATCGCCCTCGACTTATATGCGAGCTCGACTTATATTCGGGATTTTTAGGAAATTTACCTTAATGACTGAAAAAAAAGAAACTTCTTATTGAAAACAGTGCAATACCTATGAAAAATATCCATGTCAACGGTTTTAATTTGAGTAGCACTAAACTCGACTTATATTCGGTATTTAAAAAGAAGTTCCTAAAATATAGTCTGGAAACTGGGGTCGACTTATATTCGGAACAATACGGTAATATAAATAAAAACTTTGTTCAGTAATAATTTTTTTATGACAGTACACATTAATCAAACTGGTCAAAAAATGAACAAATAGGACGACTAAGAGATTAAGATCAATTGAGCCAAGAGTTAGCCAATAAATATTCCAAAGACGACCTTGGATAATTACAGATACAATATTCTAATTTAAAGGCTGCGTTCAACAATACTACTAAAACTTTTAGAAACGGTGAAACTTTTTCTGACGAGTGTTGCAATCACACGAGATCAGAAGAAGTCTTTCAGTCGGGTATTGTATACAGAGCTATACTTTATAAGGTGTGAAAATGAGGGTGTTACCCACTCGGAAAATTTTAAAAAATATTTTCTCGTCGTCTGTAATAGTATTCTAAGTCTCAGTCCAAGAATTGTCAAAGTTTTTAATGTAATTTTGTGAAATACGAGTAGTTTATGGTTTTATTTTCCTAGAAACGATCAGTCTGAGCATGTATTCTAATTCTGTATCCAATGAATTTTTGAAGTTTCATAAATGTATGAATGAAATCGAATCATCCATACCTCGTCATTGTTATCTATTAGTAGCATGTTGTCACGTGCTTTCAAATTTTATGAACTTTTCTCCTTCTCAATTAGATATTGATATATTAAATATTTATAATACTTATACCGATGATTACTTTGGAAAAAGAATAAATAATCTGCTGGAACATACGATTTTCATGCACGCATTTGTATTTATTTAGCTTGAAGTCTTGAATTTTACATTATAAGAAGCCAGCAGTCGTCCCTGATAATATTTTAGGTCTCAGTCTAAGAATTGTCAAAGTTCAAAATGTAATTCTTTGAGAGATGAGTAGTCGCCGGAGAAGGCATTCTAAGTCCCAACTACGATTCCACCTGAACGAACTTATTACAGTGAATAAGTATTGAAGTATTTTATCGACTTATAGATACAGCGTGTTGTAATAGAGTAGCTACTTTTCATGAATATGCATCGTTAAACTAATGTATGCCCCAACTGGGGTTGAAAAAGTAATTGCTTGTGCATTTGAACAGTTAATTTGATGGGGTTGAGGTTGCCATGAACTGTGCTTCACTATACCGAAAGTGTCACTGCACTAAAGTTAAAAATTGGGTAGAGCGTCAACTGCAAGGACTCTTACTACTGAGCTGAGATGTGAAACTTGAGATTTGAGATTGTACCGGATTCATAATCAATTTCAACATTATTGTCTCACTCATCAGAATTGAAGAATAATTTATGCAACAAATAAGAGTGCCTGTTGATAAAAAAATTATGTATTTATTGTTATTAGAGTGATACAAATTTGATATTCAGTACTATGTTAACCCATACACAGGTCAACCGATACATAATGTAATAAATCAATTAACATTATTAACAATTCTCACACATTGATACCATCATTTTGATAAAATTTTAATAAAAGCCTGCTTTTACAGGCTGCAGAGTCTGTGCGACATACTCTTATTGATTAGTGTCTCAGAATCGTGATAAAGAATCCTATAGGATAATGGAGCAAGTTTGGGAATTCCTGTGATATCGATTGTGATCTCTGCGTTAGCAAGCGGGGAAGATGTTGGGTGGGACGTAGGACGTTGATGTTAGTTCTCATGCGGGTACTGTACCTGTGGACCGTAAAAATTGACTAGTTGAATAGGGGCTAATAATCATGGTAAATGAGAATGAATCACATTGATTATTGAAATGCAATGCCGCAACAAATTA
Organism: Tenthredo mesomela; assembly: GCA_943736025.1. Taxonomy (NCBI): domain Eukaryota; kingdom Metazoa; phylum Arthropoda; class Insecta; order Hymenoptera; family Tenthredinidae; genus Tenthredo; species Tenthredo mesomela. The sequence goes on along the minus strand of OX031015.1, from coordinate 11,593,423 downwards.
TAGAATGTGATGTCATTCACTGGCAAATATAAATAGTAGATACAAAACTATGACATGCGGGATAGTTGGTAAAATATTTGATTATTGAAAACGAATTTTAGAAAGTATTCGTTCCTTCGATGTATTTGATGTATCGGAGAGCAATAAAGATCCGATACCTCTGGGAGGAAAATCAATTGCCATGTTGGCTGTAAAATCGTCAGTTACATGTTCGAAAGAAACGAATAACCAGTCTAGCCTGGACAAGACGTAAGCCATTAACCCTAGAACGGTACACATATTTTTTTGCCCTTATTACGGTACACATGGGTCCGTGGTACCCAGGTGACGAAATGGTCAGTAATTCTGGTCCATTGTCATTATTTTACCTTTAAAACCAGTGAAATCGATCGAACAGACTGTGGACTACACACATAAATTGTAAAAAAATTAATTTAAAGATTAATGAACAAATTATAAGCTGTCGCAGAAGAGGCAATTCAACAAAATTCCACAAAAACGGGTTTTCGTTGGAAAAGTTCTGGGTACCTGTGACCCATGTGTACCGTTCTAGGGTTAACAGTGTCAGTTTTAACTGGTGAACCATAACACGTAATTATTATTGATATCTCAATCAACTCGTGTAGACACGGTATTTTTTTTTAACTTGATCAAAGTAGGTCTTTAAACTTATTTTGAACATACTTAGTACATAGGATATGTGGAATGAGAACGAAGCAATGGGCTGGTATTTGCGCCACGAAATTTAGCTGAAGGAAGTCGCTCTAGCAAGAGAACGCAGAGATGCGAAGGACTCCTGTTTTTTTTTTTGAGCAAATATTTTTTTGACGTTATTCGTGCTCGATAGGGATTGAAGACGCAAAGGTTACAGACTTAAGGAAACATGAGGTGAATTAGGCTAAGGAATCTCAACATTGACCGACATTTCAGATCCTCCTCAAAAATCCGAGGTCTCAGACCATCACTTCGAATTGCATTGACTTTTAATTTGCATTTCATTGACCCTATAGAAAATTTGGAGAAATTTAAAATTTAAAATTTTCTGAGTGGGTAACACCCTCATTTTCACACCTTCTAAAGTATAGCTTTGTATACAATACCCGACTGAAAGACTTCTTCTGATCTCGTGTGATTGCAACACTCGTCAGAAAAAGTTTCACCGTTTTTAAAAGTTTTAGTATAGTATTGTTGGTATTTGTAATTATCCAAAGTCGTCTTTGGAATATTTATTGGATAACTCTTGGCTCAATTGATCTCAATCTCTTAGTCGGCCTATTTGTTTATTTTTTGACCAGTTTGATTAATGTGTACTATCATAAAAAAATTATTACTGAATAAAGAACTTGCATATAAAATATTCGGCACCCTGTGTTGTGAAACTGATTCAATTTGTACACTGGCATAGAAGAACTTGTGAGATTATCCTGTGTCGTTTCGTAGTTGGATATGAAACTAGTCTCTCTTATGAAATTACATTACATGAGTCTCGAAATATGTTATCTGTCTTTGTTAAGGGGAGACTTCGGTGAAATTTTGATGAAAATGATTTTGTCATTCTCTAAATGAGTAGAAAAATCCAAATTAAAATTCACTGCATCAAAATTTAGATTATGGTATTATGTGTATTAAAAAAAAATGTTAATCCTCTGAGTTGAAAGTGTATGCCCAAGGAACCTTTAGCAGAAAATTTTTTGTGCAGCGCTGCCAAAAACTCCTTGCGCATACACTTTCAACTAAGAGGATTGACTTTTTTGTTCAATACCCATACTACCATAATCTAAATTTTGATGCAAGAAATTTTTGATTGGATTTTTTTTACTAATTTAAAACATGAAAAAATCGTTTTTATCAAAGTCTCCCCTTAAGAATTTTCACATAATCAAATTTTCATAGTATGATCCTGCTTGTCTAGGCTGCAGAGTCTTTGCAACATGGTCTTGTGTCATAGGGTCTCAGTACTGTGGGAATGAATCCTACAGGATAACGATGCGATTCTGGCAATTCCTGTGATATTCATGGTGATTTCTGGTATAGCGAGCAGGAAAGATGTCGGATAGGAAGTAGGAGGTCGGTGCCAGTGATTATGCAGGTGCTGTAGCTGTGGACTGCAAAAATTGACTACTTGAAGGTGCTCACAAACAGAGTATAATTAGTGTGATAAATTAATCAGGTTGGTTATCGAAATTTAATGCTGCTTACAACATGGTTTTGTAGCATAGGGTCTCAGTACCATGGGAATGAATCCTACGGGATAACGATGCGATTCTGGAAATTCCTATGATATTCATGGTGATTTCTGGTATAGCGAGCAGGAAAGATGTCGAATAGGAAGTAGGAGGTCGGTGCCAGCGATTATGCAGGTGCTGTACCTGTGGACTGCAAAAATTGACTACTTGAGGGTGCTCACAAACAGAGTATAATAAGTATTGTAAATTAAACACGTTGGTTATCGAAATTTAATGCTACTTACGACATGGTCTTGTAGCATAGGGTCTCAGTACCATGGTAATGAATTCTACGGGATTACGATGCGAGTCTTGGAATTCCTGTCATATTCATGGTGATTTCTGGTATAGCGAGCAGGAAATATGTCGGATAGGAAGTAGGAGGTCGATGCCAGCGATCATGCAGGTGCTGTACCTGTGGACCGCAAAAATTGACTACCTGAGGGTGCTCACAAACAGAGTATAATTACTATTGTAAATCAATCACGTTGGTTATCGAAATTTGATGCTGCAATGAGTTATTATAATGGAATTTACCTGATTTGCTGACACGTAGATCACTAATACGACGAAACATTATTTTCGTTCACCTGGAACACATCTGCGGTGCAGGAGAATACATTCTAACCTATAAGACATCATCGCATCGACAGGCTGGCAGATCAAATTGTTTAACCATATCTTTTAATTAATCATACGTAATTATTCGAAATCGATTCATCACTGATCCGCGTTAACCAACAAGTTTTGTAATTGAAGAATAACCTATAAACATAGACCTATAAACCAATGCACATAGAAGCTCTACAACAGATGACAGCTTGCCGTCATTTTGAACTCTGCGGCGAGAGCGAAACAAACACACAGGCAGTATTTACGTGTATATGCGTGTATATATACGTGTATCTTAAGTTGCCTATAATACGGCGTACACGTTCGGGTATCTTCGGTTCTGGGCATGGTGCGCATCCACGAATAATCCCGGTATATGTTATAATATATGCGAACATCTTTGGATTTTACGCACATATATGTTATAAGTGCGACATATATGTTGCATATATTTTTCGCATATATATATTTCCGTGCGGGTCCCCTCAATTCTGAATCATGATATCGTGTATCTTGTATTCAAAATTGAAAGTTTTAAATGATTTCGATGAATTTGCAGAATAGTCATAATGAACCCCATAGCATTGTGGTTTTAACCAGTATGTTTTCAGGATATTTTTTTCTCGCAAAATTGTTGTAGAATACAGATTCGGTTGATGAATATCAATGGTGAGATTACATGTCAGGGCAGTGTGCGTAGGATTAAAAGTTAACGATTGCAGGTCGCACACACAAGGGCCTGTGCATAAATATTCTCAGAAAACCCAAATTTTCAGATCACATCACTATTTAAATTTGTTTAATTCAGCATGTAGTAGAAGAAACTGGATGAAAATCTACAGACTGCCATTGAAACTGTATTTTCTGTACGTCTTTTTCTCATTAGCATTATATTATGCTTAATGGAATTTACAACCCCAACTGGATACGTTGATTCATTCTTCTGATATTCTACAGAGAGCATATTATGGGGAAGTCCACAGAACCTTTAAATTTTTTGATACTCGGTTGTCTACCTATGAAAACAGAATTTGAAGTGGGTATCAAGTATGTATGCCTTCAGTTCAATTATATTACCAGGCAAATTAATGATGTTTAACGGTTGAACAGTGATCCACATATTTCTGGGAGACTTTGAAAAATAAATTGCTGAAAAATTGCACATTTTCAAGTGATACTCTGAATTCTTTTTTTCGTTTTCCGCCTCCAACTTTTTGAGGAGTTTATGAATCGATTTGAAAATTTGGTAAAATCTTCTTCTAATTAAGACTTGCGAAGTAATTGATGTTATATAAGTGTGCCATTCAACGTTTCACCATGATTCGCACTCACAGTAGCGATACTTCATTTTTGGTCGCTAAGACATTTTCTACTTTTTCGTTTGTAATTTTTTTGAGGAATCTACAAGTTGACATTTTGATTTCACGTCCAGATAGCTTTACAAAAAACAAAAAAAAGTGTGGTTCCAAAATAAAGTGCCATCAAAAATGATGAAGCTAGAAGTCGAAGTATTTGAACATTTAGCGTAACTATTTTTCAAAATCATATTCTTTCGTTGGCACGGCTCCAATTTTATTTCTTACACGTCAAAACGTCCTGTAATTCGTGAACCTTTATTATAGAAATCTACTACGAAAATCCTCACATTAAACTCTCGGTATACTTCTAATATTATGAAGTTTTCTTTGGTCAATAAATATTCGATTATTTTTGTGAAATGTTAAAATTTATAGAATTGAAATGTGGAATTTCTCAGATTTCATCAATATGAACGCATATTTGTACCGTGAGTAGGTACAAAAAATAAAAAATAAAAAAATTTAAATAAACAAAAAAAAAAAGTCTTAAAATAAAATTAAAAAAATTCAAAAATAAAATCGAATAAATAAGTAAATAAAAAACCATGTTGTAAGTTATAACGATGGAATTAAGATAAAGGAATCTTTTCGTCAAAAAAAGTATTTCACAGTTTATTAGCGGAAAAATACTGGACGGTACTGATTACTGTAAGTTATTGACCTCTGGCTGTAGTTAACAGAAATTTTGTAAGTACAAAATAATCGCGCTGCACTCGTTATTGATCTCCCGATATTTTTTCATTCCTGTTCGACGAATAACAAATCTCTTCTTATCGTTTATCCGAATGATTTAACGATTCACGTCGTACGTCAGTCAAAGTACGAAAGCCAAGTCGAGTGTTAGTTGAGTACTTTGTAATATATCATAATTTAGTTGGCAATTGAGCAACGAGTCATTATGGATTACATATACTTCACTGCAGGTGTTGGTGTGTTGTTAGTGATTTATTATTACTATCTGACTATAAATTGTACATATTGGAAAAAAAGAGGCGTACCGTATATGGAGGGTACCTTACCAGGGCTTGGAAATCTGTCCCCGTTGTTTTTGATGCGGAAGAACATATATCAGGTATTTGAAGATTTGTATAACAAAATGCCCGGGTGTAGTATGGTCGGATTTTATTTCGGAAGAGACCCTGCACTTTTAATAAGAGATCCAGAATTGGTGAAATCAACCCTTCAAACAAATTTTTCAAGCTTCAGTACGAATGGTAGCAGCATTAATCCAGAAATAGATCGTTTATTGTCAGTGAATCCGTTTTTCTTGGAAGGAGAACCGTGGAGATCTACTCGGCAACAATTATCCTTCGCCTATACTTCAGGAAAGCTTAAATACATGTACGAGTCGATTGATACTGTTTGTGCAAAGTTTGTCAAGTACTTGAATAATAAAATCGAAAAAGGAAATGGTGAGGTTGAGGTCGAATTCAAGGAACTGTACTCAAGATACACCGCTGAAGTTATAGCCAGTGCAGCGTTTGGCATTGAAGGTAACTCGTTCAAGGATGATGAAGATGGTACTTTTGTAGAAATTGGAAAAACCATCTTCGAACCTTCATTCACTAAGGGAGTCAAACAGCTTGCGGTCATGTTTGTACCTTTCATCGCGAACATATTTCGCGCAGGGCTAGTATCACCTCAAGTTGACAAAATTTTCAGGACCATAATAAAAGACGTGCTGAAGTACAGAGAAGATAATAATCTGCAACGTCCGGACTTTTTGCAGTTGATGATGAACCTGAAAAAAGCTGGATTATCGGATCACCGGGTTAGTGGAGAGTTTGACGACACGACAATCACTTCGCATTCGGCTACATTTTTTATTGAAGGGTACGAGACGTCGAGTATTACCTTGAGTTTTATTTTTCACCAATTAGCAAGTCACCCAGAAATTCAGCAGCGAGTACGCGACGAAGTTTTAACCCTTGTAGAAAAACATGATGGAATTACTTACGAGGCGCTTCAAGAAATGACGTACATGGACAAAGTTATAAATGAAACTATGAGGATGCATCCTCCTATCGGGGTGTTGTTTAAAGTCTGTACGGAAGAAATTGAACTGAAAGGATCCGATGGAATCACCTGTCAAGTTATGCCTAGGACTCCTGTATTGATATCTATCAGCGGACTTCACATGGATCCCGAATACTGGACAAGTCCTGAAGAATTTGACCCTGATCGTTTCTCCGAAGAAAATAAACAGGGCAGACACAGATTTATTCATCTTCCGTTCGGAGATGGTCCTCGGGCTTGCCTTGGATTGCGAATGGCCATACTGCAAGTGAAGGCCGTGATCGCGACAACAGTTAAAAATTATTCCTTCGAACGATCGTCGAAGACCCGACTGCCACTGAAACTGGATCCGCACTACTTTCTCGCCTCTGCTATAGGTGGGCTATGGGCGAAGATAAAACCTCTGTAGTTGATGGACTCTCATCATCAAACCCCTTCAGCGGTTGTATAACATCAATAAAATGTATGTGTTCATTCAAGTGAATGATATGTTCCACATATTTCCTTGATAGCGCCTAAAGTGCGCTAAAAAAAAAAAAAAAAATTAGTAGGGATAACAGTAGAAATGAATAAAAATAAATAGTACACATTGTTTGTTGGTATTCAAACTTTATACAAAAATTTATTTCACTTTATTTTTACAAAAATTACTATACAAAAAATCACGTGATCCACAACACTAAGAAAGAAAAGTTCCTCCACAGTCGGCATCATATCTCCAGTAAATGTTGATCAATCTGCAAAATTCAAAAGAAAAATTTTAAATAAAGTTGTAGTTATAGTATGTCGAGCCGGAATTTTGAATTTTGAAAAATTTAGCAATTTATGGCAGTTTAAAAAAAAATATGCGTTTTACGTCATAAATTTTACACTTCAATTATTTTTATAAAATTAAATATTTTTATAAACCCCCATTTTCACACCTTGTAAAGTAAAATTTTGTGCAATACTCGACGGAAAAACTTTTTCTGACGATTGTGATTGCACAACTCGCCTTCGGCTCATGGTGCAACCTCACACTCGTCAGAAAACATTTTACTGGCCTCGTATTGTATTGTACTATTTTTTTCCATACGTTTGCTTGTTTCATTCTTATTGAAAAAAACCTTTACTTGTCGACGACAATGAATCGTACCTGATTTCCTGCAATTCGTCGCTCCCCTTCCGTCTCGTTTCTTCTTGATTTTAAGTCTATTTGTGAACATTTCTGAAAAGCCTATTGTCACAACACCTGCATGGAAAGTACGACTTTCGGCCCCTTGCGTTAGCGGGAATCGTACTTTCCGATGCCAGGGGGTAGTGAAAAATAGTATACGTCACACGGGACTAAAAAACCCGCATGAAAAAATATGTATGTGAGATATATAGCGAAATATATTCAATATATATGGGGCTTTCCAAGTGAAATCAGGAAGTGATCTCCCTCACCCCCTACGATTTTGAGCTGTCGTTTTTATTTCACCTCTATGTGACCCCAAATGAGCCCCGAATTTTTTTTCGGATTTTTCCTCCCCCTCCTTGTCATCCTGCCATGCGTCTTTATTCGTTGGTGCAAGAGAAAACAGAAACACCAGTTCTAGATATTTAATAAGTCAATCAAGGTGATTTTTTTTTAGGTCATTATTAAACTAAGCAAGATATCAAATTTTAGCAAAATATATTTTGTTTTTCTTTTTTTTTTTTTTTTTTTTATTACAAGTATGATCATTTTTATTCGAAATTTTACGAATTTTGGATTTTTGTGAAATGAAAATCATTGAAAAAGGATATCAGCAGGCTTCAGCCCATATTCTAATTATGACAAAAATTATTGTTTTCAGATGACAAATTTATGAAAAAAAAATCGTTCGTCTAGAACTGGTGTTTCTGTTTTCTCTTGCATCAACGAATAAAGACGCATGGCAGGATGACAAGGAGAGGGAGGAAAAATCCGAAAAAAGTTCAGGGCTCATTTGGGGTCACATAGAAGTGAAATAAAAACGACAGCTCAAAATCGTAGGGGGTGAGGGAGATCACTCTCTGATTTCACCTGGAATGCCCCATATACAATACAAATATACCATACCGCGAAGTTCTGTGGACACGGAACGCTAGGGATACCAACCCAAAAAGGGTCCTATTTTATGGGCAGTAAGCTGCAGCAACAGTTTAGTAACTTACTAGATGTTTCTAGTAAGATCACTAGAAATAACTGGAAATCTAGTCACTAGATTTCTAGTGATCTCTAGTGATTTTACTAGAATCATCTAGTAAGTTACTAAACTGCTGCTGCAGCTCACTACCCATGAAATAGCACCCTTTTTGGGTTGGTATCCCTAGCGTTCCGCGTCCACAGAACTTCGCGGTATATATGTGCGGCAAAATAAATATATGTGAAATATATTGTAAATTCTCTATATACAGGGTGACCCAAGACCCCCGGACCGGAAGGAATGGGTGAATTCCTCGTTGGATTTTGAGACGAAATTTCCTTTTCGAAAACTTCGTCCGATCAACGGTGTCCAAGTTATTAAAGATAAAGAGTAGCCAATCAGCGCCTCGCTTTAGGTCCGTGCCAGTGCCGGGTCAATAGTGAACGGCGGGCAGGGCCCGTGGTTTATTTTACATTTGGCTACTTTCTTCTTCACTTTACGATCGACGCGTATTATTATTATCATTATTATAAACCACGGGCCCTGCCCGCCGTTCACTATTGACCCGGCACTGGCACGGACCTAAAGCGAGGCGCTGATTGGCTACTCTTTATCTTTAATAACTTGGACACCGTTGATCGGACGAAGTTTTCGAAAAGGAAATTTCGTCTCAAAATCCAACGAGGAATTCACCCATTCCTTCCGGTCCGGGGGTCTTGGGTCACCCTGTATTTCGAATATAAATCGGTTATATTTTCCGCATATATTTTGCTTATATTTCATCAAATATATCCAGCTGAGAATATAACCAATTTATATTGGAAATATTTCGAATATATTTATTTTGCCGCACATATATGTCGTTATATTTTTCGATATATTTCACATACATATTTTTTCGTGCGGGAAGGCCATCTCAAACTGCGTTTTTGCCAATCTGACACGCAGTTTGGAATAGCCTAATTTCCCTCCCTAGATGAGTAATATACTATTCCGTGAGGCTGAAATGTCTCTTCTGACTACTTGATTCGCATCATCTATGATACCATATGAATCCACAATATCATCAAAGAACTATTGTAATTTCTGAATTTTTTCAATGAATTATATATTTTGAAGCAAGTTTCATCCCAGACAGCAAAGAAATAGAAGTTGCCTTAAAGTTGTCTTAAAGTTGTCATATCCCAGCAAAGACAGATATATTGCCGCAACGTTGTATTAATATAATCGAATGTAACGTGCAATATAACGTAGATGTTGCATGTAAGCTGCGGGTAAGTTATTAGTTCCGACTCAAGAACAGATTCATGTAACAAGAAAGTTATATTTTTGTAACTTCACAGTTATGCAACGAGCGTGTAACTGTAATAAAAATGTTACGTGAACGTGATTTGGATTGAGAAATAGCTGTCAGAGCAGTGCAATGTTCCAACTGTACGACAGTTTTTTTTTTTTTTTTTTATACAGTAACAAGGCACCGATTTGACCTTAGTGGTTCTATAATAAACTGTAGTACCATTGAAAATCACTGAATTTTCTAGTTTTTTTTTTTAGCCTTTAGTGACTTATCGCCTTGGTGTAGGCATGTAGTCACTCTGAATTTTCTAGTCCACTCAATGTTTCGCTCGTTATCCATAACTTAATCAACTCAGTGAAGAAATCGAACCTTCTATGAAGATGTGGAACTGCGTTTCGTCCGGGTGTACTCGGCCGGACTCAACAGTAGGGCCGAGAGCCGAGAACACCGTGCCCTTGACGCGGGGTGTCCGGTGGTAGACATGGGTCGTGGCTTAAGGTTGGCATATGTATATGTATATGCGAAGCGTAGTCCTAACTTGATAGCGAGAGCGAAGCGAGCTGGATGCGCCGCGTAGTGAGAGTGGAGCGAAACTCTGAGATGATATTGTGTCAAGTTGTATTATAGAAACATAACACTTATATTATTACCATGTATCGTCTGTTATATTACCATGGTATAACAATGTTACGTAACTTCGATATAACATATGTTATATTACTAAATAGTCTCGATGTTGTATAACAAATACACGTTGTGTTTGCCGGGATATTCTCACTACACCAAGGAATTGTATTTTCTATTTTTCGTAAGAATTTCGGTCTGCGAAATTCTTTTCTTTGTTGATTAGTTGATGGAGCGTGACTTCGCGTCAACTAAGTCCCTCCTATTCTCGATATTTGAGGTGATACATCCTGTATATATGAACTAATTCACAGATTCCCGGTGTGGTTTTGTACCTAAAAATTTTCGACCATTTATTTTTGTCAATAATGGGTCATTTCTGTGGAAATGAGTCGGAAGCCAGCGCAATATAATTCTTGTCAGTGCAGCTCATATGGCACTTTTGATATTTCTCGTTTTCAACTGTTTTTTTGAGAATACCCGAGACGTTGATAGTCTAACAGAAAAATTTAAACACACACGGAAAGACCCGTGGGATAACCGTTCTCCTTCGCGAAATTTTCTGTCGATAAGTTACACCAAATTCACGGAGAATCGATATCTTTGAATCTTGATCTAACAGTTAATTCATTTCGGGATAAAATGGATTGAAAGAACTGCTATGTTCAAGAGTGATCTCTTCGCGCGAGGGCGAATAATTCTCCCAGAATCGAAGACTTGCATGACAATTTCCAAGGAAGAACGGTTATACAACGCTAAGTTAAAGCGCCCTCCCACGGGTCTTTCCGTGCAGCTTTCGAAGGAAATTTTCCGCTCTTTTCATTGCGAATATTTTTATGCACCGCAGACAACCGGAAGTTCAAAATACATACGGCTGAACCTTCTTCCGCAAGTCAAAATTCGATTTTTTTTTCGCCATTCGACAACTTGAAATATTCCCTGTGACATGTCAAAAGTATAGACTGGGCTACCACATACTTAAGTTATACTTACTTAAGGTGCTTTCCTAGGCAATTCCACCAGTCCTGAAAACATCGTGAAAAAATGTGATATTAAACGGAATATCTCTGCCTCGGCACCGAAATCAATGAAACAAAATACGTCGCGCAATTCTATGTGCGACTCCGAACATGTACAGCCCAAAAAATGTTCGTTTTGCGCGAAAATAGAGAAGATATCCATGAAAAACGGTTTTAGAAACGTTTTTCATGGATATCTTCTCTATTTTCGCGCAAAACGAACATTTTTTGGGCTGTACATGTTCGGAGTCGCACATAGAATTGCGCGACGTATTTTGTTTCATTGATTTCGGTGCCCAGGCAGAGATATTCCGTTTAATATCACATTTTTTCACGATGTTTTCAGGACTGGTGGAATTGCCTAGGAAAGCACCTTAAGGGCCTTTCCTACCCAATCCACAACATTGTAATAAACGCGTGCAGAAGGTGCTATTAAACGGAATATCTCTGCCTGGTCACCGAAATCAATGAAACGAAATACGTCGCGCAATTCCATGTGCGACTCCGAACATGTACAGCCCAAAAAATGTTCGTTTTGCGCGAAAATAGAGAAGATATCCATGAAAAACGGTTTTAGAAACGTTTTTCATGGATATCTTCTCTATTTTCGCGCAAACGAACATTTTTTGGGCTGTACATGTTCGGAGTCGCACATAGAATTGCGCGACGTATTTCGTTTCATTGATTTCGGTGCCCAAGCAGAGATATTCCGTTTAATATCACATTTTTTCACGATGTTTTCAGGACTGGTGGAATTGCCTAGGAAAGCACCTTAACAGTCTATAACCACATACTCGAGTATGTGGTAGCCCAGTCTTTACTTTTGACATGTCACAGGGAATATTTCAAGTTGTCGAATGGCGAAAAAAAAAAAAATCGAATTGGGACTTGCGGAAGAAGGTTCAGCCGTATGTATTTTGAACTTCCGGTTGTCTGCGGTGCATGAAAATATTTGCAATGAAAAGAGCGGAAAATTTCCTTCGAAAACTGTGTTTAAATTTTTCTGTTAGACTATCAACGTCTCGGGTATTCTTAAAAAAACAGTTGAAAACGCGAAATATCAAAAATGCCATGAGCTGCACTGATAAAAATTATATTGCGGTGGCTTCCGACCCATTTCCACGGAAATGACCCATTAATGACGAAAAAAAAATGGTCGAAAATTTTGAGGTACAAAACCACACCGGGAATTTGTGAATTAGTTCATATCGACCCCTTAGTGGTAAAACATGCTACCCGAGAATATGCTGGGAAAACATGCTACCCCAGAATAAGCTGGGAAAACATGCTAGCCGAGAATAGGCTGGGAAAACATGCTAGCCGAGAATGAGTTTCAAGAACATACTATCTCACGTCAGAAATTTTTTGGAGCAAAATTTGGTTGGTAACACTGCTGCTCGCATAAAGACGAACAAAACGATCTTCATTCCAATTTTTATACAGAAAGTCTACACAGTCCAACTATTAACATTTGTTGACATACTCGATTGCGGATACTTGTTTTTTTTTTTCTCATGTCATATTTATTTGAAAGATCGTGAAGAACATAAAATGTTATTAACTTTATGTAGATATGTCAGAAATTGAAGTATATAGTATATGGGCCATTATGATTTCCTTTTTCTTCGAGTATGATGGAAGGGAACGCAAAAAATAAACGTCTCAATTTTTTCAGATTTTTCGAACCCCCGGTTCAAAAGTTGACTTATTTTCAGGCAGACATGTATTTGGAGATACATTAGTCGTGAGAAAAAATCCCATGAATGGAATTTTTGGAAGGAATGGCCCATATACTTCAATTTCTGACATATCTACATAAAGTTAATAACATTTTATATTCTTCACGATCTTTCAAATAAATATGATATGAAAAATAAAAAACAAGTATCCGCAATCGAGTATGTTAACAAATGTTTACAAATGATTGATAATAGTTAGACTGTGTAGACTATCTGTATAAAAATTGGAATGAAGATCGTTTTCATCGTCTTTATGCGAGCAGCAGTGTTACCAACCAAATTTTGCTCCAAAAAATTTCTGACGTGAGATAGTATGTTCTTGAAACTCATTCTCGGCTAGCATGTTTTCCCAGCCTATTCTTGAATAGCATGTTTTCCAAGCTTATTCTGGGGTAGCATGTTTTCCCAGCTTATTTTCGGGTAGCATGTTTTCCCAGCTTATTCTCGGGTAGCATGTTTTCCCAGCATATTCTCGGGTAGCATGTTTTACCACTAAGGGGTCGATATGTTATATATAAATGTGTTTTTGCCGGTAATAATCACATTAAGGTACTTGGCGAAAGGTTTTTGCACCGGAGGTGCCTTTTTTGGTACACTTACGCTGAAATGCAAAACGATCGAGCGTGCGATTCACCACCGACACGCGGTGCGATTACACCGCGGTTTTTTACATCGCGCAATTAATCAACTTCACTAAGAAATAAAAGGAAAACGAGTTTCATCCTTGCATATTTGAATACATCCATTGACCTAATTAATAGCCGCCTGCAATGCCTGTCGTTACAGCTATTTCATACAATAAATTGACACTCAGTTTTGCAAGCTTACCCGATCAAACAGCAAGCGCGTTCAGTTGAAAAAAGCTCGCGAATCCGATAAACGCTCTTTGGAAGTTCCGCTTCCGCGGTTTTATTTATTACCGGATCACCTGTGTTCCGGATCATTTCATGATTATTCTGTGTATAAACAATGATTGCCAATCAATTATAACATTTGATACATATCTATATCCGTAAGTTTTCGGTGAAAATGAAAATCCTTACGGTAAAATCCGAAAAACTTTTCCTCGTTGTTAAAATAGTAGTCTATGGCTTGAAGATTATTGGACTTGCTCCATTCAGATTGCCCATTAAATCTCCAATCCAAATTGCCACCTGCAATACGCGTCTTCAGGTTTTCCAATCCTCCAAAATTGGACTGGTATACAATATCTTACTTGTAATCCCCATACTGGTCATGGCTATGTTCGAGCTGCGTTCTATGTTCGAGCTGCGCTCTCTCTTTGGAGATTATTCCAGGGAATCTGTGTTATCCGACGAAGTTTCTCGTGTTATTACACATGCAGAGATAGTCCTTCGTTGCTTCACAGTTTGCATTATTCTCATATTTTGGGGGATTCGTCAAAACAACGCTGCCTCCGTCATGAATCGACTTTTAGAAATCGATCTTGAACTTTCTAGTTTTGAAAAGCAACCGTTTAACATGCGGACTCTGATATTCCTAAATATACACGTAATTATCAATGCCTGTCTATGGACTTATGTATCGTACTTCATAACAAGCAACTCCCCGAATTCTTCATGGTATCTACATTTCGTCTTCAATATTCCACAAAATTGTATCATTTACTGGTTTATTATGGAATATTGTACCGTTGTCGGGCTCGTTGCCAATGATATCGAAACGGTGAACAGGTATTTACTGAATTTCAAAGAGGTTGAAAATTACATTTTTCCTCCATTGTTTCCGAGTGGCGGACTGGCAACTATACTAACACACTGCAACAGCCGGGAGCCAGCTTCTCGCAAATTGAACAAGTACCGTGATATTCGAATGAGGCTAGTCGAGTTGTGCGAGGACATCGGAGACTTCTTCTCAATGCCGATATTATTCTGCATTACCTGCTGCTTCATACCACTTTTTCACAACCTATATCAACTCTTCCGGACCGTCCATAACACACATATTTCGCGGGCTCGAGCTGGTCTTACGACCTTGTATGTCGTTTTGATGTATGCTTATCCCATCGTCTCACTCGCTCTCAACGTCACCCGAGTTGGAAGAGAGGTGACAATCTTTCATTCGATTTTTAATCACTCACTTTCACTGTGTAGAATATTCAATAATTATTCAGCTTTTTGGCAAACAATTGATGGGACACTGCAGGCACAACTGACGAGAAAGATCATTGACAAATTATTGGAAGTAACGATACGAGGAGAAATCATATCGAAGGTAAATCTCGCTCTTTTCATCTACAACCTGATTAGATCATTTATCTCCTTTTTATACGGGGTGACAAATTCTATCTATGAATTTGTTTCCAGCTCGAATTGTTTTCCCATCAGCTCCTACATGAAAACGTCAGTTTCACGGCCTACGGATTCTTCTCATTAGACTCCAGCTTTCTCTTATCGGTAAATAAACCATATATCGTATTAGTTATCAAACAGAGACAACATTTTGTAACATTCTGAGGCATCAATTATTCAGGTCAGACGTACTCTAAATGTGAATTTTCAAATCTTCTGCATTTTGCGGTCCTTCAATCAATTTTATTATTGCAGCACATTTCCTCAGTGTCACAGTCGATTAACATGTATAACTCTCATTGTGCATTATTACATTGCAGATGATGACAAGTACGGTGATGTACTTTGTAGCACTGACACAGTTTCCAACAAATGTAGACAAGAACTGCAGCGGAAGTACATCTCCTAAGCAGACCATCATAACGAATCGTAGCGAATCTTAGAGTCCACATGTGATCAAAACGATCCCAAGCGATCTTCGACTTAAAATATGTTGACAAATGTGTGCTTTTTGGAAAAAAATAGTACCGTTATACGTGTCTTGTAGCTAATTCATCAAATTTTAAGACGACATGGATAGATTAAAAACAAGCGGTTTGGGGCTGACATGGCCAGCCTTTCAACTTCCCGTTTTCAAACTCATTTCGAGATGAATTAATAATAATAATAATAATAATAATAATAATAATAATAATAATAATAATAATGTCATTATCGTATTCGAATTTTTAAAGCACAATGTCAAATTCGTGAGTAGTGATCCAAAAAACCTCATGGCACCAATTTTCATTGGAATCCGTTCATCCATTCTCAAGGAATCATAATTTTTATTTTATTTTCTAGAATTTTGTTATTCAAGTAATTCGAAAAGTACTGAAGCGATCAGAGCCAAAATTTAATCAGTTCTAAGTTGAGAAAAGCCGCGTCGATTGGCCTAATTCGATTAAAATCCGCTCACTTCTTCCCGAGGTATCATGGGGACAAAAATTTGGTCACACACACACACCCATACATCAATCTCAAAATAGTCGGAGGTGATTCTCCGGACCTCAAAACGTGGAGATCCAGTGAAAACTCAACTTTTAACTTTCGGGGTGATTACAATAACTTCCTTTTTTCTATGAAAACAGAGAAACGGGAAGTTGAAAAAAAGTTTTAGTTATAGAAAAATGTGCTTGAAGTTTTTCAATTTTTCGAATAGGTATAAGCTTACGTATCAGTTTGACGCAGGTTCTGCAATTTTGCAGCTGTAAGAAGAACTACATTAAGGGGGGATTCTCTTTTTTCTTCGCTAAATTAATCGTTTTCTTCTAATTTTCCGGTGAAGAAACTGTACAACGGATCAATGCGAAATTTGGCATGTGGACTTATTAAAAAAAAAAAAAAAAAAAAATAATCCGTTGAATATTTTTTTGTTTATAACAAAAAGATCGATCCATTTATTTGGATCAATCGATATTTAGAGTTCAAAACATCACCGGATCTTCAATTTTTTTTTTTTTTTTGGTTTCTTTTTCGTTTCGTCAAACGATCGCTACATGGTGTAAAGTAAAATGTTCATAAGTTTTTGTTGCAGGATTAATAGCACGATTCAAATCGTGCACATCGTCAACTAGGGATCATCGCTCGTTGAGGGGGGTGGGAGGCGTATTTTTCGGAGGAAATGATTCTCAATTTTTTGTGAATAGATAAGAGATAAATAGATCCACATGCCAAATTTCGCATCGATCCGTTGTACAGTTAATATTAACGTTAATATTAAATAATAATAATAATAATAATAATACGTTAATATTAATTAACGTTAATATTAACGTTCGATAAAGTACCGGGTACCAAATGTTCCCATGGCAACTTCGCAACAAATATTACAACTTTAGCCAATGTTTGATGCAACCGTCGGTGAGTTCACTGTTGATAATGAGACGAAATTATTCCAATACTTTTATTCTCGTATTTATATGGTCTGGGAATAAAACTGAATCCTCCGAATGTCACATTAACTTATACTGAAAGAAAAGTTCAATCGACTTAACTAAATATTTTTGCCTGTAGTCACAAATAAATATTTGATGGATTCATCTCAATATTATTCAGTACAAATAAAAGTCACCCACAAAATCAGTTAACTTTGGTTGTAGTACCGAAAATGATATAGAGATGAATCAATTGAATGTTTATTTGTGACTATGGGCAAAAATATTTAGTCAGGTCGATTAAATTTTTATCACAGTCTAATAGTAAATAGACGACATAATTATAGGAAAGAGAAGAAATAATTTTTTGTACAAATTGACACGTCACGGAAATGGAGATTTGTATGTTATAACCGATTGAAATTACACCAAAATTGAATTATCTCCATCGCCGAAGCTTTTGATGATGAACAACTAATCATGATGCAATTATAATAATTTGAACAAAGTTTCAGTGCGGATTTTCGCTGATAATTCAAACTACGGCGTCAAATCAATAGTTTTATATTCTTAATTCACAACTATGTCGAACGCGAAACTCGCTGTGTATATTTTTTACACTTTTCAAACTATTTGTGCAAAACTGTTCATTCAATCGGATAAACCGACCTTCGCGTTCCATAGACTCATTAACTTCAATAAATTACTTAGTACAAAAATGTATTTTCTAGTTGACTTCAATAAAAGTATATGCTATCAGATTTTCGTACAAAATCTTACAAGAACCCTTATTGCCCCTTGTCTCCGTTGTATTTGAATCATGCAAAGTACGATTTACTTGAATTATTTCATCGATACGCGTAGAATTTAAATATGAAGGATCTCCACGTAGTCAATGTCAGAAATGTTTTCAGCTTATCGATCGTTGTACTTTTACATCCAGTACATCCATTATACCATGCATCAGTTCATCAATTGCAAACAGTTTTACTTGTTTGTTAATTTTTGCTAAATCTTCAGTGTAATGCCATACATCTGTATCTATTAGGGTGGTCCTTATCTAGGGTGTTTTCGACATTTCCTGCGGACAAGGTGAAAAAAGTTTGCAAATCAATTTTAAAAAAAGTATGCGAAACTCAGAGTAGCTGTAGGTCAACTCAAAGTACTGCCTACAAGGCAGTGAAATGCAGTGAGCCCGAATTCTCATGTAAATCAGATGGAAAAATTCGCTGCCTTGTAGGCAATACTTTGAGTTGACCTACACTGAGAAAAAAAGTGAAGTATTGACAACCCCGCCACGAGGTTGGACGATTCCCGTTGAGCCAATAGTCATTTCGCATGTAAAGTAACTACTCGAAACTGAATCATCTAAATTGATGTGGTTGAGCCAACTACGCGACGGATTTTCTTCTGAATCTTAATTTATTTCAATTAAAGATGTTTCATTTCATGTAACCATAATCTACTGTTAGAAACTGTTAGAAAAAGAAAAAAAACAGTTAAAGGCGTCACTGAGTTCCGTCAAATACTGAAATGGTGCCCTAAAAAAATTGGCGTAGTTGGCAAAAAATTGGCGTAGTTGGCTCAACAACATACGTCCAGCTACGTTCGGAGGTTCCCTCAACTACGCCGTGAGGTTCGCCGTATCTAACCCCAGGGCGTAGTTGTGTCAACTATGTTTCCTTTCTCAACGCTATGCCTTTTTCTCAGTGCACAGACTCGAAGTTTCGCGTACTTTTCTTCTTATTTATTTGCAAACTTTTTCCACCTTGTCCGAGGAAAATTTCAAAATCACCCTAAATAAGGACCACCCCAGCAAACACATAACCGTCTAGTTATGTAACATGAGTCCCACAAAGCAACCTAACGTCGGTAACGTTGCTGCAATATTATTGTAACGTAACATTTGTTAGTTACTCGCAACTAACGAATGCAATGTAACTGTAATATACCGAGAGCCCCAATAAATAACATAACATCGGTTACGTTGCATCAACAATAATGTAAAATAACATTTGCTGCTAATGTAATTCTAAGTTTATATGAGCGCGGCAGTTCGTAGCAGTTGCTATTGTTACTGCGTCCCGGTGTGGTAGAGAGAGTTTACGTAGTGAAGAGAGTGAAATTTATGCCGTCTTGGTCAGTCTGAAAAACAATACTCAAAAATTGTAGGTTATATATTATAAAACTCGTGAATAATAGCGTCTGAACTAGTAGTATACAAAGTATTAGTTAATGGACAAATAATAAAATTCTAACCTCACTTTTGCTTTTGCTTATACACGTGTGCCTCACAATACAAATTATTTTCAGACATCTTCACGCCCTTGTTGTAATCTTGCTCATGAGTGATTAAAATGGCTAAAGATATTCGGTATTATGCATCGTGAAGTTAATTATTCGGTATTCATTGTCGAATAGGTATAGTGGTAATAAACATATGGAATACCTAAATGGCCAAATAAAGTCGTCAGCTTCTGATAAACATGTGGAAATATATTATGACTATTCAATGAAATCTCAACTTGAATCTATTGGGTAGAATCCGTGTACAAAAGTGCAGTGAATATATCGAATCTTTTGGCATATTCACTGTTCTTTTGTGCGTGGATTCTTCGAAATGGATTCGAGTTGAGATTTGAAGCCTATATAGGCCCGTACTAACATAATCATCACAACGCTAGATAGCGTGTTACCATCTGTTACCTAACTATGATGCTACTGTCAGGTATTGAAAATATCACACGGTTACATGTATGTTATGTACCTGCCACCTTGAACTGAGTGGGAAATTACCACTAACCCAGCGGTAGCAGGAAACTAACCAGCTATGTAACGTGTTATATTGAGTTAGATGTAAGTTACCTAACGTTTACATAACTGTGTTCGCTGGGACGTTAGTACACCGTAAAAAATGATTGTAAATTTACAACACATTTAGTATACAAAAGTTTTGCAAAATTACAAATGTGCCGTAGCAAAGTGAATTGCTAAGCTTGTTCTGTAAATTTCCTAATAATTTCTTGATTTTGCTGAACTTTTATACGAAAAACACAAAAATTGTACTTGAATTCAGAAAATTGTTTTAAATACCGATAAAAAAGTTTTGTATAAATACTATACCCGATTTTTAATTTTGGCTAAATGTTTCGCCTATTAGCTTCCAATACATTCTTGTGGAACTCCCATAGAAATTTTTAACAGTGTATCTATGGCTGACTTTATTGGTGTACGATCCTTGTAATAGGCCAAAATCATGTTAGTAAAGTTATTTTTTTCTCATCAGGTCCGCTGATAATTTTTCCAGTATAAGGATCGATGATTTGACGAAGCAGGGAAACTTCATCACACACACAGCAATAATGTTATCTGAAATTGCTGAATAATATAATTCCTATGCAATATAATATATTGGGGAATTCCAAAATATTTCGAACAGTCGCGAACTCTCACCCCACTCGATTTTCGAATCAATTTATCTCTCTCGTAGTTCTAGACTCAAGAGAGATTGGTGATTTATTTTAGATTTTTCAAAGCTATGATTTAGAAGATTGGATTTTTCGAAAATCTCCAATTACTAAAATTACTACTTTTTCATACAGTATCGATTCAGTACCAAGGTGTCCTACGGAAAAATGTGTTCCACAAAATCTGTCAGTATCTGTGCGTACTTTCGAACAAAAATATTTGTTGATTTTTCAGGACGCTGGAAACATGGAATATGTGCTCGTAAAAGTTTGAATCTTGATTCGCGAAAATACGCGGGTCTCGATTTTGTTCAATTTTGAACACAAATTTCTGCATAAAAATTCAAAAGTTTTGAGACAATGCGGAAGTTGGGACGAGATCTGGTTCAGAAGTTACAGCCATTTCAATTTTGTGAAAACCCCCAACTGAGCACGCAAGCGGTCTATGGGCAGTAGGGTGCATTTCCCAAATTGCGTATATTTATCGGGATGACACCCAGAATTCAAGTTCACCTGATGAAACTGAGAAAATGACGCACCTGGACCCGAATATCGAAGATCAACACGTGCCAACTTAGCTGACTAATACCAACTCCAGAGCTATTATGCTTTCTGTTATGATATCTGAAGTACCTATGTCCTATACCTATACCCTTAGGAATATTTTCAGACATGTAGCATTTCCGAGATCTGGCAGCTACAACTTGACCGAAAGTGTTGCTGAACATGTCTAAAAATATTCCTCAGGGTAGGTACTTCGGAATATTATAAAGTGACACGGTGGCATAAGATGCGGCCACTGGAATCATTTGAAAATAGCGTGACATCGAGCTTCAATATCTCTTCAGATTTCGCGATTATACCTTTACGCTGAAATGCAGAACGATAGAACGTGCGATTCGCCGCCGACACGCAGTGCAATTACTCCGCGGTTTTTTACATCGCGGATTAATCAATTCCACTAAAAATAGGAGTATAACGACAGAGTTTCACCCTTGCATATTTGAATACATTCATTGGCATAATTAATAGCCGCCTGCAATGCCTATCATTGCAGCAATTTCATACAATAAATTTACACGTAGTTTCGCGAGCCTACTCGAGCAAAGAACAAGCTGGTTCGGTAAAAAAAAGCTCTCTAATCCAATTAACACTTTTCGGAAGTTTTGCTTCTGCGGTTTTTTTTATGACCAGATGTCATGTGTTTCGGATCATTTCGTGATCATTCTGTGTATTACCAATAATTCTCAACCAATTAATATTTGACATATATACATCCGTAAGTTTTCAGTGAATATGAGAGTCCTTACGGTGAAATCCAAAAAACTTTTCCTCGTTGTTCAACTAGTAGTCTACGGCCTGAAGATTATTGGGCTTGCCCCATTCAGTCTGCCCATTAAATCTGCCATCCAAATTACAACCTGCAATACTCGTCTCCAGGTTTTCCAGTCCTCCAAAGTTGGACTGGTATACAATATTTTACTTTTGATACCCTTGCTGCTGGAGGCTGTGTACGAGCGATCTTTTCTCTATGAAGATTATCCCGGGGAAACTGCGATATCCACCGATGTATATGTTCATCTTATGATTGAACGGGCAGAGGTGGTCCTTCGTATCTCTACAGCTTGCTTTATTATCACATTTTGGGGAATTCGTCAGAACAACGCTGCCTCCATCATGAATCGACTGTTAGAAATCGATCTTGAACTATCTAGTTTTGAAAAACAACCGTTCAACATGCGCACTCTGATATTCCTGAATATACACGCGATTCTCA
The DNA here is from genome assembly GCA_943736025.1 of Tenthredo mesomela. Lineage (NCBI taxonomy): Eukaryota > Metazoa > Arthropoda > Insecta > Hymenoptera > Tenthredinidae > Tenthredo > Tenthredo mesomela. The sequence goes on along the minus strand of OX031015.1, from coordinate 11,570,929 downwards.
ATGCTTGTCTGTGGACTTATATATTGTACGATGATATTATCGACTACACGAATTTTCAAGAGTTTCTGCGTCTGGTTTTGTATCTCTTACCAGGTTGTATCATTTACTGGTTTATTATGGAATATTCTGTCGTCGTCGGGCAAGTGGCCAATGATATCGAAACGGTAAACCAGTATTTACGGAATTTCAAAGAGTTTGGAAATTTTATTTCTTCTCCATTGTTTCCGAGTGGCCGACTGGCAACCATACCAACACACTGCAACAGCCGGGAGCTGGGTTCTCGCAAATTAAACAAGTACTGCGATATTCGGATGAGGCTAGTTAAGTTGTGCGACGATATCGGAGACTTCTTCTCAATGCCGATCTTATGCTGCATTGCCTGCTGCTTCGTACCACTTTTTCACAACCTGTATGAAGTCTTCTCGTTTGCTCATAGCGGATTTTCTTCGCAGACTGAAACCGCTCTTCGGACCATGCTTGTCGGTTTGATGTTTGCTTATCCCGTAGTCTCACTCGCTCTAAACGTCACGCGAGTTGGAAGAGAGGTGACGATCTGTTATTCTATTTTTAATTACTCACATTCACCATGTAGATTATTCAATAACACAGGCACACAAAAAAAAAAGTTATCTGAGTTTGAGACAAGACCCACATACTTATAGGTTTTTGGGTGCGCTGAATCCAAATCCGAGGTCAGATTTAGTCCATCACCCTCAGGTTTTCCCCTAGCTAGGGATAAACCCTAGGTAATTGCGTAATCCACATTTACTCTCATGATCTCGGAGAACCAGGTACTCAGACGTTGCCTAACTCAGGGGCTTACACTGAGTTCATGTAGAATCTAGAATCTTCTTATTGTCTGGGATCTGGTTTAGAGATGAGGCAACCTCAGAGCCACGGGAATAACTTATTCATGCTATTGGCAAGGTTCTTCTTTATCTAGTGGTAAACCTGAGGGTGATGGACTAAATCTGACCTCAGATTCCGATTCAGCGCACTCGAAAACTTGAAGACCAGGGTTGCGTCCGGAATTGAAGAATTCATAAATTCTTGGACATCCTAGGGGTTTTTTCGTTTTGAGGTTATGTTCCTAGTGTTATTTATGATGAGTATATCTCGTTTTACATGAACTCAGTGTAAGCCCCTGAGTTAGGCAACGTCTGAGTACCTGGTTCTCCGAGATCATGAGAGTAAATGTGGATTACGCAATTACCTAGGGTTTATCCCTAGCTAGGGGAAAACCTGAGGGTGATGAACTAAATCTGACCTCGGATTTGGATTCAGCGCACCCAAAAACCTATAAGTATGTGGGTATTGTCTCAAACTCACCCTGCTAACACAGAACGTTATAAAGACGGTATTAAGACGTTTTATAACGTTATGAAACGTCTTAATACCGTCTTTATAACGTTCTGTGTTAGCAGGGCAGATAACTTTTTTTTTGTGTGCCTGTGTAATCGATCAGCTTTTTCGGCAAGCAATTGCTGGGACGCTACAGGCACAACGGACGAGGAGGATCATTGACAAATTATTAGAAGTAACGATACGGGGAGAAATTACATCGAAGGTGAATCCTGCTTTTTTTATTTACAACCGGATTCAATCTTTTATGTTCTTTTTATTCAGTGTGAAAAATGTTATTTATGAATTCATTTTCAGCTCGAACTCTTTTCCCGACAGCTTCTACATGAAAACGTCAGTTTCACGGCCTACGGATTCTTCTCATTAGACTCCAGCTTCCTGTTATCGGTGAATAAACCATATTATACTAGTTATCAAACAGAGACAACATTTGGTAGCATTCTGAGGCATAAATCATTTTGGTCAAACGTACATGAAATGCGAATCTTTCAATCTTTTGCATTTTGCAGTCCTTCGATGAATCTGATTATTGCAATACATTTTTCCCAGAGTCACAGTCGAGTAACAGGTATCACTCTCATTGTGCCTCATTACATTGCAGATGATGGCAAGTACGGTGACGTACTTTGTAGCACTGACACAGTTTTCGTCGAATGACAAGAATTGCAGCGGATGTGCATCTGTTGAGCAGCCCGTCACAACGAATCAAAGCGAATCTTAGAGTAAACATGGGATCAATTCGACCCCAAGCGATTTTCGACTCGAAATATGTCTACATCTGTGCACTTTTTTGAGAAAAATAATGCTGATACGTTTCTTGTAGCTAATTGATAAAATTTGAAGACCACATAGGTAGATTCAAAAAAAGAAAAGTTTCAGTTATGAAAATACAGTACTACCTTGTTATAAGCGACTGTTAGGGCGCTTAGGGGAATAGGAATCCAAGAAATTCGTCGCCGAAGCGTTCCCCTACCACTATGAAATCGCACATGCGTCAGTGTGTCAGTGAGCATCACCACTGGGAGTACCTAAGTCCTTACGTATACAGGTAGAGTGGGGGAAGCTATTAAGCTCGCTCAAGCGGAACGAAGGGGAAATTTGCTTATAACGAGGGCGCTTATAACGATGTACAGTAGACTCTAGATAAGTGGCCACCTCACGGGGCTGTAGGAGAGGAAAATGGCTACTTACGAAACGCTCCCACCACGGCTGAGAAAGAGGCGCATGCCGCGCGGTGGGAGAAGCTGTTGGTGCACATACTGCTGTGGTGGAGGGCATAGTATTTGTGTGAGTGACCGTCCATGTGAAGGGGGAGTCGCTCGCAGGGCCACTTAGCGGATGGCCACTTATCTAGAGTCTACTGTAGCACTGTATTTTTCTTTTCTAAATTCAAATTATCGAGTCGTTAATCAACACCCTGCTAATCCTTCATATAATCCCGACTAGCCGGCGCTCTAGATAGTACTGGTAGATGTTAGTTTGGTTAGATTTTTGAAACTGGCGGTTATCCGCCTGGCGCCCAACATCTAGTTTAAATATTAATTTTGGCCAATTGTAGAGTGGATGATTCTCGGAGGCTGGCTATCCGGTCCAGATCCGAGGATCAAATAAAAAAATCCACGTCACAAACTTAACAATTTTCTAGAATTGAGGAGATCTTAAACAAAAGTCGTATTTTGAGTATTGAATGAGAATGGTAACAATTCGATATTCTATTTATACACTGTCAGATTGACGGAATTAGAGAGCGATTAGGGTAAATGTACCAGTGAATGAACAGTTAAGGAACGTCACCAGTGAATGAACAGCCATGTTAAAATCACTGTATACAGATATACTTTGCGTGAAAATGGTCATTCACTGGTGCGTGTTCATTCACTGGTACATTTACCCTAATCATTACAGAGAACGTCAGACGTCAGCGTCAGAGCGACGTTCGGGCGATTCTTTTCTCTATCCCATTTTTTCACCGCCTTCAGCGGAAACACGCTCAATTGCATCTTGTCTTACTCCCGCACGCGAGAGCCATTCAGCATCCGTTTTTTTTTGTTTTTTTTTTGTTTTGTGGTTGGTTTTGCCCCACCTTTCCCTACTACATCAACTGCTTGCCAACTAGTACTTTCAATTTATTCTACCTCTCGTTACCTGCTGCGTTTACGCGAAATAACATTCGATAAAGTATAGTTCATCAAATTTTGAGACCACTTATAGATAGATTCAAAAACAAAAAGCTTCAATCAGGGTAATTCCGGGAGATATGGCCGTACGGAAGAGATGGCCATTTTGTTAAGATTTTTTTCTTATTTTTTCTAAACTTCCAAAGTTCATGCCGTCATGACGCGTTGGACTGATACAGAAAAAAAGTGCCGGTGAAGCCAAAAATATTGTTTCAACCAATATAGCTTCCCAGCCATAGGGTTCCAAAAAAAGTATGGCTATCTACCCCGGAATTGCCCTATAGAAGTAAGTGCTTGAAGTTTTTCAATTTTCTGAATCGGTATTATCTTGCGTTCCAGTTTTACGCAGGTTTCGCAATCTTGTAGCTGTAAGAAGTACTACGAAATACCTGCTTGCCAACTGGTATACTGTCAATTTATTCTAGCTCTCGTTATTACCTACTGAAGTTACGCGAATTAACGTTCGATAAAGTACCAGGTAGCGGCAAGTGTTTCGATGGCAACTTTGCAACAAATAATTACAACTTTAGCGACCGTTGGTGATTTCACTGTTGATACTGATCAGACAAATTATTTCAATACTTGTATTTTCGTATTCATATCCTCTAGGAATCAAACTAAATCCTCAGAAAGCCACGTCAATTACACTGAGAAAAAATCAAATTCACGCAAATAAATATTTCATTGATTTATCTCAATATCATTCAGTAGAAATAAATGTCACCCGAAATCAACCAACTTTGGTTGTACCGCAAATGATATCGAGATGAATCAATTAAATATTTATTTACAACGTTATATGCAAAAATATTTAGTCAAGTGAATTATGTTTTTGCTTAGTGAGATAGACGACATAATTATAGAAAAGAGAAGAAATAATTACATGTACAAGTTGACACGTCACCGAAAGAGAGATTTAGATGGAATCTACAACCAATTGAAGATATCGATACCAACGTTCTAATAATGTCGTAACCCACAAAATTTCAGAAATAGCTTTTTTTTTTTAATTTAATGATAGTAATGTTGTGCAGCTTATGTTCAAGTTTTAGCGGTCAAATCGTCGATTTACTGTTTTTAAATAAACATTCTAATCCGTGAAATCCTATCTTCTCAATTAGTAATAGTGAAGCGTTTTCATGGCCTCCTGAAAAATTTTCCAAATGTGGGTTACCACATATTAGAACGTGCGTATTGATATGCCGTATGATAATAATGGCGGGAAAAAAAATCGAATTTGGACTTGCGGAAGAAGGTTCAGCCGTATGTATTTTGAACTTCCGGTTCTCTGCGGTGCATGAAAATATTTTCAATGAAAAGAGCGGAAAATTCCCTTCGACAACTGTGTTTAAATTTTTCTTTTAGACTACCAACGTCCCGGGTATTCTAAAAAAAACCAGTTGAAAACGCGAAATATCAAAAAATGCCATGAGCTGCACTGATGAAAATTATATTGCGGTGGCTTCCGACTCATTTCCACGGAAATGACCCATAATTGACAAAAAAAAAAAATGGTCGAAAGTTTTGAGGTACAAAACCACACCGGGAATTTGTGGATTAGCTCTTATATATTTATGTACATAATATGTATTATATAAATTGTAATGTAGAATTAAATTTTCATTTAATTACACATTACTTTGGTAATGTGTGATTAAACTTTATTTAATTACCCATTACTTTGGTAATGTGTAATTAAATTTTATTTACACATTACTTTGGTAATGGGTAATTAAATAAAGTTCAATTACACATTACCAAAGTAATGGGTAATTAAATGAGTAATTCCATTACAAATGTGATTAGTGACTCGCAACACTGCTCTTAGGCATCTGTTAGAATTTTTTTTTTTAAATCTCATATTTAAAGACAATTTTTTTAAATTTCTTTTCTGAAAGTTGCCATGCTTCACTCCTCAAGTTTGTATTTAAGGACCACCCCAATATATATATAGGGTGAGTCCGGTATAGTTGCCCCACGTTAACAAAAAGTTGAATAGCAATTTTGAGTATTCAGTATTATTATATTTAAAAATTTTTTTACCCAAAATGGACATATAAACTTCAGAAAAGTATTATATTCAGTAACTCAGTAACTGCCACAGACCTGATTTCACCAGGCCGGCGAATGAGCGAGCACTATATACTTCATCGGACTCACGCGCTCTATTGCGCGTGGCGGGGTTGACGCTTCGTGTATGCTCCTACTGTATACTTAAGGTGGTTCTATACCAAATCGACCTATTTAAGGGAAGTCCCATTGCAAGGTTTTCATAAAGACAAAGTGCAAGTAGTCAATTAGCACACAACTTTTCCATGGGTCATCGACAAAATAAGCAAATTAAACGATTTTCAAAATCGGATAAAATGAACTTTTTAATACGTGAGGTTATTGCCATGCGCGTGTTCGTATGTTTCAATGATATAATTAATCCCTTTGGCGAATTACCGTTTACACCAAAAATCAACTGCCTCTTGCTTATTTAATTACGATTCTGTGCATCATAAATTCAATAGGGGTCATCGGGATTTCCAATGAGATATTTAGTGTTAAATTTACGAAAACGTAGGTAGAATGTGGGTATATGGTGCATGCTTATATGGCCGCGCCGACAGCGGCAGCGTCGCAATTAGTGACAGGTTGGCGACAGGTTGTCGCGCTGTATTTGAGATCCAATAAAGTACTGTAATAGTTATTTGTGTGGCAAGGACGCATAAATAGGGACTTTTCGACGAGTGTGAAGTGGCGCACGAGCCGAAGGCGACGCAATTAGTGACCGGTTGGTGACAGGTTGTCGCGCTGTATTTGAGATCCAATAAAGTACTGTAATAGTTATTTATGCGTCCGCGCCACACATCCTATTTTCTGCGCGACCTTCGTCAAAAACTCGACTGGTAAAGGAGTTTTGCACGGACTAGTACTTGAAAACCACTTGAAAAGTGGTCGAGTCGAGTTTTTGACGAGGGTAGCGCAGAATAGTATATTGTGCACCAAGGGAGCAAACAACGTTTTTGCTCCCGAGTGTGTAGCTTGCCGCCCGAGCGGAGCGAGGACTCGGCGAGCCGAAGGCTCGCCGAGTCGAGCCGAACGCGAGGGCGGCAAGCTACACCGAGGGAGCGAAGACGTTTGCTCCCGTGGTTCACACGCTATTTTTTTTTACACATGAACGGAGGCCGATTTTGCTGCCTGTTTTCGGGGAGTCTTCCCGATTAATTTTCAATTATTCAATTAAAGTTAATTATTCAAAATAATATTATTATTAATTAATTCATAATGGAGAAGATCACACAAATAACTGAAAAATGATTGATCAAACAGTAGACTCAGACGTGGCGCTGCTGACCGAGTGGCACTGGGAGGAACTACTTCCAGGTAAGAAAGACTTTGCGGGAGGAAAGATTTTGCGGGAGGAAAGACTTTGCGGGAAGAAAGACCAGGGCAGCAAGACGTCGCGGGAGAAAAGACTTCCCGGTCGGTAAAACCGCACTTTGCTCCCCGACAACAGGTAGCAAAATCGGCCTTTGCGTTCATGTGTAAAAAAAAATCACTTATATTTTACAAATTGCAGCACGAGATTTAGAAAATTTCATTTCATTTTAATTTCATTTCATTTAAAACTATTTAAAATGTAAAAGAAACAGATTTAAATCACTGTGAGCAGATGACAGAAAACAAACAACTAATATAGTAAACAATGAATAGAGATCCGATGTGTAGACGGAGAGGGAAGAAGACGCGACGTTGCTCGGTTGCTATACTTTCCAGTACCGTCATTAGGTGCGCAAATGACAAATTGGCCAGAATAATTATAAAAACACACTTAATGCAGTGTAAATTTATACAATACTCATTCAGATCGACTATTTGATTGAATATTGTAAAATTCATACATCTAATTATGATATTCGCGAGGGCCCTTTTGTAGAGCCAAAGAAATTCGTTACTGAGGTAAAGAACCACCTTAAAAAAAACTTTTCACCAAAATGAGACATCCCACAAACCTGAAACTCACAGGGTAGGTAGTTGAGATGTTGTACAACGCGAAAATGATGGTGGGAGCAAAAACGACCTAAGTCGACTTAGGTTGTTCGTGCACCCAGGTACTCAATTGTATCCAACGCATCATTAAATTTTTGTTCAGGAAGTAAAACATTGAAGGTTTCTTCTGGACATGGATAGCTTCGCACAAAGTAGATAGACCAAGCAATAGAGCAGAAAATGAGTGATTCTGTGACAAAAATACCAGCAGGCTACCGACTGTACCATCACACGGAGAACACTCCGTAGTATTATTCTGTTGTGTTTTCGACTCGCAACCATGATCCGTTCTTTTGTTATAAACATTTAAAATCGAAAAATCGGTTTTTTTTTTCGTTTTTCGCTTATAAAATCCAAACCACTGAAGCAATCTTGATTCTCCCAGGTACGAACAACTCGATCGGGTAATTAGTAACGGAGAAAAATCTAAAAAACCGCAAAAATAAGCCCTTTTTCAAAAATTCATAACTCCGCCATTTTTTGAGTCGTAGCACAGGCCCTCTCCGCAACATAGAAGCGATTGATATGTACTTTACTTCACGCAGTGTGATAATGGATGTTTTACCCACGCTTCGCGTGGGTAAAATCCCCATTTTCAGACTTTATGAAGTAAAATTTTGTACTATACTCGACGGAAAAACTTCTTCTGATCTCGTGTGATTGCAACACTCGCCTTCGGCTCGTGCTGCAACCTCACACTCGTCAGAAAAAGTTTTACCGCACTCGTATCGTAATGTACTATTATGTGTGCGAAAAACAGGCCCTGTAGGTTTATTAGTTTTTGCACAATTGCAATTTGAATTTTTTTGTGCAATATCTTGCAGCGTGCCTGGATGCTCTGGAGATCGTCCGATTTTAATTTTCCAAAAAGATTTCGAAAACAGAAGTATAGTACTACAAAACGTCTATTCTCATTTTTTCTTCAATACGAATCCCATACTTACAATTAGGCATACATTTCGCACTAAGCTGTATCATATGAAAAAAATGTATAATTACTAAAGAGAAAAAAAAATTATGGAAAGCAGTGGGGAAATTGAATCAGCGAGCCTCGCATTCTCAAGGCGCCACCGCTCTCTCGGAATACACCCTTATATTTTAGAAATAAAAATACGCTTTCAATTTAGCCAAAATTTCTCGGAAAATGTTTACACCACAAGGCCTGACCTGTACGTATTATGAGTTTAAATCGAACTGGCCATGTATGCGATATTTGCGATCTGATATGTTGTTACCCCAGCTTATAAACGATATACAAATTCGCAAATAATAGCTTAACATGTATACACGGAGAAAAAAAAACAGTGAGCTGTGCTGCGCAGGACATTAATCTAGTCAATATTAGTATATTGTGTACCAAGGGCGAGAAGTGGGCCTTTTTCGCCCGCGTGTGGAGTTTGCAGTACGAGTCGAGGCGAGCAAGCACGAGCCGAAGGCGAGTGCGTATCGCGAGCCGGAGACGAGTAATGCAAACACACGAGGGCAAAAAAGCCCTCGCCCGTGGTGCACACCATATTTTTTGTGACACATGCACGATTTTGCGAAAAAAAAAAAAATAAATAAATAAATAAATAAATAAATAAATAAATATTTTTTTGCCCGCTAAAAGTCGATAGCGGGCGCAAAATAGTACATTTTATTACGAGTAGGGAAAGGCTTTTTTGACGAAACGAGAGGTTTACGGCACGAGCCGAGGGCGAGTGCTGTAACGAGGTTCGTCAAAAAGCCTTTACGTACAAGTAACGATCATTATTTTTCATCAGGATTGCCGAGAAATCGCGACGAAGTTGCGATTTTGAGGTTAGAATGATGAAAAGTTCTTTTGCGCCCGCTAAAAGTCGGTAGCGGGCGCAAAAAGTTCTTTTGCGCCCGCTACCGACTTTTTTCGCCCGCTACTGACTTTTTTTGCCCGCTACGAACTTTTTTTTGCCCGCCGGTCAATAAACGGCTACTTTTAGCCCTATTATTAGGTAAAAAAAACGCAAAAATCGTGCATGTGTTACAAAAAGTATTTTTTGTAACACATGCACGATTTTCGCGTTTTTTTGACCCATTAAGCGGGCGTAAAGTGGCAGTTTTCAGACGAGCGGGCAATAATAAACCGAAAACGCCCGCTAAGTCGAGCAGCGGGCGTTTTTGAGTTTTTATCGCCCGCTAAATCGAGCAGAGGGCGTTTTTTAGTTTTTATCGCCCGCTAAATGGAGTAGCGGGCGTTTTTCAGTTTTTATCGCCCGCTACTCGAGCATAAGCGGGCAATAATAAACTGAAAACGCCCGCTAAAATATTTTTCCATATTTTCAAGAAAATTATCACCAATGAAGAAAAAACGCAAAAATCGTGCTGTTACAAAAAATATGGTGTGCACCAAGGGCTAAGTGGGCTTTTTGACCTTGTGTGGTTGCAGTACTCGTCTTCGGCTCGCAGATGCACTCGTCTTCGACTCGTGCTAGCTCACCTCCGACTCGTACTGCAAACTCCACACTCGGTCTAAAAAAGCCCACTTTACGCCCTTGGTACACAATATACTATATAAGCATACATTTTCAATCTAACCTCACTTTTTACTGTCACGATAGCAATAGTTACTTCCGTCACAGCAGTGAGTACTGTTAGAACTATAGTGAAAACTGATTTGCACATCACGGAAAAAGGCAAATACTATATCGACTAGATTAATGTCCTGCGCAGCACAGCTCACTGTTTTTTTTTCTCCGTGTACTTGATTCTGGGCTGTGAAAAATCGTGGAATATCTTTTCCGTCGGCTTTGAGTTGCTTGGTATACTTCGGGTTACCAGAACGGCAGGCTGGTACGAAACAATACGGCATTTTCGAACTCTCCGTCACTAATGGCCGGTTGCATAAACGTGGGTTACCCGAAGGTTTGAATAACCCGTGGGT